>OU898281.1:79832882-79942168 GCA_918026665.1 Diabrotica balteata | reverse complement strand
ATATATATATATATAAATAATATATATATATATAAATATATATATATATAAATATATATATATATATATAAATATATATATATATATATATATATATATATACATGTTAGTTTTGATATTTCCGCGGGAGCTGTATGTTATATCAATGGTATTCCGGGTTTGACTCCGCGTTAAATGTTGTTGGTTTTGATAAAAACCATTTTGACGACGTTTCGGCAAGATCTCACTTGCCATTTTCAAGTCGCTCTGGATGGTCTGCTTCTTGTCGATGTTCGAGTGGAAGTGACGCTACGGTGTTAGGCAGCTGGCTTTTGTAGTTACTGTGCGTTGCGCGCGCTCTTGTAATTGGTCCAGTGCGCAGGTCAGTGGGCGGGGTCTTGGTCGATTCCGTTCTTGCATTATTCTTCGGGATAATTGGTTTCCATGTTTTTGGCAATCTTTGGGCATCGTCTCGAGAATTTAAATTATTTTCTTGTTTTTTCTATTTCAATGGCTTCTCTGATAATTCGTTTCCTCTTGTTTTCGACATTCGCTAACATTACCGTATGTTTGAGGTCAATTTTGTGTCCTGTAGCTAAAGAATGCTGGGCTAGGGATGACGTCGTTTCTTTTCGTTCGATGGCATTGCGATGTTCTTCTTGTCTTACTTGGATCCTTCTATTTGTCTGTCCAATATAGGCTCTATCGCATTCTCCACAGGGAATTTTGTATACTCCTTGGTTTTCTAGGGGAATCTTTGTCTTGGCAGATGGTAATATGTTTGCGATTTTTCTGTCGGTGTTGAAGACAGTCTCTATTTTGTGTTTTCTCAGGACCCTACTTATCTTCTCTGTTCTGCCTTTAATATACGGTAGAGTGGTTTTGGCAATCGGTTTTTCGTCTTCTTTTATTTCTTTTGTTGTTTTTTGTGGTCTTCGTGCCTTTTCGATTCTGTGTGTGGAAAAGCCGTTGTTTTTAACGCTTTTGTAACTTTCTGCATTTCTTCTTTCTTGTGTTCTTCGTCTGTTAGTCGTTCAGATCTTATAGTCAGAGTTTTTATGACTGAATTTAATTCTGCAGGATGGTGGTGTGAATCTGCATGTAGGTATCTGTCAGTGTGAGTTGGTTTTCGATACACTGTATATCCAATGTTGCCGTTTTCTTTCTTTATTATTAAGACGTCTAGGAAAGGTAGTTGTTGATTACTTTCTAATTCCATCGTAAACTTGATCTTGGGATGGATACTGTTAATGTATTCTAGAAATGCAGTAATAAAAAATTATTTAAATTCTCGAGACGATGCCCAAAGATTGCCAAAAACATGGAAACCAATTATCCCGAAGAATAATGCAAGAACGGAATCGACCAAGACCCCGCCCACTGACCTGCGCACTGGACCAATTACAAGAGCGCGCGCAACGCACAGTAACTACAAAAGCCAGCTGCCTAACACCCGTAGCGTCACTTCCACTCGAACATCGACAAGAAGCAGACCAACCAGAGAGACTTGAAAAATGGCAAGTGAGATCTTGCCGACAACGTCGTGTCAAAATGGTTTGTTAATCAAAACCAACAACATATTAACGCGGAGTCAAACCCAGAATAAGCCATTGTATATAAAATATAAATATTATATCATATATAATATATAATGATAATATATAATATAATATATAAAATAATAATATATCATATAATATATAAAATATATATTATATATATATATATAGATATATATATCTATATACATATATATATATATACATACATATATATAGTTATAATATATTAATAATATACATATAATATATATATACATATTATATCATATATTATATATATTTACATATATATATATATATATATATATATATATATATATAATATATATATATATATGCGCGAGGTTCCTACAGCTTCTGCCGCTTCTCGCGCATTTCGACCGCCATGGTTCTCTGTCCATCCATTCGTCTTCTTTGATGGCTCTATCTCTCATTAGGTGTCGTACATTTTCTTCCCAGGCAACTGAAGGTTTTCTCCTTCTTCTTGTTTGTTGTGGTATGTAATTTAAAGCTTTCTTTGGCCATCTATCTTCATTCATTCGCTTCACGTGACCATACCATACTAGTTTCTTAGTGTCTCGTTTCAATTCTGTCTACACTGGAATATACAGTATTTGTATATCCCTCCTTCTAATATCTTTATTTCTGATATGATCTTTTTTAGATACACCACGCGCTGTCCTTAGAAAATCCATTTCTACTACTTCTATTATTTTTCTATCTTTTTTCGTGATTTGCTAAACTTCTGCCCCATTAGTCATAATAGGCTCTACAAAGGCTCGATAGATTGTCAATTTTATTTCTTGTCTAATATCTTTAGACCATAGTAGAGAGTTTAGAATGTTAACCGCTTTTTTTCCCAATTATTTATATTCATTGCATGTTTTTGTGTTTCTAATTTCTAACTCTGGATCTTCTTCGTCTTCTCCTATTTTAAGATACTCTGTCTTTGACATATTCATATTGAGGCCCCATTTTTCATATTCTTTCTTTAGTTTTCTAAACATATAGTCCATGTCTTCCTCATCATTCGCTACGACTACCTGATCATCTGCGAAAAAAGTTGTTAGACATTTACCACCGCCTATGTCTATTCCCATTCTTGTTTCCTCCACTGCTCTAGCGATGATTGAATATATATTTTAAATGAGGTCGGAGATAGACAACATCCTTGTTTAAGCCCCTTTGTTCTTGGAAATGATGCAGATATAAAGTTTCCTTCTTTAACGACACTTCTTGCAATTTTGTATATATTTGCGATAGCATTCATATACTCTACTGAGACCTACTTTCGTCAATGTTTGAAACAGTTTTTTCAAAGGTACCGTATCGTATGCCTTCTCTAAATCTACAAACAGTAGGCGGGCAGATAGATTCCTTGCCTTTCGTTTTTCGATTACCTGCTGCAGAGCGAATATACCATCAGTGCACGATCTTCCTGCACGAAATCCATTTTGTTCTTCTATGTCTTTGTATTCTGATTCTATTCTTTCTTTTATTATTCGACCGTACAACCTCCCCACTGAGCTGGTAACAGTTATTCTCCTATAATTAGAGCATTTGCGTTTATCCCCTTTCTTGAATATTGAGCTGATGTATCCAATATTCCAATCGTTAGGGATATTTTGTCCTTTTAAGCATTTGTTAAATAGTTGAATTAACATCTCATGTAATATTTTTGGTCCATACTTTACCAACTCAATTTCAATGTCTCCAGGTCCTGCTGCTTTACCGTTTTTCGATCTTTTGAGGGCATCGTTTAACTCTCCGGTTGTTATCTCAATTATTTGTGTGCATTCGGATATTTCTTCCATTTCGATCTCTTGGAATTTACATCTATCCTCTGTAAGTAAGACCTCATAATGGTATTTCCACTGTTTCAAATCTATTAACTGTAAGTTAGATTTTTCCTTTCCTTCTCTCCGGAGAGACTTTATCACCTTCCAAGCTTGCCCAACTCTTGTTCCACCCATATACCTATCCACCTCTGCACATCTTCGATCCCACATCTCATTTTTACTTTTCACTACTTCTCTTTTTATATCTCGATTTAATTTTTGATATATCTTGTAATCTTCCTCCTTTCTCGTTGACATCCATTTCTGATAGCAGTTTTTTTCTTGTTGACTAACGTTTGCA
The DNA here is from genome assembly GCA_918026665.1 of Diabrotica balteata. Lineage (NCBI taxonomy): Eukaryota > Metazoa > Arthropoda > Insecta > Coleoptera > Chrysomelidae > Diabrotica > Diabrotica balteata. The sequence continues at coordinate 79,938,488 of OU898281.1, read as the reverse complement.
TATTCTCCGACCACCATTCTTGATTTTTTGTTTTATGTTTGTCTTTATAACCCAAAGCTTCACTTGCAGTTTCATGAATGCATTTTTGACGTTGCTGGTATAATTCTTCCGCTGATACATTTTCTCGATCCACACTTTGTAGTTTAGTGGCCAGTCGTAATTTGTAAAGAAATTTCGTTGAATCTTCTTTTAAGCTTTCTAGGTTATAGTTAGGAGATGTTACTTCTTGTCCGTTTTCTATATTCTGTACCTGAGTGTTATTGTTTTTACGATAGTTAAATATCACGTTGGCTATAACTTAACGATGGTCGGATCCACATTCTGATCCACGGTATACCCTTACGACAGTTGTTTTCAGCTGGGAAGTTTGACGTTGGATTACATAGTCGATTATCGAGCGCAGATTTCTAGTAGGTTGTATCCATGTAAATTTGTGGATGTCTCTATGTTGAAAAAATCCATTCATAATTTTGAGAGCATTGTTTCACAAAAATCTCTAAGACGCATTCCGTTGTCATTGGTTATTTGTTATCCATATTTTACTACGACTCAGTTATTTTCTTCTGTCCCTACTCTGACGTTTAAATCTCCTAGTATAAAGATTTCACAGTTTTCTTTAATTTCAGTATTTCATAGTAATCAGAGTATTTCATTCATCTTGTTGTAGAAATCGTCCTTACTTTCTTGATCTGTATCTTCATTTGGGGCATACACTCCGACCATTACGATGTTGTTCCCATTCTTTTTTATTTCCAGTATTAGCAGTTGTTCATTTACTTCAATCCACAATTTAATATTTAAGATTTTTTCGAATGGCAATAGAGACTCCTCTCTTAGCTCTTTTATCTTTACTTCTTCCACTTCCACTGTAGATATGTATATATTCTCCCATCTCTTCATTTCCTTTTCCCTTTTTCTTGGTCTCGGTGAGAATACATATATCTATTTTTCTTTCCGCTTATTCTTTGAACACCTCTGCTTGTTTGAAAATCTAAGTCCTTGTACATTCCATGTAGCCAATATCATTTTCCTTTTCCGTTGCATTAGTCGTCTTTGTTTTGATCCATCCTTTGTATTCCGAGGCTTTTGGTCGAAATATTTAGCATTTATTTGTTTTGACAAGGGATAAGTTGTTAGCCCATCCCCTCAACCCTCCTTCTTTATCCGGGTTTGGGACCGGCACCGGCATTTACTGAGCTACTCAATCCACCCAGCACCTACCGGAGGCGGAGTTAGCGTGTAATAAATACGCACTTATTTTATCCAAATATATGCATTAAATATGCATTTCGTTTAGAAAATATGCAATTAATTTTAAACTTAAAGGCTAATAGACTACAAGCCTATGGGACATTTTATTGGGTCATTTGACCTAGCATAAATTACATATAAATTATTACTACAATATGCAATAACAACTTTAGTAACTATGCCGCCAATGGGCTACCTAAGCTTTGACGTCACAATAGTCGGGAATTTTAAAAAACATTTTTAATTTGTGTGTAATTGTCTCACAAGAAGTTGGAAATATTGGTTTTCTTAATTGTTGGAAGAATAAATAAGGACTTTTGGTTATGAGCATTCATTATGTACGATTGGTATTATGTTTTGTTCGTGAATTTGTAAGCTAAGAATATCAAAGCATTAGGATATTTACTACGAATGTTTATATTTTATGGGTAGGTATGTTATGGTTTGATTAAAACTTTAATTATTTTTTACTGTATTTCAAGGTATTTTGTTGTTGTTTTTATCAGGAGTATTTCAAAATTAGTAAATAAATCATTGAGTAATTGAAAAATATTTAAATTAATGATTTATCCTTTTTTGATTTTATTTCCTAAAAGACTAAATATTAAATTCGTTTTCTCGCAATTTAAATAGTTAATAGTAGTTTTGTTGTAATTACTACTGGATATTTTGAACACATGTTTACTAGCAATTTATATTCCCAGATCTAAAAAATAAACTTAAAAACTATTACAACATTTAAAAAACATTTTTTAAACACTAAATATGGCTATTTAATAGAAAGGTTTCCACAGAATTTTATATTGCGACTTAATCTACGGGAAAACGAATATCTTTGGTATTTAATAGGAAAAACTCAGTGGCAACTAAAAAAAAATAAAATATCAAGTTAAATATTTTTCAACTTCATAAATAAATTCAATGATCTATTGCTTTATTTTGAAATAACCCTGATAAAAACAACAACAAAATACCTTCAAATATAGTAAAAAAAAATCATACAAGTTTTAATAATGCAATAACATAACCTTAAAATATGAACACTCGTAGTAAATATCTTAATACTTTAATATTATTACCTCACAAATTCACGAACAACAAATAATACTAAACGCACAGAATGAACGTTCATAACCAAAAGCCCTTATTTATTTTTCAAACAATTTAAACCGGGACTTGTAGCGGTCTGCTCCGTAATGAATGATGACTGCGAGCCTTGGTCAATCAATGCTCTGATCAATTTTAAGCTCTCTTTTGAGTTTCTAACTCGTACTATTTAAACGACTTATAAATCGTTTTAAGCAATTTAAAAAACTTTCTGTTGTTAAATCTGACACAAGTTCTAAATGCGTAGCCTTTGTGCAAAACAAACAAATATGCAAACATAGGTATGAATGATTTTTGAATTTCGTAATTTATTAGCTTTAACTGAAAATGGTCCGCAATAACCTAAATCTGTATGTAAAAATGCTCTAGAAGGAGTAATTCGATTTTCTGGTAAGTCACCCATTAGCTGATTGATTGAACTTGGCTTATTTTTAAACATACAATGCATTTCCTTAAAATTCGTTTTACTGTAATTAAACCTGATAATATCCAAAATCTAGTTCTCAATGTTGATAATAATAGCTGTGGACCAGCATGCAAATTTTTATAATGTTCATCTCTAATGATACATGTTGTAAAGTGATAATCTGATGGTAAAACTATCGGATGCCTTTGAGAAAAATTTAAAAATTCTGCATTTTTAATCCTACCACAAACTCTAAGAATACCATCTTTAAGAATGAGATTAAGTGAAATAAGATTGCTATTCTTGCTAACTGTATTAGTTTTTATATTCTGTGAAATTTCTGATTGGAAACCTTTCATTCTGTACGATTCTTATAATATTATTTTAAGCTAATTTCAGGTTCCGGGATTGTAGCGGTCTGCTCCGTAATGAATGATGACTGCGAGCCTTGGTCAATCAATGCTCTGATCAATTTTAAGCTCTCTTTTGAGTTTCTAACTCGTACTATTTAAACGACTTATAAATCGTTTTAAGCAATTTAAAAAACTTTCTGTTGTTAAATCTGACACAAGTTCTAAATGCGTAGCCTTTGTGCAAAACAAACAAATATGCAAACATAGGTATGAATGATTTTTGAATTTCGTAATTTATTAGCTTTAACTGAAAATAGTCCGCAATAACCTAAATCTGTATGTAAAAATGCTCTAGAAGGAGTAATTCGATTTTCTGGTAAGTCACCCATTAGCTGATTGATTGAACTTGGCTTATTTTTAAAACTACAATGCATTTCCTTAAAATTCGTTTTACTGTAATTAAACCTGATAATATCCAAAATCTAGTTCTCAATGTTGATAATAATAGCTGTGGACCAGCATGCAAATTTTTATAATGTTCATCTCTAATGATACATGTTGTAAAGTGATAATCTGATGGTAAAACTATCGGATTCCTTTGAGAAAAATTTAAAAATTCTGCATTTTTAATCCTACCACAAACTCTAAGAATACCATCTTTAAGAATGAGATTAAGTGAAATAAGATTGCTATTCTTGCTAACTGTATTAGTTTTTATATTCTGTGAAATTTCTGATTGGAAACATTCATTCTGTACGATTCTTATAATATTATTTAAGCTAATTTCAAGTTCTGCTAAAGAAATTTGGCCGTAATGTTGATTTGATTTATTGAGACAATTATGTTTAAATCTTAAAAGTAATGCTACTATTCTCTGTAACTTAGAGACTGAAGAATATTTTTGAATTAGACGGAATGCTTCCCGTTGTTTAACATGAGCTGATAACTTGTATTTAGGTCTTTTTTCTGGCAAAATTTGTACTGATTTAAATTCTGGTGTGGGCCAGTTCCCTTCACTTTCTGATAACCATGAAGGTCCATTCCACCGCAAGGAAGAATTTGATAATGTCTTTGAATCGACTCCTCTTGAAATAAGATCTGCTGGATTTCTTTCGAAGGAACATGTCTCCACTCATTTGTCTTGCTGTATTCATGAATGTGAGCAATTCTGTTTGATACGAAAGGTTTCCAAACGTGAGATTCGTTGTTTATCCACTGTAGGACTATAGTTGAATCTGTCCAAAATATAGTTTTAGCAAAATAAATGGCTGAACAATCCTTTACCTTGTTTACTGAATCTGTTAAAACTGTTGCGGCACATAACTCAAGTTTTGGAATTGTTAATACCTTTAATGGTGATACTCTGCTTTTTGCAATAAGTAACTGGCTCTGTTTCTGATCATGATATTGACTAAGAACATATAAACATGCTCCATAAGCTGCTTCTGATGCATCGCAAAATCCATGCAACTCTGTATAAGATTTTTGACATAATATAACGTGTCGTGGAATACAGATTTGATTTAATTGTGGTAACTGATTAATAAATTCTACATAGCAAGTATGAAGTTCAGCAGGAAGTGATTCATCCCATTTTAAATTAAGTTTCCACAACTTTTGTAAGATTATCTTCGCTTGAATGACATAAGATCCTACTAAACCTAGAGGATCAAAAATTTGGGATATTGTTGATAAAATTGATCTTTTGGTAATTTTTGAATTGTCCTTACATTTAATTTTAAATAATAACTTATGTTGACTTGATTGCCAAGTTATTCTCAAAGTTTAATTTTCCTCTTTGCTTGAAATAAAATATTCTACACTTTCTTGATTCTGTTCTCCTGAAGAAAATATATCTTTGTTATTAGATATCCATTTTCTTAACATAAAATTTGATTTGTTGAGAATTTTTTGTAATTTATTCCTCAACTCTTTTGCATTTTCTACAGTCTACTAGGTCACAATGCCTGAGCCACCAAAATATTAGGGTAAAAACCCTTTAAATTACATTTAGTTATGAAATATTGTACATTGTGTTATAAAATAACTGTGATGTTCAGTATTAAATTAAATTTGACTGTAGGTAACACATGGTTCAATTGGGTTCCAGAGCCGGTGAGAGGGAACCTCTGTAGTCGGAGAACAACGTGGAACTGATTGACAAGATACTTTTGAAGGATGAAGATAACAGAATGTCAATGTAACAAAAACTATAATAGTTGTACATAGTATTACTACAGCCAAAAGATTCAACAAGTTTTGATGATTTTAAAAAATAACAACAATCTAGGTGTTGGGATTTAAAAACTTTTTATTTATTAATTTAGGGTATAAAAAATGTCAAATCAATGATGGTTTTATAATTATAGTTTATTCGTCTTCCGGGTTTGGACCGTGTCATTTGTGAGTGACCCAAAAGTGGGTTCATCTCGACGTTTCGCTACAATTGTATGTAGCTTCTTCAGGAGAACAAAAAAGAAAAGAAAGAAAGAAGAAAACAAAAGAACAGGAAGATGGGTAGTTAGCAACGGTAACTCAGTTACTCAACGCAACCAGAGGCGAATACTAACTACCAAGATGGGCATTTGGTCACAGTAACTCAACTACTCAACGCAGCCAGAGGTGAAAACCAAATGCCAGGACAGGGATTCACGTCCAACAGCTCAGAACACTAACGCGTCGAGAGGCGGGAGTGAATCCGGAGTGAGGAGCGGATTCACTCCCCGCCTCTCGACGCGTTAGTGTTCTGAGCTGTTGGACGTGAATCCCTGTCCTGGCATTTGGTTTTCACCTCTGGCTGCGTTGAGTAGTTGAGTTACTGTGACCAAATGCCCATCTTGGTAGTTAGTATTCGCCTCTGGTTGCGTTGAGTAACTGAGTTACCGTTGCTAACTACCCATCTTCCTGTTCTTTTGTTTTCTTCTTTCTTTCTTTCTTTTTTGTTCTCCTGAAGAAGCTACATACAATTGTAGCGAAACGTCGAGATGAACCCACTTTTGGGTCACTCACAAATGACACGGTCCAAACCCGGAAGACGAATAAACTATAATTCTGACTCTGGCCGTGGAAGCCTACGATTTCATTTGATGGTTTTATAGTCATGATTAATAGAATGACCTGTGCCTTAGGCAACTTATGTTGCTTTTCGTCGTATGGAATGTGGTCTAAAGTGTATTTAATTTTGGGTTGGCTTATATTTATGAAATTTATCCTTTTATGTTTAACACATCTAGGACAAGGTAAAAATTAAATAACAAATATTTGAAGCTAATATCAGACCTCATATTTAAATGACTTTATTTAAGAATGCTCCTATGGTGAAAAATTAATAAAATTAAGTTTAGTAAGATGGAAATTTACAGGCTGGAGAAATTAAAGTAGTAACATATGTGATTGAATTTAAAATTGAAGAGACTGGGTTCCTCAGAGACTAATGAGAATAAAAGTAAAAGAAATGACTGAAGAAAAGGAGAGGGGGGGTTGAAGGAGAAAAGGAGTTGATCAACAATTAGAGATAATAGGGGTCCTTTATACTTAAAGTATCTAGCACCCTGAACAAAATCTATTTTGGTGGTATTAAATTCAGTTTGTAGAAACCTGAAATTTGTTGTATAAGTGTGCTACTAAGTTGTTGACCGAAAGAAGGTGGACAAAGGTAGATTACGATTCTTTGTAATATGGTAGATTATGAATTTTAATAAATTGTTAGATAATGTTTGAATGATTACTAAATTAAAACTATTGGATACATGTTTAATATATGAATTGGCCAAGAAATAATGAAAGAGAACAGAATTAACAGGAAAGCGATGTAGAAGTGAAGAGTGGATAAGATAGTGAAATGTTGGTATGATGGATGTGGATGGTTCTGAAGTTAAAATTGGGGTCAGAAATTTGTGAGAGGAAGGTGTGACGATATTGTATAAAATGGGTGTTTGAAGAACAACAAGATTGTGTAGGAATAAGGTGTTGACGTTTGTATAGGAAAATAAGGCAGAGAAAATAGGACAGTATTGTGAATTGTGGACTATGAAAAAAGTTGACGATGTAAAGGTTGAAAGTCACGGTTGAAAGATACATGGCGATTAACACAATTGGGGCTTTTTTGTTTTTCTTTGACTATTTCCAAGTCTTCATATAGATCTAATTTTAGAAAATTATTTTTGGGGAATATTATGTAACAAAGAGACGTCTTCTGGGATGTTGAGGGTATGTTTATGTTGTGCAAGATGTTGAGAGAAGGTGGAAGTGTTCTCTTTTTTAGTGTGTTCTAAGGAACGAGAAGTTAGTGATCTACAGGTTCTACCTATATATGTAGCATCACAATCAGAGCACTGTAATTTATAAACACCACTACGATCCATGTAGTTGATGGGATGATTTAAATCATCTGCAGTTACAAGTGACATGTGTCCCAATTTCTCATATTCATTGATAAAGTCTGTAGATATTCTTTTGTATTCGGGGTTCTTGTTGAATTTTCTTTCTAAATTAGAAAATCGGTCGAGTGCTGTTTGAAATGATTCTCCTAGGTTCTGTATGTTATCATTTGTTAAGAGTGGGAAAACAATTTGTCCTTCTTGATTTCTGCTGAAATATGTCTGATATTCCTGTTCACATGATTCTTCTTCTTTAGTTAGACATTTGAAGTTATCAACATTTTCTATTTCCCAAAATTGTTTAATCTGATCATGGATGGTGTTAACTGTAAAATTGCAGACAGTGGTTGGTTTGTTGAAATGAAAAGGAACATTTCCAGTAATAACCCAACCTAATTTTGTTTTTTGCAAAATTGGTAAAAACCTGTTAATTCGAATTTGACCAATACATAATAAATCATAGAATACAGAGGCGCCCAATAAAATATCTATTTTCCCTGGCTTATAAAACGTTTCATCTGCTAAAGTTATATTTTCTGGTATAGTAAATTCATTCATGTTAAACTTTACTGTAGGCAATGTTTCTGTAATTTTATCTATAACTAAGAAAGAACTTTTAATTTGATATGTGTTAACTCTAGATTTGATATTTGTAGTTACTGAATGGTTTATATGAGTTACCCGTTCATTTATACCTGAAACTGGTATGTTTATACATGCTTTATTAAGTTTTAATTTTTTACAAAACTCTGCTGTGATAAAATTTGATTATGAGCCTGAATCAAGTAATGCTCTTGCCTCAAATGTGTTACCTGAATGATCAAGAATATGTATAAGTGCTGTTGCTAGTAACACTTCTGATTGCTGATTGTTGCTGGAACTTAGAACTACTGATGTTGATGGTTGTGTTGAATTATTCTGAACTGTATTTAAATGGTTATGTTCATTCATTGAATTTCCAAATGATTCTGATTCTTGCCCCAGATTCATGTTGCTGAGGTTTCGTTGCTGATCTAGTTGAACTTCGGAATTGTTTGAGTAATGCAAGAGAGAATTATGCCTTTTGTTACAAAACTTGCAACTTCTGGATGATATACACTTCTCAAGAGAGTGATTGTTTCTTAAACAGTTTGTGCATAATTTTAATTTCCGTATTTCAACATTTCTCTGTTTTACTGGTAATTGTAGAAATTTGTTGCAATAGAAAATTAAGTGTGCTTCCTTACAATAAAAACATTTAAAATTAGCATTGTTCTGATTTAAAAATGATTGTGATTTGTTTTTGATATGTGGTTGGGCAATATGTTTCTGATGTGGGACATGTGTTTGTTTGTCATTGTTTGTGTAGAGAGTTTCTAGAAGGCGTGAGCGTTGAGTTAAGAAGTTTAGGAATTCTGTAAGGGTTGAAAGTGTTCTTTTGTTTACATTCTCTGATTCCCACTGGCGTTTAGTGTTGTGGTCAAGTTTATAAGTTAGCAGATATATTAAAACTGTTGACCACTCATGTTCAGGTTGTTTAAATGATTCTAAAACCCTTAAATTTTTATTAACTTCATCAATCATTTTCCTGAGTCGAGTAGATGATTCTCTTTGCATAACTGGTAAATCAAATAAAGCATGAACATGACAATGTACAATTAGTTTGTCATTTTGAAAACGATCTGTTAAAATTGACCAAGCAATATTGTAATTATCATTTGTGACTTCCAAAGAAGAAATAACTGAGGCTGCATTATCTGTTAGACATGATTTAAGATAGTAAAACTTTTTAATGTTGTTTAAATTAGGATCATTACCTATTAAACTACTAAATGTATCATAAAACTCGAGCCATTTTTCAGAGTTCCCATTGAATTTAGGTAAATCAATAGATGGCAATTTAATATTTTGTGAGTTTTCAAATTTTATTGAATTATTTGTATCTGATTTTTTCTGACTAATTTCGTAATTTTTGACTAAATTTTCTGCTTTTGATATACAATGATAGTACTTATTTTCAAATTCATCCAGTTCAATCTCATATTCAAAATTTTTTGTTTCATCTAATGCCAAAAGTTGAATGAATACTGAATTGAATTCTGATAATAATTTTTTTGCTGATGTTAATCTAACCGCTAACTGATCTGGTATTTCATTTATATCTAAATCGTTTACAAAATTATAAAATCTAGTTAATTGACCTTTTAAAACTGTTTTCTTTGACTTTAATATGTGTTCATCTGTCATTGTAATAAATTATTGTAAATTCTACTGTTAATAACAACACAAATAAATCATGAAAGGTGTATACAAGGATAGATAAGTACTTGGATAAAAGGTGCCTGTTTTCTAGATATATGTTCCAAACTATGTGCTCCAACTCCAACAATTAATCGCCAAACATTCGCCAATGCCCATAAGCCGGTTCAAAATGGAATGGATGCCACGTGTTATCCTCGGTTCTGCTGATATTCTTGGAAATTATGCTGTGTAGGTATGTCCTGTCACGGTCGCCAAAATGTTTTGTATTAAATCATACAAAGTATTTCTAGTGATAATTTTATTTTGATCTTGATAACTGATATTAAACTGGTATTTCAGGCTGATAGTAATAAATATAAACTGGTTGAAAGTAATGATATAAATTGATTGATAGTAATGGTAATATATATGTTTTTTACTGTTCTCGTTCTTAATTATTTTTTGTTAATGTCATTCGTTGTCTATGACAACCGGCACACTATGAGTTGTTCATTTCGCATACACTTATGATATTGTTTTTATTTCTGAAACAGCCGTTGTAAGTAGCACTTCTTCATTCCGATGACTTAAACCTGTCACGGTATTCTCTTGTCTCCTTAACGATCCGTCGTAACTGTTGTCACCTCTGGTCCCACTAGAATTGGTTCTATTTTGTGGCCTTCTGTTTTCAAAATTTCTTCTGTTGTCATACTGACCTTCTAACCCACTAGAATTTGGTCTATTTTGTGGCCTTCTGTTTTCAGAATTTCTTCTGTTGTCATACTGACCTGACCCACTAGTATTTGGTCTATTTTGTGGCCTTCTGTTTTCAGAATTCGTTCTGTTATCATACTGATCTTCTGACATGTAGTAATTAATGGTGCTCTCCACCACATTCTGCACATTTATGAGAGAAATATCATGGTACTTCCCTTTTGTGTAGTAGGCATCTACCGCACCATTGCTTTTCCTTTACGATTTTGTTTCTTTCACGTACTTCTTGACGTAGAAACGTTATACAATTGAACAGTTTATGTTCTTGATGACACACCACACAGGTTATCTTCTTCTTTACCTGTTGTCTGTGATCTGTTCCTTTCCTCTCTGTTTCCATATATCTTCAATGTCTGAAATCTTCTTTGTAGGAATTTCTGTATTGACTTATATGTCGGAATGTCCCTACTGTCTTGAATTGACGTTTCATATAATCTCCTGGTTTCTGTGCAACTCATGAGTTGCACTCATACAGTCCTCGAAGACATACCGTCTCAGTACTAGCAACTTCAACGTGGAGTCATATGTCGCCATGTTACCTAATCCATCGGTAACTCTATAATCTTAAATAATTATAACATATTTTTAAAACTAAATGTAATTAAACATCTGTTAACGGGTTTTTACCCATATATTTACTCTTGGTGGCTACATTCATGTACTCCTAGACACTGATGATGGAACATGGTTTCCGAAAACGTTTTGTCTTTTTAACTTAGCCCGTTTGGGCCGTAAATATATACCTATTACAAAGGATTTTTAATTAAATTTTTAATACATGGTATACAGCCAACTACAGGAACGTAGATTCCTTGTGGATTTTTGAAATTAAAGAATGTAACGTTATCACTTGTAACGAGATAAATTTATATATAAAAATGCAAAATACGGTATATTATGTGGAATTGAATAAACTCCAAATGTGTATAAAAATAACGATTCGTCACGATATTATGAAAATCAAATGTTTTTAGAATTTTAAATTATAAGAATTAAATAGAAATTATTGAATATAATTAATAGCAAAATAATTAAGCTATTAAATTTGAACTAGCTGTAGACAAACTATTACTATTTTAAGTAAAAAAGTATGCAGAATAAAATATTTTAATTAAGTATTATTAAATTTGAATCTTAAGTCTTTAATATTCTTTTTAATTTATAAAAAAATGCACTGCTCTAAATGATAATAAATATTCAAAAACTTACAGTTTTATTCCGACGTTTACTTGTATGTTCCTACTTCCTTCTTAGAACTGCAACTGGAACTGGTGAGCTGGATCTCTGGATGCTGCTAGATTTTTCTGCTGAAAACTGGACCTCCAAACTGCTGGAATAGTAGACTTAAGGACTGCTATTCAGGTTCTCTGGTGATCAAAGGCTCTCGTAAGGCTCCTACCCCTAATTTCGGTGCTTTCTGGTCTTTTTTATTTCTTTTCTCCACACTTCGAATTCGATCGTCGATCTTGTAAGGAACTGGGAAACAGCTATTTAGGTCGCTAAGGTGTTTCATAAAATCTAGTACGTCTTGCATAAATAAAAAGTCTGACATAGATAAACTGGACAACATTTATTGTTATTTACTGGAAAAACATAAAAAATTAAATAAACATATACACTACATCTCTACATATACGCGCCATAATACACCTGTATGCATAACATGTTGCATGTCATTAAAACAGGTTTATTATATTACATCCATTAATACAGTTCCTTCAAAACTCCAATCCAATTAACGCCCTTTTGATGATGTTTTGACGAAGGACCAATCTAAAGATTCGAACGTAGTTATGAGTTTCGAATCGTTTTATAATGTCCCTGTGTCCGCTTCTTGTCGATCGATGATGATAAATATAATAAAAGGTTAAAGTTATACAGAAAAATGTTTCTGTATAACTTTAACCTTTTTTAAAATGTAAATTTGGTACCTTTCTGTCACTGAATGCCTAAATGAAACTGTTTTCCAAAATAAAGATTTTAATCACCACTCAATGTCTTCGTTATCAGCCTCGGTTATCCTTCTTTTTGTGAAATTGCATTGCCAACTACACCACAATGTTTTAATTATCAGCTTCCAAAATTTTAAAATATTTTACTTCTTAATAGCATTTATAAATCGGTAAAATATTCTTCCTTCTTTATTGCTTCTTGTTTATTCTTATTTCTAATAACCTTTTTTTTCTCTTAAACTCATACCATATAAATATTATAATTTTTAATCTCTTCTAATCTCCATATACATAATATAATTTTTAATCTCCAACTAATACTCTATTAATACTATTTATTAATCTTCATCTAATATACTTTCCACTACTATAAAACTTTAATACTGAATCACTGGCCTGTCTTCTCCAAATCACAGAGTATTTATATCATTTCTATGTTCACGAATATTCTTGAAAGAAAATATATTCGAATTCTTCCATTTCATAGACACTACAATGTTCGTGAACATTCAACTACGAAAAAAAGTTAAATTCTTTCTATTTGCGTCTTATTTTAAAGTCATAGATAATTCTTTACTATTCTATCGAGAATTTTATGGAAACTTAGGCTTTGCAGGTCAGAATGTAAACTTATGTATAAATTAAACATCTTAAATTAATAAATAACACTATTCTAAATCCGTAATTATAATTTCAAATGTCTACTTTCTGTTCAAATTCACTCTTATTCACAAAAGTCATAATAACCTAACTTACTTCTGTGTATATTTGGTTGCCTATATATATGGCGTACTCAAATATATTTATAACATCATTATTATTAAAATAAGCAAATACATTGCAAAATAAAAACATTTTAAACTTACTAGTATGCTAATTTCTGAAGAATGCCCTCATATAAATACTTTTTATTTTCTATTATCTCAATATATATATATATATATATATATATATATATATATATATATATATATATATATATATATATATATATATATATGTTCGGAAAGATTTCCGCGGTTAGTACAATGAAACTTAGAGCTAAGATTATTATTATTACTAAAATTAATATCAAACTCACCAGTCTTCCGGGTTGAAGCGCGTCGATATCCATTTTGCCGAGCTTTCGGCATCCTCTCTGATGCCTTCCTCAGGGCTTTCGAGGTCTCAGTCTCCCGAGCCCCCAGACACTACTACACTGTTCACTAATCACTGCGTTGTCACTACTACAAGTATGTACACAGTAGTATGGAGACTGAGACCTCGGAAGCCCTGAGGAAGGCATCAGAGAGGATGCCGAAAGCTCGGCAAAATGGATATCGACGCGGTTCAATCCGGAAGACTGGTGAGTTTGATATTAATTTTAGTAATAATATTAATCTTAGCTCTAAGTTTCATACATATATATATATATATATATATATATATATATATATATATATATATATATATATATACATATATATATATATATATATATATATATATATATATATATATATATATATTGATACATATATATATATATTGATATATATATATATATATATATATATATATATATATATATATATATATATATTGAACGAATTTAAAACGGATCATACAATTTAATATATGTCTGTTTAAACTGCATTTGAAATAGTGGACCAATATAAAACTTAGACAAAAATAAATCCATACCCGGTGTTAGACATTGTATAAAATATCGTTCAACTATCCGTTTCCTTTTTCGAACGTACCATAGTCTAGAGCGCAGCTCAAAGTGAATGCTGCCAATCGCCGTGTAATAATCCGATTTGCGGATCTTTTTGAGAGTTATATCTTCTTCGTATCTTTAAATAAATCGGATATTTGCCTATATTTTTCATTGTATTTACCAATCTACTACAACGGACTAATAACAAAAATAAACTTAATGGTTTGTAGTTATTTTAGAAACACCTCGTGGAATGATATTGGCAACACCGCTCAAAATCTCCATCTCCGATAAACGAAAGAGGGGCTTGCCTAAAGTCGGCCACTCACGATACAGCGGCGTTGTTTAACTTCGTTTTTAATCACTTGCTTTGATCATATTATAGAAAATCGAAATGGCTTGATTTAGCGAGAATTTTTTAAGAGTTTTTTAAATTATATAAAAAACAAGAATGCTTATAGCGAATAAAATGTAAAGCGTATCACGATAGAAACGCCCGAAAACAGGCAATGGATATTCTAGTTTTAAAGTTCCAAGAAGTAAACAAAGATGCGAATGAAGAGTATGCAAGAAAAAAAAATTAACAATTTTAGAACATCCTATAAAAGAGAATTAAAATTAACATTACAGTCCAGTAAATCGGGTGCAGGGGCAGACGAGATTTATTTTGCACCGAAATCTTGGATTCTTTGCACCAGAATCTACGTTTTATTTTAGGTTCCTTTTTACGCTTAGTTATACACAAAGTAAGAGACGATAAAATGATTATTTTATTTAACATGGTGGAGAACCGAACAAATACTGTGGCGCAGTATGGTGTGTGGGCGCACCAGATATACCAACAAATTGAACAACGCCTCTGTCCGATTATGTCGAACGACACCGCTATACCGTGAGTGGCCAGCTTTAGGAAGCGATAGGTGGTTTGACCACCTATGAATGAGTTCTTGAATTAGTTCAGAATCCAGCTGCCCGCTGAAGTATTGGATTTTTATAATATAATTATTTGACACCCTTTTGTTGGCCAACCACCTACAGCAGAATTGAGCCGGAATACATAATATTTATGTTCCGAATTTATTTCGTTCAATCTGTATATATATATATATATATATATATATATATATATATATATATATATACATATATTGGAATAATAATTAGATATACAAGAAATTAGCATAGTAATATTATGATGTTTAATTAATAAACTTACTTAAATAGTGGTTAAAGAAATAATTTATAAGTCATATACTAGCAAATATTATTAAAAAATAATTATATGAGGGTGAACAAATTCCCCTTGGTTGGCTCAGTGGATATGTTCGTTCAGTTGTAATGGAAACACCAAATAATAGTAGCAGTTATTGATGAGACGTACACTATGGGTGTTGACCCGGGATTACTTTGAGTAGAGACTGATGCAGTTGATCGCTGAAGACTATCAAGTTTGTTGAGTGAATATTGATTGAATGCTTCTCTAGGCAAGAGATATTAGTTTTATATAAGTTTTAATTGGGTCAATATATTCGCGGGCCTCGCGTGATATGTGTGTCTAATTTATGTAAATTGTTTAACTTTGTTAGCACTTTTGACTGATGTCCAAGTTATATTGTTGATAATTGACCAAATCCGTATGTAACCTAATTAACTACGTGTGTGTATTTAATAACAAATAAATTCATTCGGTCTACTGGGTGATAAAATTATACTGTCCAATTTCGGATATGAATTCTGAAGATTTGATATTGGACATACTGCGGAATCGGGCAATCTGGTTCAAGTGTCAATACTCAAAGTTTACATATAAGTATAACATAACATAGTAAAATTCAAACATGATAAATTATAAGTAGTTTAAGAATAAAAAATAATCTTCCAACCGCTACCCTAGCTATCAATGTCCGACTCTATCTCTAGATTAAAATTAGTGCAATTGGATGAAAATGTGGAGAGTGGGATGTCGGCTTAGGAAGTCGACGGTACATTGTTGTGCCGATTACTAACTAATACAGGTACTTCCTGTTCGTTAGTCTGAGTTGTGGATTCCCTGAACGACATAGTCGTGCAACAGGACGGTACTTCCATAACGTGAGTATCCCAATTATTACCATTATAGTAATGGTCCCGGTGGCCACAAAATAATACCAATTAGATTCGTGAATCGATCGCCACTGCGTACCTATGCGTCATTTCTTGTTCCAGACTTTCCTCCTCAAGTAACACATGACGTAGCTCTCCTCTTGGTATGTCAAGGTAGGTGTTTAGAGGCGTGTTAAACCTGCGGGGTGTCCTCGCCACCAGTTGGGCCACGGGAGTGATTGGCGACTTCAGGTAACTCGTCACCGCTCTGTCCACCCCGCTGCTAGTGGGGAGTAATGTAATATTTTTCGTTTGGGCGATACATTTGGGTGAAAGCTTCAGGAATGTGACTCGTTCCAGTACTCTTTTGCTCCCATTTCCATCGCAAATAATGGATATGTGTATCGTGACTGGCAGGATAACTAGCTAGAGGTTGGGAGTACCCATCTTACTCCATTGAGCTGTCTGTATTGTTCTGGCTACCAGTGGACATGTGCTATTCTTAGATCGCTCATAAATTTCTTCAAGTATGCAGTTTGGTTGGGTATCCATGTTTCATATAGCCGTTGGTGAGCACGCTAACTGCGCCTTTGTCAACAGTAAGCACCTTTCTCTATCTTCCGCGGTCAATTCGAAGTAGTGCAGTGTGTTATAATCTACGACCAATAGATTCCTTGGGGCGACTAATGTGCACAACACCGACCCCTTAACGTTAAGTGGTATGGCCGTGACTTTGAGCATGCTGTACTTATTTTTCCCTGTCACTATGAAGTAGCCGATGACTGTTATATATCTGTCGTCATGACTGACTTCTGTTTCTATAATGGGTTGTCGTCGTATTTCGACCCTTTGAGGCAGTATCTGCCCTGCTTTCTCTATTAATTTGGTTATTTCACCCGGTTTCACTATATCAATGAAGTGTCCGTGGTTATAGTGAAGGTTTAATATTCCCTCGTAAAATTGAGTATATTCGTTTATGAAGTCCATAACTTGTAATGCTATCGTTTGTATTCGTAACGTGCTATATTCGGTTTCTAGTCTTTGTGCTTTGTCTTCTGCTTCATTGAGTCCTTTAGATATTTCTTGTAGACCTGTGATTAGTGCTTTGTTAAACTTGTTCATTTGCTCGTTTATCCTGTTCTCTGTGTGATTGATTGATGTTATTGTTTCTAACATTATCTTCGCCTGGTGCTGTGATCCCTTTATTAGCTCCTTTTGGTTATTATCTAATACTTCAATGTTACTGTAGGCTTCGTCATTGACTCCAAATACTGAGGTTAATATTGTTCCTAATATTTCTCTTCTTTCCCTTCCTTTTATTTCTACTGTCAACCCCTCGC
Organism: Diabrotica balteata; assembly: GCA_918026665.1. Taxonomy (NCBI): domain Eukaryota; kingdom Metazoa; phylum Arthropoda; class Insecta; order Coleoptera; family Chrysomelidae; genus Diabrotica; species Diabrotica balteata. The sequence continues at coordinate 79,920,925 of OU898281.1, read as the reverse complement.
TTACTGACTCCGCCTTTCTTTGTCCTTCCTCTAACTTTCCTATTATATCCTTACAATTCACGATTTTTATCTCCTGACACAGTTCTCGTACGCCTTGTATCATATTTCCTATTAGTTGGTGCTCTGTTCGAATTCTTTCTTTTTCGAGTAACACCTTTATTCAAAATGTTCCTCGGTCTATGACGACCTCTCCAAAGTCTTCTGTGAAAAATCCTGGTACCGGATTATATATTTTATACGGTTCTGCCTTTATGGGTTTTAACATCGTTAAAAACATTATAGCTACTAGTATTTTCTTCCATCTTAGTGCTGCTGCCTTCTTCGGCTTTTCCTGTTTCTCTTCTTCCAGTCGTATTAGCTTATGTATGGGTCTTTTAGTCAGTTTCCCGTTTGCCTTTCTCACTATTACTACTCTGGTTAATCCCTCCGCTCCAGGGTGTGTTTCTGTTACCCTCGCTAATGGCCATCTGCCTGGAGGTGTATATTCTTCTTTAATTATAACTATTTCTTCTTTTTCTATGACCTAGGGTGCGCCTTATGCCATCTATTTCTCTGTTGTAATTGGTGCAGGTATTCCTGATTCCAAATTTTCCAGAAGTCCATTATCCGGCTCGAAGGACCATAAACAATTCCCCTTCGTTCTCTCAGTGGAGATGTTCGTTCAGTTGTAATGGAAACACCAAATAATAGTAGCAGAGTTTATTGATGAGACGTACACTATGGGTGTTGACCCGGGATTACTTTGAGTAAAGACTGTTGCAGTTGATCGCTGAAGACTATCAAGTTTGTTGAGTGAATATTGATTGAATGCTTCTCTAGGCAAGAGATATTAGTTTTATATAAGTTTTAATTGGGTCAATATATTCGCGGGCCTCGCGTGATATGTGTGTCTAATTTATGTAAATTGTTTAACTTTGTCAGCACTTTTGACTGATGTCCAAATTATATTGTTAATAATTGACCAAATCCGTATGTAACCTAATTAACTACGTGTGTGTATTTAATAACAAATAAATTCATTCGGTCTACTGGTGTGAAACCTTAATACTCCGGGGTATTGGATTTTAGGAAGTGTAGACTTCTAAATTTCAGAAGAACTGGAAGAGAGGTGATGAAAATACTAAAAATATGGCTAAGCTCAGAGGAACAAAGTTAAATGGCCAAAGAGACACTAAATCTCAAGTGAGTGTTCGGGCTAGCTTCAATGCAATGAATTGTGGCTTTAAAGATATAAAGCAGATAGCAAGGATAATGAGCTAATGAGACAAGAAACGAAATAAGACCTGTTAATATCAAATGTGATACAACTAAAGAAGGTCACTGGGAATAAATTTATAGAAAAAAGGACGATAAGAAGAGAAGAAGAAGGGCTCCAACTCAACGATTGAGATTTTGAAGTAACAAATGACTGGAAACAAATGATACTGGAGATAATAACCTGAAATACAAAATACTAAATACTAATCTTGTCTTGCTATATTATATACTGGTTAGTAGAAACTGAAATAAAACTTAAAATAGTAACAATAAATATATTTATAAAAATGTGTATATATATATATATATATATATATACATATATATATATATATATATATATATATATATATATATACATATATATATATATATATATATATACATATATATATATATATATATATATATATATATATATACATATATATATATATATATATATATATACATATATATATATATATATATATATATATATATATATATATATATATATATATATATATGTATTAACAATTTACATATAATGCAAAAACTAAATAACAGTGGTAGCGGGTGTATAAAGATACAATAGGACCAAATAGCCCCTCAACAAGCGAATAGTCACTACCACTGGCCAAATAAAGTGTGTAATATTAGTAAAAGCCTAGAATAGTCCGTATGGTAGCCAAAGTCTTACACTAAAAGTTAGTAATTTAATTTAACTTAGTTCTACTAGAATGAGATACAAGTGACAGTATGGTAAAGATATCAAAATTGATAAATCTAGTACCATTTATATCATAGATAAAAAGTGAGTTGTTACATATTCCTTATATAATGTTTTAAAAACCACATGAAATTTATTTCCCTCCCCAATATCAAAATTGTATTATATTAAAATATATTGTATTAAAAAATATATATCAAAAAGTGAGTTTGGTCAGAGTCTTTATATACTATTTAAAAAACCTAATAAAAACATGAAATGTATTTTCCCTCCCCAATATTTTAGAATTATATTATATCAAAAATGTATTCACCTGATCAATTCATATGAAAAGTGTAAACTAATAAATAGAAAGTAACAAAAAGGTTAGATAGTCAAACAACTTATCTTTACAGCACTATAAGTCCATAGGAAAACTCCTCTTGCCACGGCTAAATCAGTTTGTTGCTGTAAAGGACAAATCCCAGGGGAGTCTGGGCACAAAACCAGTCGCTGGTCTATCTGCTCGGAGTGACGGCAAAATCCATGAGAGTTGCTAACTATTTAAGAAATTCTGTTACTAATATCCTTGAGGGAATATTCTTAAGAGAATACTCTCAAATGACGGAATATGGAGCCGTAACACGCCAAAAAAATCTTCCTTTTTATGTGGAACTCTTATAAATGAACCTTGATTGTATTAAAAAAAATTACTTATTATTATTATTATTGAATTATATATTTTTTTATTCTTGTCCTCGATTTTATTTGCTCCAATTCCGTCACTTTTAACGTGAGAAAAACTCACCGGTTGGCGTGTCTGCGTATACGAGTTCTGACCAAAACTGATCGTTCTCGTATAAAGTCGATTAACTTTCCTTCCAAAGTGATCCTTGCGCGTGTGCGAAAAAATGTCGTTTTAAAATCGATCGCGGGCGGGTCATAAGAAATTTCGTGAGGGGTTTTATTAATACAATTTTTAACTCTAATAATATTGCACTAATCAGTAGCGTAAACGCTACAGGTGATAAAATTATACTGTCCAATTTCGGATATTAATTCTGAAGATTTGATATTGGACAGAGGGTATTTTTGAAAATTTAGCATAGGATTAGGTTTTAAAAGTTTTTTATTTTATTTTATTCTATAAATAAATATATTTAAGTGAGCCTTGTGCATAGACAACCAAATATACACTGTGTTATTTGACATTTTTACATATTTGACATATTTATTAGTTAGGAATATTAATTTAAATATAATTATAGATGTAAAATAGTAGTATATTAGTGTAAGATATTTAGTTTATATATATAATAGTGAATTCTGATCTGAAAAGACTAAATGTCCATAAGCTTCTTACTAGAATTTTCTGGAAAACGTCAATACACAAGACAATTAGCCCTATTTGGATAGTAGATGATTCCAGAACTTTCATCTATGGATGAGATGAAAAGTTTAGAACATTATTTCTTTCCCGATCATTCTGGAACCATGAAAAGATATATAAACGATGTAATTTGGAACAAGGATTCATTATTAAGTTACAGTTGATTCGTGAAGTTAGTAAAGTTAGAAGAAGGCATTAAGTTACAGGAAGTCATTAAGTTACAGTCAATTATTCAGTTACAGTCAATTATTAAGTGAGTTATTTAGAAGAAGTCAGAAATTAAGTTACATTAAGTCAGTCAGTTACAATTAATTAAGTGAGAAGAATTCATGAAGTGATTAAGTTAAATTAAGTTAGAAAAAAGGATTAAGTTAGATGAAGTCAGTCAGTCAGTTACAATTAAATTAAGATTCATCAAGAAAGTTAGTTCAAAACAGTTATAATTAAATTAAATTAGAAGAAAGAATTAACTTAAAAGAATTCATTTAGTCAGATACAGTTGGAGAGTAAGAGAGTAAATTAATTCAATATAAATAGTTCAATACAGGAGTATAGTATATTATATGGAAATTACAAGAATTTTAAATTATAATATCTATATGCAATTTCACAAATACATAGATAACCGAGGCTGATTAAGAAGATATTTAGTGGTGATTATAACTTTGATTTTGGAAAACTTTAGGCATTCAGTGACAGAAAGGTACCAAATTTTGTTAATATAATTTAATAATTATAAGAATTTCAAATTTTAGATAGGTTGTTTTAAATTTATATTGTTTATATTAGGTATATATGTTTGTTTCATAATAGTTATAATAAAGATAATTTAAAAAAGTACTTACAAACTAATTCTTTGAGAACCGCGATAAAAACCCTATACTCATATTTTTTATTTTAAACACTCATTGCTCATATACAAACAAAACATCATAGCAATTTTGGCGCCCACCGCGGGGCTCTCTATTAAAAGAATTAGTTAGGGAAGATAAGTGCTAAAAATGGCATTTTTTTGGTTGATTTTAGAAGCTTTTGATGATCTCTTTTTATGTTTATAATAATCACGCAACTCAGGATATGTCCTAGATAATGCATTCACATTTTTCAGTTGATTATTTCACTTTGTAGTTTGGTAAAATCACAATGTAAGTGTTTTGTATCAATATTAAAATCACCGCATACACTAATATAGGAGTTAGATTTAAAAACGTAATTAACAGATTCAATATTTTCTAAAAAATTATTAATATTACCTAATTGTGTATAACCGTTTAGTATTATAACTGTTATTTATTTTTTTCTTTATAAAAACTGCAACGGAATTCTGAATTTTTATTATAGTTGGTTCGCTAATCCCAATCCGAACTGTATAATGAATTCAGTAATTATTTTGTGAGAAGTTAGTTACATTTTGATAGATCGTAAGAGTATGAAAATTACTATAATAACCATGATCCTAAGACTTCCAAGATAAAACCACTTCGCAATCGAATTTTGTACGTCGATGCGCATGACGTCATTTGGTGATAAAAGTTTATCTTTAATTTAATATTCTACAATATATTTTATCAAAAATTTACACATTTCTTTGTCAACGTAGAACGTACTAGATAAACGATAAAACTATACTAAATCTGACAAAACTCCATGCAAAACAGAATATTTCTGGTGATATTTGTCGCCAAGTGACGTCACACGTGCAAAAGAGATAGACTTATCGCGTGCGCGTGGGTTTATCTTTAGTTCATAGTATCATGTATAATAACCAAGAGCAAGTGCTTATAGTCAACATGAAAACAATTTCACATGCAGTTCATTAAGAAAACTGCGTAAATTAAAACAAGAAATCAAATTGTTAATATTAGAAACAGAAAAACTACTACTCTCAAAATAGTTTTTGTACCATCACCAATGGTTTGATGTAGAAATAAGAAAAAAATTATACATAAAATAAAACTAAAACTAGCTACCGCCAACCAATATTTTGTTTATTTACAAAATATATTGAGGAAATGAATTCGACAAAATTAAACAATCAAAAAAGGTTAAGACAATGCGACATACTTCATTGTGGTTGACATTTTCGTATGATCCATGGTTTCTTTAGAACCAATTATGCTATTTAATATGAAACGATATTTTATGGAATGTATTGACAAATCAATTAAAGAAAATGGTGGACATATCGAAAACTTACTTTGACAAAAAGTTTATTGTTATTTAGTTTAACTATTTCTTAATTTGGTTTGTAAATAAAATGTTTTGATTATGACTTTAATTTAATACAAAACGTAAAATGTTTTATGTAAAATCCAATTATTCTGTTATTTTATCAAATCCTATTATTAATTATCCTGCTGATATATTTATTTTATTTAATATTTCGTTAACTATTGACTTTATGAAAGGTTTATAACAAAAGGATTTTATAACAAAATTCGGAAGTATTGATGTTTTTATCTATTTTTCTTTCATTGCCTGGAGTAATTGCGTTAAATCAGAATTATGGAGTTGGTTTGTAAAATTCGATTTTCTCAAAAACTGTTGAGTTTTAAAATTATTAACAAGTATACCTTTTTTTGTTAAAATAATGTATCTTTAATATTTGTTATCAAAACTACAGGTAACTTGAAGAACAAAAAAGTTAAGTGCAAATGTATGCAACGTATGTGGCATATGTGGCGCCCTCTATTAGATATATTAAAGTATGCATCAAATTATAATTCCTGATATTTAATAGTACCCAGCTGTAAATTTTTATACATAAATGTTTACAAACATGAAAGTTATAGCGAAAAATAAAATTTTCATATAAAATAAAAATAAAATTTTTAAATTTCCACTTTAACACCCTGTATCTTTTTTAATATGAACATTTTATTAAAGCAAGTTGGCTTAAATCGTAATATTTTAAAGTGTAGAATCTGCGGTTAATTTTTGTACAATTAGTTAAGGACCACCCTGTATATATATAAATATATATATATATATATATATATATATATATATATATATATATATATATAAATATATATATATATATATATAAATATATATATATATATATATATATATATTATATATATATATATATATAATATATATATATATGTATATATATATATATATATATGTATATATATATATTATATATATATATATTATATATATATATATATATATATATATGTATATATATATATATATATATATATATATATATATATATGTTATATGCATTGTACCAACCGATGTTCCTTATCACGACGATTCCCAGGGTATCAGGTTCCACTTCCAACAACCTGAGCCGATAAGGATCCTTGCAAATGCAGTACCAGCAGAGTCAGCGGGACCCAAGCTTTTTACACATTCCCACTGAGTCAGCATTTACTAATATTATAAAACCGCTTGTCGCTCTTAATTCAGCATTCAGTATATTTTTGTAGTTCATTCATTATATTTTATATTTCATTCATTTTTACCACGTAACTTGTATTTTGTAATAAATAAATTTTTTAAAAAGTCAAAAAAGTGTTTCGTGATATAAAAAGTGGCGCAGTCGCAGTAGGATCTGGAAACGTTGGCAGAACAAGGAGAACCTAACTGACAACGGTGGATTCCAATCCTTTAATCAGAAAAAGAACCAGAAAACTCCAAAAAGCAGTGCCGTCCTAACTTTGCAGACTTCTACGGAAGGAACACCAAGTGAAGCCCCTGGTAGATTAGCTGTCGAGAACAAGACGACTAGATGTTATTGGAACTAATGTAAGTATAATACTGAATCATCTCGTATATAATTTTTGTTTAATACCATTTATTACCATATACTGTTCGATATTCCAATATAAAATATTCATTTAATTAATAATTTTATGCCGAATTTGAATATTTTTTGATAATTACTTTAATAATTATAAACTTTTGGCGATTATTCTGTAAATCGTCAACTTTTTATTTTCATTTTATTAAACGATTACCTGTGTCGATTATTCTGCTAATCAGACACTGTCTTAGAAAAATACTTTTCCTATATTTTGACTTATTATTTTAATATTTACATTTTCGATTTATTATTTTGATATTTACATTTTCGATTTATTATTTTGATATTTACATTTTGTTTTATTTGATATTTATATTTGAATAATTATTTAGTTAATTATTCCATTATCTTATATTCTTATTTCTATTTCGTTTATTGATTTATTTGTTGCCGAGAGGGGGCATTTGGGTCTGTAGGACACATCGCCGGCTCTTCGGGCTTCTTCCTATCCCCGGAATTTGAACGGGTATTGACCATCTCTGATTTGCCGCTAGTATAAGGCTTAAATACCACTGCTGTTATAAATAACAGTTCCAGTGACAAATATCTGTTATAGGTAACGGTTCCAAGGAACAGTTACAAAGTAACAGAGCAAAGATGGAAAACAGATAAGTAAAAATAATCTAAGTATTTCTTGACTTACGGAAGGAATAACTTAGTAAAACAAGTAAATCAAAATGGTATAAAAAAATATAATGCAAGAGAAATGTTCCTAAGTGTTTCTTGACTTACGGAAGAAACAACTTAGGACAGAAATATAGAAAAATGAAATATGCAAGTGTGAGAATAAAATATGGAAATATTTCTAAGTGTTTCTTAGAACAGAAAACAAACAAGAGAATCAAATATAGTAAAATAAGAATACAAATATTTGTAAGTGTTTCTTGACTTACGGAAGAAACGGCTTAGAAAATAAAACATTCAAAGTATAAAAACAAGAAATGCAAAAGGGAAATAGATTATAGAAATATGTCTAAGTGTTTCTTGACTTACGGAAGAAACAACTTAGAGCAGAAAATAAACAAGAGAATATGGTAAAATAGATGTACAAATATTTATAAGTGTTTCTTAACTTACGGAAGAACAACTTATAATAGAAACAAGAAAATCAAATACAGAAAAGATGTGAAAATATTGCTAAGTGTTTCTTGACTTACGGAAGAAACAACTTAACGAAAAATAGAAAATAAAATAGTCAATAATATGAAATAATATCTTAGATAAAAGTATCAGAAATAATAATGCAAATATGAAAATACTTCTAAGTGTTCTTTTGACTCACCGGAAAAGAACGACTTAGACACACACAAATTAACAAGTCGAATAAAATAGCAAAGCAATATTTCTAAGAGTTCTTTGACTTACCAGAAAGAACAGCTTAGATACAAATACAAGAAAATAATCAATCAAAATAATCAAATAAAATATCAAACAATAAGTACATGAATAATGTGTAATATTCTAACCTGAAAAGGTCTGAATATACAATAATGCTAAAATAAAAATGGTATATAGGAAATCAGAAATAAAACAATAACTTAGTTGGAACAATAATAGCACCGACTAGGTCTACAGAAGAAGAGGCAAGCTCGACTGACCGATGAGAGAAATTCCGTCTGCTTTTATATAAAACAAATCCTTTGTTTTACGTAGTAAAAGTGGAATTTTCCTACATCGAGTCAATTAGAAATTCGGATTTGCCCACACTTGGAATTTCCAAGTATTTCTCCGAATTTCTAAATGCGTCCGGCACGGCGGTCAGCTTCTACCTGACACGCCTCCGGAGACATATTAACCATCATGAATGATAACGGCAACATTTCTCGTCCCGCTTCTCGTAATGAGAACCAGCCTAAAATAGAACCTTATAAATTATCTGAAATATTTTCTATCGTACCCGAATTTGAAGGCGATCAAATATTTTTACACACATTTTTAAATGCTTCTGATTATGCTTATAATATGTCTACGCGCGATCAAAAACAACTATTAGTAATTCACATTAAAAATAAATTACGCGGAAGAGCAGCGCAACTTATCAGTTCAAGAAATCCATTATCGTATCTAGAAATTAAACAGCTTCTTACCTCTCATTTTGGAGACACTAGAGACTTATCTTCTTTGATACAAGATTTACAAAGAGTCAAACAACTTCCAAATGAATCGGCTCTTACATTCCTTAATCGTGTCCAAGTCCTTAATGCAAAAATGCACGCTAATATACAGAAATCTAGCCTCTCTGCTGTAGAAAAACAGGCCCAAATTGTATTAATTGAATCAATGGCGCTCAATACCTTATTGACCGGCCTCGATCCAAAAATCGCTCATATTATTCGTGCTAGTAATCCAAAAGACCTTCTTGAAGCTCAAGTCCGCATCAGACGAGAGTTACAATTATCCTATTTCGAAATACAAAAAATCAATAGATCCAATCCTCCAAAACCCAATCAAAATAATCAACCCATTAGAAGACCAAACCTTCAACCACATAGATGCACATTTTGTGGACGTATGGGCCACTCGTACAATGAATGTCGTTCTCGACAAAATTCCCAAAATAATTCGCAGAATTCCAACAACTCTCATAATTTTAACAATTCTCGAAATTTTAATAGCCATCAAAACTTCAATAACACTCAAAGCAATGGCTTTCAGAGACCAACTTTCAGCTCAAATAATAATTTTCAAAACAATAGACACAATGACCAACAAAGACCTCAATTTACACCAAATCAAAATAATTCACAAATACGCCCTTCTGTAATACATAAGAATCCCAATTTTTCGAACGATAGGCACAGAGCTCATTTCGTTAACTATGAGCCTGACTATATTAATGACTATACTTCAGCTTTAAATGAAAGCTACCAATACGAAGATTTCTCTGATAACAATTATTCACCTCCCGATTATTACCATTCATTTGATCAATCAACCGATTTAATTGATAGCCAAGACTATCAGGATTTTCTCACAGTCCCGAATCAGAACCACCCACCAGACAATATCAGTTCAATGAACGAATCTTTGTCTCAAATACAAAATCAGATACAAACTCTGAATTTGGACGACATGAACCCATCTCTGAACTTTCCAGAACAGACTTTTCTTTAAGCCCTCTTCTTGCTGTAAACTCTAAAAACCTGTACTATATAAAAGACGCATCAAATACGTTTAAATTACTTATCGATACCGGTGCTGGTATCTCTATCTTTAAAGAAAATACCGTGAAAAATTTCAAACCACGTTTTCCCGAACAAATTACTATACAGGGTATTACAGACCAAAAAATTCTTGTCACTAAATCAACTTTAGTCCCGTTTCAAGTGGGAAACCCCCATAAGGTCTTCATTTATAATTTAGATATTGATTTCGATGGAATCTTAGGCCTCGATTTCTTAGAACATTACGAGTGTACGATAGACCTCAAAAACAAACAACTAATTACAAACTTTAAAACATTACCTCTCCACAAAGTAGAAACTAATTCGCGGAACAATGAACCCCCTAATCAAATTAAAATAGATCCCAGATCCGAACAAATATTCAAGTTAAAATGTCATCTGTCGAATACAGATGCAATTTTGCACAGAAAAGAAAAAGAAAAAGTCCATATCCCCAACGCGTTAGTACACGTAAATGAAAAAGGAGAATTTCTGACATCCGTAGTAAACGCAAATGCAATTCCTAAAATTATCGACTTTTCCGATATAGTAATTGAACCCTATTTAAACTACCCTATCCTAAATTTCCAGTCAAACGATAACTTGGAAAATTATTGCTCTGATAAAATTGACCGTACAACAAAATCAAATCTCGACTTCGAACAGAACATCTTAACGAGGAAGAACAAGAATTAATAACAAATCTTTGCTTAAATTACGAAGACATATTTTACTTAGAAGGAGACAATCTTACTTTCACCAGTGAGATTAAACATCAAATTGAAACTAATAACGCCAAACCCATTTTTACGAAATCATACAGATATCCTCAGGTCCACAAAGAGGAAGTTAAATCTCAAGTAAATAAGATGATCAACGAAGGTATCATCCGGCCTTCTACTTCTCCTTGGTCATCTCCTGTTTGGGTTGTTCCCAAAAAAATGGACTCTTCTGGAGAACAAAAATGGCGAGTAGTAATAGACTACCGCAAACTCAATGAATGTACCATTGACGATAAATACCCTCTTCCTAATATCTCCGATCTCTTAGACCAGCTTGGAAAATGCCAATATTTCACAACTCTCGATCTTGCCTCCGGATTTCATCAGATTGAAATCGATCCCAAAGATATTCCTAAAACAGCCTTCTCTGTCGAAAACGGACATTATGAATTTACTCGTATGCCTTTTGGACTTAAAAATGCACCGTCCACATTCCAGCGTGTCATGGACAATATTCTTTTAGGTATTTTGAACGAACGATGTCTTGTCTATATGGACGACATTATAGTATACTCCCCTACCATTCACGAACACATTTCCCGTCTTACTGAAGTCTTCAAACGTCTTCGAAAGGCAAATCTTAAAATCCAGCCTGATAAATGTGAATTTCTCAGGAAAGAGGTGGCGTATCTCGGACATCTCATTACCCAAGATGGCGTCAAGCCTAACCCTTCTAAAGTCGATTGTATCCAACGATTTCCTGAACCGAAAACACCAAAAGAAATAAAATCTTTCCTAGGTCTAGCCGGTTACTATCGTCGTTTTATTCCCAATTTTGCTAAACTTTCTAAACCTCTCACTAGACTACTACAAAAAGACGTTGCTTTTAATTTTGACCCAGATTGCAAGCAAGCTTTTGAAGATTTGAAAAACGCTTTAATTTGTGACCCAATTCTAACCTATCCAAATTTTGAGAAACCATTCGTCCTCACAACAGATGCAAGTGCATTCGCCATCGGCGCTATATTATCCCAAGGCCCCATTGGAAAAGATCTTCCTATAGCATATGCTTCACGTACCCAAATCGATATGTGAATTACTAATGGAAAGCTATTCATTTATCGAAGACTCTTTAAATGAAATAGTAAATGCCATAACCTTTTCTCGATTAAAAATATTACATAGCTCAATCATAACCCCGTTTGATTTAATTGAATCGCTACGGCATATATTACAATCATTACAAAAAAATAATCTTCCATTATCAATCTATACTTCAAATCTAGCTCAATATCTCGATATTATCGAATTGCAAGCATTTCAATTAGACACAAGAATTGTGTTTGTCTTAAATATTCCTTTAACTGATGCAGAACAATATACTTTATATCGTATTTATCCAATACCAATACTGGATAATCGAACAGGTCTTCATTCAATATTAACAACAACAAATAAATACATTGCGCGAAATGATGATTCATTGTTATACCTTACAATAAATAGCCTTGAGTCATGCAAAACTTTGCGAGCTCGAACCAAGATCTGTTACAACACACTTCCATACCCAATCGACAGCGATGCCATATGCGAAGCCCAACTTCTGAAACGACAAGAACGCCTTCCCAGAACATGCCAGACTTCCGTAGTATTTGCCAAAGATTACAACGTCCAGAAGATCAACATAAACCTGTGGCTCATAACAGTTTCTGACCCACTGCCTATTACCATCAAATGCGAATCCAGAGACGTCAAATCAGAGATTATTTACACAAACCATGTACTCAAACTACAACCCACGTGCGATGCCTTTATTGGTAGTACAAGAGTACACTCTCAGAAATTAATCGACGTTCATGACAATGTCACTTACAGAAGTCACCCAGTCCAAATACCATTCAATTGCTGCAAACACTTCCCAGATAAAATCCATCTTCCCGACTTAAAACCACTGAAGCTTAGCAAGATCAATACTGAAGACCTCGAGATAGCCCATCACAAACTCAATCAGTATTCTGAAGAACTCGATAAACTAATCAATGAACCGTTTGTCAACAAACATCTGAGCTGGTTCACCATTTTTACCATAGTTGTCATTGTAACTCTTGTTGTTCTTTATGTTATATGTAAATGCAGATCCAAGAGAAGATACAGGATAGGAATTGGCAATACCAATGACAATGACCATCCGCCCTCTCCACCAAGACACCCAGAGACAGCCTTCACCCGGAATTGGAGAAAAATCCTTCCAAGACGAAGACCCAGTATCCACCTAAGCGACGCCATAGACGAAGAAGAGCAGATCCAACTTAACACCAATAAACAGACAGTCTAAAAGTTGCTGCCACGCATCAACTTTCATCTAAAAGGGGGAGCTGTTATATGCATTGTACCAACCGATGTTCCTTATCACGACGATTCCCATGGTATCAGGTTCCACTTCCAACAACCTGAGCCGATAAGGATCCTTGCAAATGCAGTACCAGCAGAGTCAGCGGGACCCAAGCTTTTTACACGTTCCCACTGAGTCAGCATTTACTAATATTATAAAACCGCTTGTCGCTCTTAATTCAGTATTCAGTATATTTTTGTAGTTCATTCATTATATTTTATATTTCATTCATTTTTACCACGTAACTTGTATTTTGTAATAAATAAATTTTTTAAAAAGTCAAAAAAGTGTTTCGTGATATAAAATATATATGTATATATATATATATATATATATATTATATATATATATATATATATATATATTGTTATGATATGTAAAATCGAGAAAAATATTGGTTTGCTTAAAATATTTCAAAGTTCCAAAAAATCAAATAATTCAGATAAGTAGGATAATGAACAACAAACATTTCGAAGAAGGAAAGTCTTTAAATTTTTGGATTACCTGTATTAAACAAAACGTAAGATATGCATAAATTATTTTCTTTGTTAAAATATATTTGAGTGACCTCGCATAAGCTTAAGTGAATTCCTAGACAATTAAAGCGGTTTTTCCAAATAAATGTTGTGCAGTAATTAGGACAATATAATAGATTTTAGAAAGATATGTTTTTGTTAGTTTTTAAGAATTGGTAGGAAAATATTAATTTGTAAACAAGTTTTAGGAAATTTTATAATTGTAGGTAAAAATTTGTGTGTTATCGAAATGAAGAAATGGGAGATGTATAACGCGTTTTGATTGGATGAGATTGAAAAAGGTGGGATAGTTGGTTTGAGAATGAGGCTTTAGTTAGTTTTTGAAATAAAAAGATGGTCAGTTGGTTTCCAAGGGTAGAAGGCGAACGGCCGTTGTTCTCGGGTAGTTTCCCAGAGGTAGGAAGCAGTAGCAGTGCGTTTTGTTTGTGAGTTTGTGAGTTTTCGTGTAGTTAGTGTATCTGACAGAAGCTGATCCAGTAAAAGATTGTAATTTATATTTTCTACTTATATTCCAAGAGTCACTGTTCAGGCCAACGAGAGATTCAGTTTATCGTAAAGAAAAGATATTCCAAGAGTCATTTTTCACTCAGGCCAACGAGAGATTCAGTTTATTGAGAGAAGAAGAAGCTAGCATAATTTGAACGACTCGTGCATTTGAAGGAGATCATTAAGGATGATAAATTTGCAATAATTTGTTGTAAGATTGCTGATTACCTAGGGTGCGGCTACGAGTAAATAGTATAGTCTACAAGGAACAAGGATTTGGACCACTCATCATCAGAGGGAGATAGTTTTGTTTTCTGCAGTTTTTCTTTTATTGATAACACAATTTTTACACTTAATTTAGAAAGGATATAAATATTTTGAGTAGGAGATTAAGAATAATATTTGGATTTTGAGATTTCAACTAATATTGTTTGTACCAGTAATTTTGAAGATTCACGTACGTAGAACAAAATTTTGAGAATCATTATATGAGATTTTGTTTATTGAAAACATTTGAGTGTGAATTTTATTTCATTATTTTATTTCAATATATAGTGTTATATCATCTATGTTTTTTATTATTCCGGTATTCTTTGGACCTTACCTTTCACATGTAAAGCATAGATATAGAAGCACAAATAGAACCCTGAGATAAGAGAATTAAAAAGTGTGATAGAATCATAGTCATATCATTTAAATAATTTTAATTAATTAGCTAATTAATTGATTGGCGCACTAAGACTTTATAATATCACCTTAATATATAAGGCTTTATTGTAAACGGTTAGTCTAAAAAGAATAATTGTATCGAGTCGAGTTTGAATTGTAGCGCGTGGGTAGTTGGAAATAAATGTAGTAAATGAATTATATAAACTATAATAGTGTCAGTGGAAAATAAATTAGTGTAAGACTATAATATAAATTAAATAAATAAAGACTCTAATAAACTAAGTGTTTACACTACATCTAAACAACTATATGAAACAGTTTAAAGAGCATTCGCTCTTGCAGCTGATGCCACTCTCCGATGAGATGCCTTATGGCTCCTTTACACATCGGCAGACGCGTCCGCGGACGACATCTACGTATGCATCTGGAGATTTGTAGATGGGGTAATATGATCATCTGTTGTTTATATATCACGTCCGCGGATGCGTCTGCAACCTATCCGATTGGTGTCGGTTTTCTTTGGCTCCTTTACACGTCGGCAGATGCATCTGCGGACGACATCTACGTATGCTTCTAGAGATGTGTAGATGGCGTAATTTGATCATCTGTTGTTTACATATCACGTCCGCGGATGGTCTGCACGATATCCGATTGTTGTCGGTTTTTTAGCACAGATCAAAGGGTTTCGGTGCGGACGTCAGATATTGCGTCTCTCAGGAATTAACACAGACTGAACGATAGATGTGTTAAGATATGTGGTCAGCTTGTGCTTATACATCTGCAGATGCGTCCGTAGACGCGTCTGCCGATGTGTAGTGGAGTCACGAGATGTGCTTAAGACGTTTATCAGTCGCAGTTTAAAAATCGAAGACAAAGAGAGATAAGGCTCTTCAAGAATAAGGGTAGATATATATATATATATATATATATATATATATATATATATATATATATATATATATATATATATATATATATTTATATTTATATACATATTTATATTTATATATATATATATATATATATATATATATATATATATATATATACAAACAACAAGGTTTATTGGGGCTGCAGTCAGAAGTTTGGCCGGGATGTTACAGAAACACTCTTTTGACTTTTGGTCTAGCTTTCGGAATTGTTTAATTCCTTTATCAAGACATAGTCGTTGAGATTATTTGTACGAAGCTATGACACTCAACATTAATAACAAACATATACACTAAAACTTATACAATAATTAATACAACAGCACATTTTAAATTTAGTTAATAAATATATATATATATATATATATATATATATATATATATATATATTGTTATGATTGTTTATTTTGACTTTGATTTTAATTTATTGAGCCAATCAAAAAAAATATAATTTAAAAATATAAAATAAAACTCCTTATACACCTGTGTTCGATGGATTCAAAGATTTTCTAGTTGTCCTTTATCTGGATAGAGAAGAAGGATAATAATAAAAGAAAATAGTATATTACAAAAAATTAAGTATTCTTTATTTTTTATAAAAAAGAATAAAACAATTATCCAATATTATCAATCAGCATACAAGAAAATAAACGAAATTTTTATAATAATAAGATTTTAAATCTACATAAATTTATATTAAGTGAAAACCAATTTTACTTAAACTTTCCTTTACTTGAAACAAAAAAAAAACAACCAAACTTTAAACTTTTGATTAGTCAAACAAAATTCAATTCTTTAAATTTGAATGATAATGACCATGATTTCAACACAGATCCTTCACAGATACCAATTTTAATTGTACAAAATACTTACAGCTTTTTTCCTTATTGAATTGTATGTTGGAACATACCCAGAAAAGTCCAGTCTCCTCAACGATGTGATCTCTCCTCTTTGGCACCTCGGCTCCTTTCTAACGTCTCTGCAAACCTCCTGAAGACTACACAAAAACACCTGATTCACTTCTCCAAAAACTCAGCTACTTATTAATGATACAAAGACCTCCTTTTGTCAACTTGATGCCGTAAAACTACTTTCACATATACTTCACAAAATGCCCACGGTAGGTACACGGACCTCTTTTAATCTACTTGTTATCTCCTTCTGCAAAACTATTCACTTTTTTTCACAATGCCGGTATCCAAACTCACGAACCACACCCTTTCTTGAAACAAACGACTGTTTCCTTCGATGGCCAAATTACAACTGCCTCTCCCGGTCTCCTAATCAGGCTAACCCCATTACCATTCAAAAACGACTATCCAATCAGAAGCTCAAATCTTGTTTAGTACTGTTAATGTTTATTCTAAAAATTCTGTGTATCATTTGGGAAGACCAAATTACTGTTTCAGAGAAAGAATAAATAAAAGTTGATTTTTTTGTCCTCAGTCTGTTAATACACAATCTATACCTGTTTCCAAAAATTAGAATATGGTCATTTAATACACAAACAATGACAAGATTAACTTGACGGGTAAAATGTCTTCAAATTCTACACAAAAGGATTTTTTGATAATTTTGTTGGAAACGGACAAGGTCGTTTATATCTCGTTTATAAGTAAAATATTATCTTAAATTACTATATACATTTTGTTTAAAATGATATCTTAAAATTTTATTCCGATGGATCTTTTTATTTGTTTTTTTCTTTGGTTGGGAAAGAAGAAGTATGACTATATATATATATATATATATATATATATATATATATATATATATATATATATATATATATACAGGGTCCGTAAGTAATTGTACAAAAGGAAACCGTAGATTCTACACTTCAAGTGGAAATTTAAAATTGTAATTTTCGCAATAACTGTTATGTTTGTGAACATATAAAAATTCATAACTGGGTACTATTGAACATCACGAATTATAATTTGATGCATACTGTAATGCAGCTGATAGAGGGCGCCACATATGCCACGTACGTGGCATACATTTGCACTTAACATTTTTGCTCTTTAAGTTACCGGTGTTTGTGATAAAAAATATTAAAGACAAATTATTTTAACAAAAAAAAAGTGTATAGTTGTTAACAATTTTAAAACTCAACAGTTTTCAAGATAATCGCATTTCAAAAATCAACTACATATTTCTTATTTGACGCAATTACTCCAGGCAAAGAAAGAAAATTAGACAAAATCATTAATACTTCTGAATTTTGGTATAAAATACCTTTAATAAAATTAATAGTTAACGAAATATTAAATAAAATAAATATATTAGCAGGATAGTTAATAATAGGAGTTGACAAAATAACAGAACCGTATAAAAATATCTCAAAAAAAATCGGTTGGATCTCCGCTAACAAAGCAGACGTTGCTGTACTTTTGTTAAAAAACAAAGTGTGCATAAACAAAATTACCAAGAAAGAGAGATTTTTAAAGATAAAAATAAATGAACTAGCAATCATAGCCTGATATATCTTATCTAATATAAACTTGACACAATATGCTGAGCAGGTTGAAAAAATCATAGAGGTGTCACAGGGAGAAACAACATATATATTTGCTGGTGATATAAACGTCAAATCCATTCTTTGGGGGTCCCCAAAAACTGACAAAAAAGTGGAAAATTTGGAACGAATGAATTTCCTCCGCAAACCTAACTATGTTAAACAACCGTAAACCCACATTAGAAGGAGGTGAGTCGTGAAGTTGCATATACATTACACTAGCAATCAACAAGTGTGCTAAGAAGATCTCGGGATGGGATGTGCTTGATGATAACATCTTTACGGTTCACAAGTACATCTCATGCGAAGTCGGCATCAAGGTCACAATCAATCACGACGGGAAATTACTCGAGTCCGACAAGAACCAATTTACATATCAGATACGGAAGCTACAAGAAGAAACTACCAACTTTAATAACTAAAGAGATAACATAATAAGAGCACACAAAGCAAGTAGCAAAAGCAAACATGTCACATACACAATACCATACTGGTGAAATGAAAACATTTACAAAAACAGAGAAATAGGACCCAGCAAGTCAAAGAGGAGTCTAAGAACGCCAAAAAGGAACTCAATTAATTAATCAAATGGGCAGAAATGTTGACAGAACTTGTGCGATGCGTTGGAGAATGATATATGGGACGAAGCATATAGGATTGCCACTAAGCGTGCGTTCATAACGAGGCGCCGACCCTCGCTCGGACAATGGGATGCTATCATCTTATCTATTTTCGCTAAAATAAATGCATTATTTTAATTGCGAGCGTTCACCGTCAGTGCTATGCTCTAGGCGAGGATACAATGACATGGTCTCCGTTATGAACGCACCCTAAGCGTGCGTTCATAACGAGGCGTCGACCCTCGCTTGGGCCATGGGATGGTATCATTTAATCAATTTTCGGTAAAATAAATGCATTACTTTAAATGTGAGCGTTCACCGTCAGTTCTACGCTCTAGGCGAGGAGACGGTGCGATGGTGTCCGTTATGAACGCACCCTTAGGGTGCGTTCATTACGGAAACCAATGCATGGTATCCTCACCTAGAACATAGCAGTGATAGCCCAGGAAAATCAGCAATTTTTCACGATACTCGTTCGGCCAAGCAAATGACAATTGTTTTGAGTAGTATGGACCTCTGTAACAAAAACCTATATGTTTCCTGTAGTCGATTTTTTGGACTTAATTAGTTATTAACAAATTAAGGTCAAAATCCGGAAAATTTTTGCTTTTTTCGTCTATCAGCAAAAAGTGAAGCATTTTAAACAAATTTTAGAAGAGAAGAAACTTATAAGTTACATAGAAACTTTCAAAATAGCGTTTTCTAAATGTTTCTATCCTTATTTATTGCTAACGAAGTTGCAAAATAATTCAAAAATTTTGGTTTTATATAAATGTTAATAACTTTTTTAAAAATAAACTTATAACATTTATATTGTGTTGAATGCTGTTGTAATAAACGTTGTCACCACTGTAACATCCACGTCTATAAAGTTAAGGGATGCTTATCTCTGCGAGCGGAGGCAAGGCTTACTGGTCCGACTAGTCTGAACGGACGTGATTTCGCCCTCGCGGATTTACAAGAGGGTAGGGAAAATTTGGAAAAAAGGATGAAGGACGTCCAGTTGCAGGCCATGTAAAGAGTTGAGTCTATGGGCTTGCTTTAAAAACTGGCGAAATGTGAAAGCGAAAGTGTGTTCTCTTCTAGTCTCTACCTGATAACGGCAGGGAAAGAACAATAAAACCCAATTTCGAACTTACAATATATTAAATAAATTGTATACTACAACTAAGACAACAAGATATCAGTTATAACTAATTATTGTTTATTCAGTTGCGAAAGGAGACGAGAAGAGACCCTAGCAAGAAATATAAAGGGTGCACAATCTATGATTATTATGTATCTCCCATGGGTTAGTATTTATGTTGAGTTACCTTAGCGTATTTAGGCCCTAGATAAAGAATACGCCTTTGCAGTACAACTGGAAGTCAGGAACAGTCTGCTGAGAATACTGTACGCGATCACGAATTTCCGAGATACGAAAAATCCGGTACTTATACGGTACTACCGTTCCCGTCGGATATAATAACGCGCTCACTGAGCTGAACACACCCGGACGGCGGGTCGACTAGCGCACCCCTAGATCGCCGAGTACTCACTGGCTGAGATCGCCGAACACTACTGCTACGTTGACCAATTTACTTCGTTTTTATGTCCCGCGAACGCGTACCCTCAATTACAAGTCACAGTACCGAGGCGTCGCGCCTTACCGCATTACCCCTAGAGTTTTCGCTGATTGTGCCGTCTACTCCACGTGTTAAAATGGATCATGCGATGGTGTGCTCTGCTAGATCAGCTCAATTCTTCTCGCTGGTGTGTCGCTGCGTTGTATTATTTTCCAACGAAGGTCTATGGTTTCGTAATTTTTAAACATTCGGAGCTGACCTAATATCGAAACTTGTGTAGTACACGTTAAACTAGGTCGAATTTTCATTCTTTATTTAATTTGTAATGTATACGTTAAACTATGTCGAATTTTTATTCTTTATTTAATTTGGGGTATATAATAATTACTATTATTCTTTTCTAGGCTAACTACCCCTTATTTTGTTTCTTTTATTTTCTTGCTATGTTGACTTGTTACATACCGGGCGAACTTATTAACGATTGCGCTTTGGGGTGGGGTTGTTTTCCTTGGGTATGTGGCTGATACATTACATTACTTCCTTTGCAAAAGAAGAAAAGGGCTGAGAGGCCTTTTCCTTTTCCAAACAATTATAATCATTCTAACTTACATATTGCATTACTTATATACTACTATACTCTTTTATATTAAGTCCCAGATATTATATCATTATGTTATATATTATATTGTCTCTTATAGACTATTGTGCGGTGGTCAGTGAATGTTTCGTGCTGCCCCCTGTATTGTACCTGTGTGTATGACAAGTTGAGTTACCCTTGTAAGAAAAATTCTTAATGAAATTAACAAGTGGAAAACATTCTTAACTTATTACAATTTTTTTGACTACATGTGTCGCTTACAACAAGCTTATTCTAAAATTGTTCTTTCCGATTGTAACTCGCGTTTCTCGGGCAATCAGCGTATCCCTGTGGGGATTTTCCGCACTTCACTCGCGTCGTCTTGGCTGTTTAATGTCCGTTTGCCAATTTCACGTACCGCGTTAACTATCCTATTGCTACTGTCTGTCTTCATTGGGTTGCTCTTGCTGGGTGGTCATCTCGGATTGATACTGCTTTGCTTTGTCGCCTTATACTTCTGATAAATTGGTATCTGGTGTGTGTTTGCTGCATCTCCATTTGTCCAATGTTCATCTTCTGATGCTGGTTGCTCATCGCTTGTATTCAGGTTTATATTTTTTTCTTCGTCTTTTGATTTTTGATGTCGGTGTATTACCCAGGTGGTGAGGTTTGTCCATAAAACTACTATAATTATGTAGCTGTATCCTATTTTTTGATATATTCTTAACCCATTCAGTATTATTTCACAAGCTTATATAATTGTTCTATATATTAATCAGGCCACTGGTGATATTGCCTAGTGTGGATAACCATCCCCATATTCTATTGAGGGTGGAGTGAACGATTTCTTTGAATTCATTTTTGTTGGTTGTATCAATGTAAATCTACCCGTTCTACATCAATATCGTTCGATGGAATAAAAGTCCAAAATTATCAACAATAACTTCTATTCAAAAATTACAGGCAGTTTTAAAATGAAGTAATTCTAACGCATATATCGGTGGTAAGTTCACAAAGGTACTGATTTTACAATCTTTTAAATTAATATAAACATGCCACGGCTTCTCCGAAATAAAAATATAATCAAAGCGGGAAGTCGTTAAATTTAATTACACATTCTCGACGTGAGATATAAACATAAAAACCACGTCGCCCTAATATTTAGAATAAACATCTTTTGAGTGCGTCTTATGCTTAATAAGCAATAATACTCGACTTAAGCCATAAATAATAAACTAATCTACTGAGTTTCTCTGACATCCTCCCACCTGAGGCAAAGTTACAATAAGAAACGTGACTCACAAACAATCAGAGACAACATAAAAAATAAAAAAAACCTACTACACAAGAAACAGAAACAATAACACACAAGAAAATTAAAACATTCTACAAACTAGTTCATAAAAAAGTCAGTATATCTAGCAGATGTTTTAACCTTACGCCCACTCCGCGTAACGTAGCGCGTATCACTTTTGTGCGTTTCGGGTACTCTGCTTTTAGACACTCCCGTCTTCGCGTCATCACTTTTGTGCGTTTCGGGTACTCTGCTTTTAGACACTCCCGTCTTCGCGTCATCACACTCGTTTGCACTTTCAACCGCGCGCACCTCAACTTCTTTCCACTGGGCTCGAGAAGAGATGCCTGGGTCGTTGTTTCCCTCAGAGTCCAAGTTGTTCGAATTGCCCTCTCTTCGGATAGAATTGACTGTGCATTCCAAAGGGTACAAGCGTTGCAAAGGTCTCAGAAATTGTCCCCTTTCGGTATTAACTCTCACAAGTCTTTCCCAAAATCCTCCCCACCACGCGGCCGTAGGAGGGTTAAATCGCCATTGAATACGTTCGACACTACTGCTCTCGGCGATTTTCTCAAAGTCCACTCGAAGAAAGACATTTTCAGTACCAACAAAATTGGTCCCATTATCACTATAAATAGTCTTTGGACGACTCCGTCGGGCAATAAAGCGTCGTAAAGCCTGCGTAAAACTAACAACCGATAATGCAGTACAAAGTTCAAGGTGTACGGCACGATACACGGCACATGTGAAGAGGCATACCCACACCTCTTCCCCAGTCCTCAGATATAGAGGGCCTGCGAAATCAATCCCTGTTATTTCAAACGCGTTGGCATCTCGAACACGATCTACTGATAATGGAGGTGCACTCACGATAAAACGTTTGGCATTTTGTCTCTTGCACACGACACAATTGGAAATTGCAGATTTTATAGTCCGTCGTCCTCCTAAAATCCAATAATTTTGACGTAATCTGCTCATAAGTCCCTGTGTCCCACTATGACATGATTTTAAGTGTTCTCTGAATATAAGCTAATTGACCAAAAAATGTTTGGCAGGCAAAACTATGGGAAATAGAAAGCTTTTACAGTCGCTTCTGTTACTGATCCGTGACTTTAGTCGAATTAAGTCATCATCATCTTTGTAAACGTCCATGCCACATAGCCGTTTATATTTCTTATCGCAGAAGGACTCCTTTTGCACTATACGAAGAACAAAAATTTCGGCTCGGTCAATTTCCTCGGAGCATAAGTGACCTCTGAGTCGATCTTTATTTATAGATAAAGTGTCATCCAGCTTGTTCCACTTAATTCCCAGAACCACCGTAAAAATGTTAAAGAAATCATTTTGAACTTGGTGAGTAAACTCCCACCCTCTTAAGTCGAATTTTCCTTTAGCCATTATCATATTTGCCTCTTTGATAAAGGTTTTCAATTCTATTTCACTAGCAACACTACGTTGTTGCTAGTTGTCCACGTAAAACCTGTTTGACAGTTTCTTAACAGTGTCTGTAGTAAAAGAAGCTTTCGAGTCATACTCATCCACAAGTTTTGACAGATGATATTCTAATGAAGCTCCCAACAAGAACGGGCTACTGTTGATTCCAAACACTACCCGTCGATGACGAAACACTTTAAGGTTGTTCTCCTTATCATACCATAGAAATCTAAGGAAATCTCTCTCTTTCGGATGTACACTGATCTGTAGAAAAGCTTTGCTAATGTCTGAAGTTACTCCAAATTTCTGCTGTCTGAACCTCAACAAAATAGCGGGAATCAGCTCAATTAAATTCACTCCTTTTCTAGACACTGGTTCAAAGAAGGGCTATCCTTCTCTCTGGCTGATCGAAAACTGGTCGTATTTTCGTAGTAATGCTACTTGGTTTAATCACTGGCCGGTGTGGTAGGTAATGGGCTTCCTGGTTCCTTTGCTCCTCCGCTACCTCCTCAATAATATTGTCATTTAACCACTCTTGAAATACTTGGTCATTTGCCTCAAAATAACCATCCTTAGTAATCTTCTTCACCGTGTTATCTAATCTACTTTTTGCCAAGTGATAGTCACTAGGCAGCGCTGGATGTCCCTCCAACCATTGGAGCCTAACTTCATATCGTCCATCGGTGTCAACAGAAATGGTTTCCAGAAAAAGTTTATTTGCTGCTAATGCGGTTTCATCGCGAGTCTTCCTTTCCATTGGATCATTTATGCCTAGTACGTCGAGCTCCCAAAGATTCGTAATAGAAGCATTATTGACAAAAAGAGAGAGCGAGATCATAGATAAGTTACTATGCGTTTCAACTGGTATCTTTCCCATTAGAGTCCAGCCTAATAGGGTCTCTATCGCTACCAAGTTACAATTCAAAATATGTCTTCTTCCAGTGTAAAGTTTGCCCGCGATATCTGATCTTATCAAAAGTTCAATTGGAGTAGAATCATATGAGTCAGATATTTCAATATTTCATTTACGAAGCTCTTCCGTCCAGGGCCCATCGAATATGGAAGATACACTATGGCAAATAACAGCTTGATCCAGTGCTTCAAAGGTACAACTATAAGTATCGTGATTTAATTACACGTCATAGCAATCATGATTTTGCGTCAAATTACTTCCTCCGAATAACCCATGAACGAGACTAATTTTTCCTTTTGACTGATATCCCAAAAATTTAGCTGTCGCCTTCAAAATATATGATTTTTGTGATCCAGTATCAATCAATGCTCGCACATGTCTCGATTTACCTAAATGAGTCATTTTTATGCGCAGCGTCTGCAAAAAAACCTGTGTGTTCGTATTAGAACTATTCGCAAGTGCCTGATCGACTTTCGCTACCGTATCATCTTGTTGTTTTTGCTCCAAATTATTTGCCTTTGTTCTATTAAATGAAAGTGTCGGACACATTAGAGAAACATGTGATCTACTACAAACTAAGCAACTTAAATAACCTCGACATTTTCGAGCTTGATGGCCAATTTTTAAGCATCGAAAGCATGCACCCTTTTGTGCCAAAATATTTCTTTTTTGCTCGTAGGTCAACTTCTGAGCTTTAAAGCTGCCAGTACTGTCGTGCGAATTTTGGCAAAAAAGGCACTTCGTTGTCACTTCTGAATTTATTAGACCCATTGCCGTAGAAAAGTTTTCTTGTGGTATCCGCGATTTCTGACTAGGCCGTTTAACATCTCTATTTGCTGCACTAGGTAGATCAAAGTCTTCCACCGCTAAAGAAATGTGCTGTTCATTATCGACTTCCTTTTTCAAAAAGTGCATGAGATTGTTAAGTCGATTTTCTATAGTAGAAACGCCCACCGTATTTATAAAAGCTTGTGATCCAGCGACCTCGGGTCCCTCGGGAATACGTTGCCAACCTCTCAATGGTTCCGATGGTAAACACGATTCTACTAACGGAAACAGCATCGCCGCGTAATTATCTGATTTTATCCCAAGTGTCTCTAACGCCCGTAATTGAGTTTCGAGATTGTCGTACAACAAAGATAGATCCCTTTTATTGCCAGACGAGGTGTTATTAATTACTAATTTTAGCAACTCCCGCACGTATACCTCTATTTGCAAATCATCCCGCCCGAATCGCGAAAGAAGACAGTCTACCATTTTACCATAATTGTCCCCAGTGGCTGGAAAACTATCAACTAACTGTCTTGGCCGACTACCCATTAACGTACATTGGACCAGATATTCCACTTTATCATTTAAATCTATATCCGGATCATTATGTATCTTTTGAAACTGGGACCAGAAGGGCAACCAGTTTCTGATATTTCCATCAAACTTCTTAAGTTCTAGAGTAGGTAATTTAAATTTACGCCTACCTGATCTGCTGCCTACACTACTTTCCGAGGCCATGGAGTCTACCTCTTCACCTGGCTCGTCCCGCGGCTTCTGTAGAAAATCCTCAGCCTGTGTGTTCAGGTCGGTAAATTTCCTTAGATAAACTTCGCTACCATCTATCTCTGCCAACAAGTCTGCTTCACTTTCATCACTTTCCAACAGACACTGGTATATATTGCTGTCAACTTTCCTTAGATCCTCATATTTTTATTTCAAAATTTCTAAGGTCACCACGATTAAACGTACCTTTCCTTCCGGCGCCGACAACAGCTCTTCCAACTCTTTCGCCGATTTAGTAAAGGAGGTACGGAGTACTTTACGGTGCTTTTTGTTTTGATCCATGATTCACGATGCACACTTGAACAAACTACACAAGTTTATCGGAACAACAACAAATTAAACGTGCGGTCAAGTGTGTCCGGTTAGATCACTACACTTTCGGCACACCCGGTATACTCAAAAACGATTATTCCCGTAAACTGCCCGTCCTGTCACGGTCGCCAAATGTTGGTTGTATCAATGTAAATCTACCCGTTCTACATCAATATCGTTCGATGGAATAAAAGTCCAAAATTATCAACAATAACTTCTATTCAAAAATTACAGGCAGTTTTAAAATGAAGTAATTCTAACGCATATATCGGTGGTAAGTTCACAAAGGTACTGATTTTACAATCTTTTAAATTAATATAAACATGCCACGGCTTCTCCGAAATAAAAATATAATCAAAGCGGGAAGTCGTTAAATTTAATTACACATTCTCGACGTGAGATATAAACATAAAAACCACGTCGCCCTAATATTTAGAATAAACATCTTTTGAGTGCGTCTTATGCTTAATAAGTAATAATACTCGACTTAAGCCATAAATAATAAAATAATCTACTGAGTGTCTCTGACAATTTTCGTCAAGCATTTTGGTTAATGTATACTCTTGATTTATTGTCTCTAGGCCTGCTGTCCTTCTGGTGATTATGTTCTCTACTGCTTTTCTTTCTAAAGTTCTTCTTTCGGAAGTGGCTATTCTTTGTGCTTCTTGTATTTCTTGTTGTGTGTATATTCCGCCAGCTGCTAATGGTCGTAGTGGTACCATGTCTATCAATGATTCTGTTTCTACTGTGATTTCTGTTAGATTGACGGCCTTGGTTTGGTCTGGTGTCAAGTTAATCCATTATTCTTCTACGTAGTACATCGGAGGTGTTAAGTGGTTGAAATCTATTTCTTCAGCGTAATCTTGAATTATTCTTATTACTGATGACATAAATTTTGATTGGTTTAGTAGTGAGATCGGTAGTTCATGGAAACATTTGTTTGTTCTTCGTATGCTCACTGGTTTCGGTGTGCATTGCGTTATGTAAAGTACTTCTCCTAGTACTTATGCATGAGTTGACTGACAGCGTTATGTAGGGATGGTGCCATTAGTAATCTGTTTTTTTTATTTCTCTCTTTGTTTGACATCGTCGTAGTACTGTGTCTAAGTATAGATTTTCTATTTAACTTTGGTAGGCTTGTTCGGTGTAGAGGAATTTGCTATTAATGTAGGTCATTAGGTCTATGTTTTGAGGAAGGAGTGGCATACTAGGATTTATTTTGTTGTTTACAAGTCAATTTACTAAAATTCGGGGGTGTTCTGTTTGCCATATTTTTGTATTACATATTATAGTCCTTTTGTGTAGCGTTAGAGCAAATATGTTTTTATTTTGTTCTACTATTACCAGCTCTTCTAGTGATTGTTTATTAGTGATCTTTTCACCGTGCCCTCTATAAAGTTGTGACAATTGACAATAGCCATTGATGAATGGGCATGTTATTCCCTCTCGTAGGTGGATTTCATTGTCGTCTATGCTTACTGTAGCTTGGTAGTCGGATACTGTTATTTTTACTGTCTATGCTTACTGTAGCTTGGTAGTCGGATACTGTTATTTTTACTGTTACTAGTATTACTACGTCTTTCCACGTTCTACCATTTTCTTGATATAGTATCCCGTAGCATTCGCTGTTTTCTTGAAGGCTGCCATGTGTTGTGATTGACGCTGGGGTGGTCCCATTTAGCGTAATTTGCCCTATGGTTTCCTTGTAAAGTTATATTGACCGGTAGCGGTGTAGATTTCGGCATTCTTCTGCTCCTATCTTCTCAATGTAATTGTCTAGTCCTCCATCGACTATGGAAGTGTGGCTATACATCCCACAGTGGAACATGAGTCTCTCCACCGTGATGAGGCACGTCATTACTCTTTGCGTCTCGAATGCGTTCCTTTGTATAATCTGCACTGTGACATTTTCTCTGTTGTATGACGTCCCTGGTGGTAAACAGGGTTTGACTTCCCTTAAGGATATGGCGGTAATGTTTGATCTGTAGTCGTGTCGTAAGCTATTAGTCCTTATGCCTGGTTTGTGGTTACTGCTGCCAGGAATATGATAGTTAAATGTAATCGGTTTTGGAACGGTATCCATGGTTTTCTTTGCGGTTTGTGTAACAAATCGCACTGTTATTACTGCCCAAGCAGTCGCACTCAGTAAGCAATATTTTGCTAGCATTAGTACCTTCTACGCGTAAGTCCAAAGCGCATCTTAACCTATAATTACATATATAGCTGCTGATTGCAGACAATTGTAGCGATAGCTTTGCATAGATCTGACTTATAAACTAACATTGTATTGCACATTAGTATGCGTTATGAACATAAACTAATAAATAAAATTGATATCGAAAGTACTTATTAAAAGATTATATTGATAATTGGGACTTTTATTAATAAAGACTAATTTTTAAACGATTACAATATACTATATGATCTTTCTGTTATGTATACACCCTGTATATTTGAGTCTTATATTTTTAATTTTCAACTTGTCATCACTTATTGTTTACCCTATCATATGTGTACTGAGTTCTGCTTTACCTGAAGAATATTTTAATTGAACCTATCTTGAACCTAACTCTTGGTGTTTGTTATTAACTACATTTTTGAATTATTGACGATTTCTAAATTTGACCTTTAATTTTTATCCTTTTTTTATTATTACCTTATTCTTATTACTATTATTCTGATTCATTTTCTATCTTACTTCCTATGTTGATAGGAATCCAAGTCTGTTAACCAGTTTTTGACATAGCAGTAATGGATAGCGTATAGAACCGTACCAATCCAGCCTCCTATTCTTTACTAATCAGCAGAGGCTTAGACCCCTATTAACCTTAAATTAATTTACTTATTTCTCTTCCTTATCCCTTGCTTATTCTTATGATATAATATTAATCTTGTATTTCTACTTTCCTTTTCTTTATTCTTTATTTAGTGATTCTTTTTTCCCACGTTAGTTTTTAATAATTTTTGTTTGATTTTTGAGCCTGCCCTACTTATGTTTTCAAAAAATTATTTTTATTGCACTCTATTAATATTTAACTGTAAATGATTATATTACCTATGTTTGGTGTTTCGTTCCTTGTTGCTCTCTTCTTCTTCTTCTTCTTCGGCTGTTCCCATTATGAGTTCGCCGTTTTCGTCCTCCACAGCACTCTATTCTCCCAGTCACCTTCTCTGAGGTCTCTATCTATCATAGAATTTCCGACGTATGTTTCCATCTTTTAGCAGGTCTTCCTCTCTGTCTTCTTCCCGGCGGGTCCCAGTTTAATATTCTTTTCGGCCACCTATGCTCTGGCATTCCTTGTACATGCCCGTACCACTGCAGGGCTCTGTTTTCCAACTTTTTTGTAATTGAACATTCTACTTCCATTCTGTTCCATATTTCCTCCGATCTTATTCTATCCGCACTTGTGATTTGTAGACATCTTCTCATAAAGTCCAGTTCAACTGTTCTTATTTAATTTCGTATTGTTGTTGTCATTGGCCATACTTCCCTATTCATATAGGGTAATATTCATCACTATGCTTTGAAAGATCCTCTTTTTGTTTTCTTTAGTTAGAGTGTTGTTCCATATCACTCCATGAAGTGCTCTTGGGGCTTGTTTTCCCGTGTTATTTTCATTTCTATATCTATCATACAAGTACCATCTCAGCTAATCATTTACCCTAAATATTTAAAAGTCTTACAACTTTTAATAGTCTCTTCTTCTAAACTTAAGTTCAAATCTGCAACCTCGGGTCCAATACATAAGTATTCGGTCTTGCACATATTTCTATTGAGTCCCCAAAGTTCATATTCTTCCTTTAATTTCCTTATCATATATTCCATATCCTCCCTGTCTTGTGCAAAAATGACTTGATCATCTGCGAAATGTAGTAAATGTAATATATTCTCTTGTACTAGTATGCCCATTGTTCCGCATTTTCTATACCATCTTTTCAAAGCCTGATCTATATAGAGTGGCCCAAAAGTCTGGAAACGGCTAATTATCTCGTAAATTACTAGACATAATTATATAAAATTTGAGATACGCCTATTTTGGGATACGGAAATTCCATATTTGCTATTTGCAGTGTTACCAGATTTTCAGTTTATCTTATATTACTAGTAACTTTGGTTTTTCAAATGCATCACCCTGTATATTCAGTCATTATTGGAATCTCCTATTAAATACGAGTTTAACCATATGTAACACTTATGATTTTATGTAGTCTGGAAGGTCTTAAATACATAAAACAGAAGTCTGGCAACGCCTAAATTGTTTCAATACATTTTTTAATACTAACTATTTTCAAATACACTAAAACGTAACAATTCATAGTTTAGAATATTTTTTAACATAATAGTTACGTTATTAAGTGTTCAAAAGGTGCTCCATTTGTGAGTTGACAGCACTCTAATCGATGGTAGAATGCGTCTACCACATTTCTCCATGATTGTCTAGAAATTATTCGAGATTCATCGATAATTCATTGCTTTAGTTATGCAAGACTTGCTGGTTAAGTTTTGTAAACTGAATTTTTCAAGTATCTCTAATAAAAATAATCTTTAGGATTGAGATCGGGTGAACGTGCAGGCCAATTCAAGTCTACCTTGTCTACCAATTTATCGTCCGGGAAATATCTCATCTAAATAACGCCGAACATTTACACCAACTATCTGACGTTAAATTTCTTTCGATAAAAAATGGCCCAATTAAATACGTACCTACTATAACTGACCATACATTTAATTTTTGTGGTCTTTGAGTATGGTTTTCACGCATTCAGTATGAATTTCATACGAGTTCAGCTATTCAGTACGAGTTCAACCATATGTTCACTTGATTTTATGTAGTCTGAAAGATCTTAAATACATAAAACAGTGCAAAATATGTAGATTTTAATAAATTTAAATATTTAAATGGAGAATGCTGTGATTTTGACATTTGTTCGCCATTTAAATTATGAACTAAAATTGGCAGTAGTTGTGGTTCAAAAAGTTCTGCAATTTAAATTGCTTCTCTAGTATGCCGGTCTCTAAATTGTTCTCCTATTCATAAGACGACGGTACAAAAAACTGTAAGGCGATTTGAGGAATCTGGGGAAGTAAAAGATAGATACCGATCAGGTTGAGCGAAACGAGTTATCAATGACAACAAAACTTCAGATATAAGCAAAGTTTTGTTGAAGATCCACATACATCCCCAGGCAGGGTTGCAGAAGTACATGATGTAGGTCATACTTCAGTCTTACGTTTATTACGTAAAAATAAATTTAAATCATACAAAATTAACTTATTGCAAGAATTAAGTGAAGATGACTTTGGTCGTAGATTAGAGTTTACTGAGGTAATGATGGATAAAATTGAAAATTATTAAAATTTCGTTAACAGAATATGTTTTTCCGATGAAGCAACTTTTACACTGCGTGGAAGTGTAAATCGACACAATTTAAGGTATTGGTGTGACGTAAATTCACACTGAAGACTGAATGCGTGAAAACCATACTCAAAGACCACAAAAATTAAATGTATGGTCAGATATACTTAGTAGTTACTTATTCAATTGGGTCATTTTTTGTCGAAAGGAATTTAACGTCAGATAGTTGGTGTAAATGTTCGGCGATATTTAGATGAGATATTTCCTGGACGATAAATTGGTAAACAAGGTAGAATTGAATGGCCTCCACGTTCACCCGATTTCAATCCTAAAGATAATTTTTATTAGGGATACTTGAAAAATTCTGTTTACAAAACTTAACCAGCAAGTCTTGCAGAGCTAAGGCAACGAATTATCAATGAATCTCGAATAATTTCTAGACAATCATGGAGAAATGTGGTAGACGCCTTCTACCATCGATTAGGGTGCTGTCAACTCACAAATTGAGCGCGTTTTCAACACTTAATAACGGAACTACTATGTTAAAAAATATTTTAAACTATCAATTCTTACGATTTAATGTATTTGAAAATATTTAGTATTAAAAAATTTATTGAAACAATTTAGGCGTTGCCAGACTTCGGTTTTATGTATTTATGACCTTCCAGATTACATAAAATCATAAGTGTTACATATGGTTGAACTCGTATTGAATAGGAGATTCCAATATTGACTAAATATACAGGGTGAAGTATTTGAAAAACCAAAGTTACTAATAATATAAGAAAAACGGCAAAGCTGGCAACATTGTAAATATCAAATATGGAATCTCCGTATCCCAAAATAGGTGTACCTCAAATTTTGTACAATTATATTTAGCATTTTACGAGATAATTAGCCGTTTCCAGACTTTTGGGCCACTCTGTATATGTTAAAAAGTGTAGGTGAGAGACCACATCCCTGTTTGAGGCCTTTTGTTGTGGTGATTGTTATTGTTATTTCATTACCTTTATTTGCACTTGTGTTTCTTTATACAGTCTTTGTGTTATATTTACCCATTTCTCTCTAACGCGCATTCTTCTCATTGATTCCCATAGTTGTTTTCTGGGTACGCTATCGTATGCTTTCTCCAAGTCAATAAAGGTCATATGTATTTAATGTTTTTTTCTTTGTTCTTTTCAATCACCAGTCTCATATTGAATATATTATCTAAACATGATCTGGCTTTTCGGAATCCGGCTTGTTCTTCGCTATAATGCTCCATGTGTTGTTCTAGTTTTTCTTTTATAACTGATGAAAAGATTCTTTCTATTGAAGGCATTACACTAATCCCTCTGTAGTTATTTGGTGACCTTTTGTCACTATTTTTGAAAATGGAGGACATTTATGATAAATTTCACTCATCGGGAACCTTCTCTCCTGCTTCGATTTTATTGAACAACATTCGTATAAAGGATACTATCTGTAACATAAACAGCTTAGTGTGAACCAACCTTAACATAAGTTAGTTCACCTGTCGGTGTTACGTCTGTCACTTGTCACTAGAGAACAGACATTGTACAAGATATGTAGAAGTCTAAATAATAAAGATTAAACTAACAATATAATTGTCTCAATAAAACATTACATGGTGTCAGGTGTCTGAACCCGTATTTAAATACAATGGATTCTAATTTTAAACCGCCTAACGGGATCCGTTTTGATCAAAATGCAAGTCAAAACTTTGAGAAGTTTCTAGATAGCTTTAAAATATACATGGAAGCAGCGGGTTTGGCCAGTAAACAGGAGAGCAGAAAGATTGCAATATTTTTAAATCTAGCAGAGAAAGAACCCAAGACACATTTAAAACATTTAAGCTCAGTGATTAGGAGAGGAAACAGTTTAATGTTGTAATAAATGCGTTTAAAACATACTGCTCACCACTGAAAAATGAAACTTATGATAGGTTCCTCTTTTTCAGTAGGGTACAGGAAAAAGACGAAGAGTTTGATAACTTTATGAAGGATGTATAATTACTGGCAAAAAATTTCAATTTTGATTCTCTTGAAGACTCCCTAATAAGAGATAGACTAGTTAGTGGGATTCGAGACCAAGCTTTGTAAAAAAAACTTTTAAGAATTCTAAACCTAACTGCTGCAGAAGCCAAAAATCAATGCAGAATAGCAGAAGTGAGTACCTTCCAAGTCAAAGGCCTCAGAAAAAATGCAGAAGTTGATGAAATTAGATACAATAGACCCTCCAGGAGCAAAACTCTAAAACGACCTGCAGAAGCTGTCTGTAACAACCAATATAACTGTTTTAAATGTGGCACAAAGCATGGCCCAAGAAGTTGTCCAGCCTTTGGGAAAATTTGTAACAATTGCAGAAAACCTAATAATTTTTCTTCAAGTTGTATACAAAAAAAATAAAAGGCATGACAGGAAGTTAGACTATTCGAAAAAGAGGTCAAGAACTGTTTATAATATCGGCGCTGAAACCTCAACTTCAGAGAGTGATGGTGAACCCTACATAAATGAATTAACATTGGATAATGTAAAAAACAATAATAAAGGTAATATTTGGACTATTGATATATTAATAAATAATTAGTTTGTAAATTTTAAGCTGGATTCAGGGGCTAATTGTAACTGCCTACCGTTAAAGTTTGTAAAAAGCTTAAAAGTTGTAGATAAAATTGTAGAAAATAACCTTGAACTTTACACTTATGGAAACAATAGAGTGATAGGCATAGGTAACATTATTTTAAGTTGTTTTATCAAAGGTAAAAGTTATAATATTAAATTTGTGGTAATAGATTGCAACAACAGTATGCCCATCTTAGGTTTAAACACTTGTACAAAAATTGGTCTAAGAAAAAAAGTAGATACAGTAAGTACTTACTCTAAAAAAAAAGTGAACTGTTAACAAAATATTCTAATGTTTTTCAAGGCACTGGCACAATTCCCTATCAGTATAAGATTGTGTTTCATAAAAAAGCCGAGCCTTTAACTAGTAGTTGTCGAAGGGTACCTGATGCTTTAAAACCACGTTTTAAAGAGGCTTTAAAAGATCTTGAGAAAAGAGGATTAAAACGAAAGCTTTATATGATAAGCAAGCTCACGAAAGACCTTCATTTGTAATGAAGGGCAGAGTGTAATGATACAGAAAGACAATCATTGGGTACCAGGTGAAGTGGTTCAAGAATATAGTACTCCTAGATCATATTTGGTGAGGGAGGATAGGGATAAGGTTCTAAGACGGAATTCATCGTTCTTGAGACTAAATCCAAATCCGGTGTCTCTGGAATCCAATAATGAGGATTTATTACCTATGTGCAAAACTGATGTCTCTAAATCAAAATTTGAAATTCAAACAGAAACATCTATTAGTAATGAAAAATCAGATAAAACTCAAAGTAAAACAATTATATCAGTAACAGGCCCTAACAAAACCCGCCCTGGTCGTTGCATTATAAAACCAGCTAGATATAGAGATTAATCATATTTTAAATATTGTAGTTTTTAGTTTAGCGCTTTCAGTTGTTTTTAAGTTTTGTAAAAGATGGAGATGTAACATAAACAGCTTAGTGTGAACCAACCTTAACATTAGTTCACCTGTCGGTGTTACGTCTGTCACTTGTCATTAGAGAACAGACATTGTACAAGATATGTAGAAGTCTAAATAATAAAGATTAAACTAACAATAGTTGTCTCAATAAAACATTCCACTATCCTTGTTCCTCCATATTTCAACAGTTCCATTTTTATGTTCCCTGGTCCTGGTGCTTTATTGTTTTTGGATTTCTTTAGTTCTTTATTTATATCTTCCTCTGTGATTTTAAATTGTCATTTCAATCAGTTGCTTTCATAAAGTCCTCTTAGACACACCGTCTCAGGACTAGCAACTTCACGTAGAGTCATATGTCGCCATGTTACCTAATCCAACGGTAACTTTAAGATCTTAATATTTTATAAGAAATAATGTAAACCAAATTCAACTAATTAACTGTTACCGGGTTTTTACCCATATATTTAGTGGCTACATTCATGTACACCTAGACACTGATGATGGAATATGGATTCCGAAAACGGTTTGTCTAACATAGCCCGTTTGGGTTTTTAAATATATACCTTTTACAAAGGATTTTAATAATTTTTTATTATATGGTATACAGCCAACTACAGGAACGTAGATTCCTTGTGGATATATTTTTGTACAAGGTGGATATATTTTATATATTTTTGTGGATATATTTTTATACAAGAATACTCAAAAAAGACAATACAAAAATATTACGTCAATAGACGCAAAATACAAAAAACTTACATATCATCCATTTACAAACTCTAGGAGTTGGAGATACTACACAAACTTAGAAATGTTACCGCATAAGAAAACCTTTTTTTTTAAACAAACAAAACAAATAAATATCGAAAATAATAAAGCTAGCTGTCATATGTTAACATTAAACTTTAAAAACTGAATAAGAACACAACAGACGAACGAGATAATCAGCTGAGCATATTACGTTAGTTTATTATTGTTGTAATATGTATTTTTGAAAAAAATTATGAAAATCCTTTGTAAAAGGTATATATTTAAAAACCCAAAAGGGCTATTAGACAAAACGTTTTCGAAATCCATATTCCATCATCAGTGTCTAGGTGTACATGAACATAGCCACTAAATATATGGGTAAAAACCCGTTAACAATTAATTACTTGAATTTGGTTTACATTATTTCTTATAAAATATTAAGATGTTAAAGTTACCGTTGGATTAGGTAACATGGCAACATATGACTCCACGTGCAGTTGCTAGTCCTGAGACGGTGTGTCTACGAGGAATTTATAAAAGCAACTGATTGAAATGACGATGATTGAAATTATCATTTCAATCAGTTGCTTTCATAAAGTCCTCTTAGACACACCGTCTCAGGACTAGCAACTTCACGTAGAGTCATATGTCGCCATGTTACCTAATCCAACGGTAACTTTAAGATCTTAATATTTTATAAGAAATAATGTAAACCAAATTCAACTAATTAACTGTTACCGGGTTTTTACCCATATATTTAGTGGCTACATTCATGTACACCTAGACACTGATGATGGAATATGGATTCCGAAAACGGTTTGTCTAACATAGCCCGTTTGGGTTTTTAAATATATACCTTTTACAAAGGATTTTAATAATTTTTTATTATATGGTATACAGCCAACTACAGGAACGTAGATTCCTTGTGGATATATTTTTGACATACCTGGTAATGATATCCCTCTATATCGGATTTCTTACTTTATTATATTCCTTGTACATTATTCGAGCGGCCGTCTCTTGTAATACCAAGCTTTTAACTTTTCTTGTAACGATATATTTTGTTTACCTCAGGGTAAGAACATGGGGGTAGAAGATAGGGCAAGCAAAATAAACGCTACTTGTGCGAACGGCACCCAGGGTTTGTTAGGAGAGCTGGGGTCGTGGATAAGTAAATGGCAAGGGGTCGGATTGGGCAACTACAGAAAAAAGAAATAAAACGGGTACTAATATAATCTTTTGGGACAAACAAAATAAAAATAAACAGGAAACACCTCTAGTAATTTAATAAAGGGCGACACTTTTAGGTGCCTAATTACACCTATTACAACCACTAGTTGTAACTAGGGAAATAATTATTAAACATAAAAAAACATATGTTTTTCAAATAAAACTCAAAAAAGGGGTTATTAAAAAAATAAACAAAATGTTAAGAAAACAAAATTTGACATTTATTTTTGTGTCACCACAAACAGTTACAACATGGAAAATATAAGAATACTCAAAAAATACAATACAAAAATATTACGTCAATAGTCGCAAAATACAAAAATACAAAAAACTTACATATCATCCATTTACAAACTCTAGGAGTTGGAGATACTACATAAACTTACAAATGTTACCGCATAGAGATTAATCTTTTTTTTAACAAACAAAACAAATAAATATCGAAAATAACAAAGCTAGCTGTCATATGATAACATTAAATTTTAAAAACTGATAACAAATAAAATAACAACCAAAGTCCAAACCCAAAATTTACAGTATCTAATATTACTATTTTTTAAATTTTTATGAAAGGAATTATTATAAAAAAATGTCTATCTTTACTTGAAAATTAAACAAACAATAAAAGTTACCTGGATGTCACAATCACTCACTAAGTTGCAAATTGGACTTCTTAATTAGGACTAATCAAATCAAATAAGGTTGAAAGTTGGAGTACTGGAACAGACCTTTGACTCAGCTTCTTAAAAAAAACTGGAACCATCGTAGCTCCGACTACCCAAATACATCTGCTCATTATCGCCTACATTTCAAACCTCCCTTTAGCTGTAACTATTTACTGCCACAAAACTACTTTTGACTTCTACTTATTTACAAATGGGGCCAAAAACAAAAAATCACAAATTCGACTTATGAATTTGGATCCATACCTGAGCCTACGCTTTTTATACGCTTTCTTAGCTAATTCCAATATTAACTCACTTCTGGAACACATTATGGCAATTATAACAAAACTAAACTTTTGAACATAACCTTAAACTAACGCAGAAAACCGTAGTAACTCATGGTACGTTACCTATGCTATCGCCTCAGATAACAACGAAGACTATTGTAACTCAAGATACGATGATTTTCTACGGTTGTTTTTCATAAATCGGAGATACTATAAAACTCTTACACGTAATATTGGTTGCATAACTACGTTTACTGAGATACGATTCTTTCCTGGGGAAGATATCATTATGTTTTATTGTTTTGCGCTCGTAACTGAAAAAGTGGAAAATTTGAGTTACTACAGTCTTCGTTGGACCAGTCGATATGGTATACAGCCAACTACAGGAACGTAGATTCCTTGTGGATATATTTTTGACATACCTAGTAATAATATCCCTCTATATCGGATTTCTTACTTTATTGAATTCTTTGTTTTAGCATTATTCGAGCGGCCGTCTCTTGTAATACCAAACTTTTAACTTTTCTTGTA
Source organism: Diabrotica balteata (assembly GCA_918026665.1). Classification (NCBI taxonomy): domain Eukaryota; kingdom Metazoa; phylum Arthropoda; class Insecta; order Coleoptera; family Chrysomelidae; genus Diabrotica; species Diabrotica balteata. Next base: position 79,881,713 of record OU898281.1, on the reverse strand, counting down.
ACGATATATTTTGCTTACCTCAGGGTAAGAACATGGGGGTAGAAGATACTGCAAGCAAAATAAACGCTAATTGTATAAACGGCACCCAGGGTTTGTTAGGAGAGCTGGGGTCGTGGATAAGTAAATGGCAAGGGGTCGGATTGGGCAACTACAGAAAAAAGAAACAAAAAGTGTACTAATATAATCTTTTGGGACAAACAAAATAAAAATAAACAGAAAAAACCTCTAGCAATTTAATAATAGGCGCCACTTTGAGGTGCCTAATTATACCTATTACAACCACTAGTTGTAACTAGGGAAATAATTATTAAACATAAAAAAACATATGTTTTTCAAATAAAACTCAAAAAAGGGGTTATTAAAAAAATAAACAAAATGTTAAGACAACAAAATTTAACATTTATTTTTGTGTCACCACAAATAGTTACTTACCCAAGTAAGAATGACGAAATTATCTTTTAAAATTGATCGCATAAGTTCGAATAAACGAAGCACTTAAAATAAACAAAAACACAACGAAAATTAAGACGTAAATTATTAATTTGAAAACGCAGTACTTCTGGCGCATAAATCAAAGAATATCGAGCAAAATACGCAGCCAACGAATTAAATAAACAACTCTAAAATGGTTTTTATTACTTGGTGACGCTGAAAAGAACGTAATATTATTTGGGTTTTAATACGTACGAATAGGAAACTGGAATGCAGTAAAAATATTCTTCGATTTTTCAAACATTTATGGAATTTTAATATATCACCTATACGAGGGGATTTCAATATATTTTAAAGAATCAATGAATTGGAAATGCTACAAAACCCCCACGTAATAGCGAAAACTGGACAAACAGGAAAAGTTTTCGATTAGGGCAAACAACAATCAGGTTAGCACAACAGTAGCATTTTCTAACTATTGCAACAATACATCACAACTTTAATAACTCAAACAAAACAAAAAAGCAAACAAAAATCATAATCAAAAACTACCCATCATAACTGTCTATGGCATCAACGTAATAACACTCAAAATAAAACTGGATGCTCGACTTGATGTGTCGGCACCAGGTACAGTTCGTTGGCTCTTAAGCACAACGACCAATGGCAGATTTCTACAAACATGGCTCTAGCCTAATCAAAACGTGGAACAGACCAGTGTTGAAGTTTCTGGAAGCGAAAAGAAAGGTGCTTCCAGCTGAACAAAGGCGGGTGGCCAACAACATAGCTTAAACAAGCTTCGCTATGGTTATCCACTATGTAGATAACCAAAATAGCATCAAAACAATAACAAACTTGACTATGACAGTCTACCAATGAATTTTCAACCACTGGCTGAAAATCAAACTAACACAAACAGAAGAAAACAGGATGGCCAATAGTTCCATAGGAATATCCTCCGGAATCGACACAGCGAAAAATTTACAAATCAGGAAACTCCCAAAAGGACAAAAGAAGAAAATAAATCCAAAACGCTAATACACAATCTTGGAAAAGAAGAAGAAAATGGACACATGCCATACAAGTCACAACTGATACACAATCAGTTCAGTCTCAAACTAATATTTCCAAAAGAAACAAAAGAACTCTTAACAGTCTTCCAAAGAAAACAAAAAAGTTACGACAACACTCCAAAAGAAACAGAAACATCATTACAGATCTCCAAGGGGACATAAGAATCACTATAATCTTCCAAAAGAACAAAAAAATCTTTACAGTCCGTCATCAACAATCAAACTTGCAACTGGGTACACAAATCTCAAACTTTAGGACAAGAACAGTAAAGAAGAAGAGTAAATATATAAACAAGGCGAAAACTAATGCTTATCTTTCTTAGAAGCTCAACAAGTCACCTGGCGGACGAATCCAAAACTCATCGCCCTAGCCGTTCCTCTTGTGACAACTAATAAGGTCAAAGACATAGTTTGGGAAGGGAATAAAGGGGAACATCAAGAAATAAACCTCATCATTTCACGGATAATAATTGAATACAACATCGTCATACAAATCACAAGGAAACGTTCATCATTCTTCAACAAAACTCTAACAGGGTCACAACATAAGACTGGGAAATTCTTAGTGGGTCATTCAACGGTAGTACTAGAAATACTTCAGATATTTAAGCAACGTGGTCTCACAATCGACATAAACAATATTTTCATGATAAGCAGCGGCCAGGCACTTCTGCCAAATCATAAACATTCAACACAAACTCCACAACAAGAAGGAATGCTATTGAGACTAGGCCAATAGTCTTACTTCAACACATAGAAAGTCTTATCCCTTCTAATAATTCACGGAAAGGGGATGTTGCTACGCAGTCTTACTCAACAACAGAAATATCCAAGGATACACAAATCCAGGTCACGTGCCTGTACGTCCTATATAATATTTCAAAAACACGTTACTCAAATCACAAACTAATACATTTTAGACCATCAACATACCTCTACTACAACATCTGACCACACAACGACACGGAAAGACACAAAACTAACTGATAAAAAAAAACATAACAATACCTTGCTATATATTCTCAACAAATCGGCCTTAGCCAGGAATACGGGAAGTCGTATCATCATTTCTTCTTATAACACCGAAAAGGAACAGGGAAAAATATGGAGAAACACGGGAATAACAGACAGAAGGAAAATAACAATATTCTGCTTTGTCACTAACAAATCGACCTTAGCCATGGACAAGCGAAGTCGTATCATTATTTCCTCCTACTTATAATACAAAAGACAACAAGGGAAAAACATGGACAAACAGCACGAACTGCAAAATACAATTTTCAGGAATTAAAAAAAAAATTATCACAGCATCCGTGCTATGAAATCTTTCACGAAAAATTCTTTTCTCAGACATGGGATATTTACTTTAGACGAATCTGGAAATAAATAAACTAATATCGTTCACATTTAAAAATGGCGACAATAAGGAATAATTACATCATTCCAAATACGTATTATTTCGATCTCAGAAAATAGACGGAAATATTTTTACGTAATTTTACGAAAACTGAACATAAAAGAAAATGGAAATCGTAGCAGTTATCTTGGGATAGGAATGATTTAACGAAAAATTGGATAAAACAAATACAAAATATAACTGAAAAAATGATTCGAAACAAACTCATTGAACTACACATACAGGGGGGGGGGGACAAAAAAATACTAAAACAACAATGTAACTAGAAAATGGTTCAAAACAACTAGCTTAATGAACTACACATACAGGGGAATACAAAACAACCGACTTAATAAACTGCACACATAGGGGGAGACAAAACAACACTAATAATATTGAAAACTTGACTTTTGAGTGAGCTATACAAAATAATACAAAATAAAACACCTTGCTCTTGTTCTGAAAACTAAATGAGACTGCTCCTAGACAAAACTAAATAGCACCTCCGATCACGAGTATTACACTTGTCAGCATTCAGATACAAAACAGGAAACACAAAAGGGAACTCAGGGGATCACAATCTCCTATTAACCCGTAGTATTACAAAAACACCGTCAGAGATTGTTAATTAGGGAACAACAGGGGGACACACGGGACTAATTTTTACATTCACAATTTCTTACTAACCCGTAGCATAACAACGCCGTCAGAGAGGGCTAATTAGGGAACAACAAGGGACTCAAGGGAACACAGGGGACTACTCTTCACATTCACAATCTCCTACTAACCCGTGGCATTACAAAAACACCGTCAGAGAGGGCCTAGAAGGAAACAATGAAATGGCTTAGGACAAGGGGCAAAGAACAAAACAGAACTATACTCATCAGCTCAAAGAAAACTCACACAAAAAATAAACAAATTTACTCAAAATGACCGGACAAAAGAAAATTACAAAAAACGATTATTCTGTAAAATATGTCAAATCAATCAAAAATAAATATAACAATAACGGTATAATTTGTTACTGTAAATGACTTAAAATTTTTCTCAATATCAAAACATTATTTAAAATTCATATTTGAATATTCAATCTCAAAATATTTGCTTTCATTTACCAATACGCATAAAATACATATAGAAAAATTTCTACAGTACATGAAATAAAAGAAACAACATTACATATGTCAATCAACAAATACATATGTTGATATACAACAATACATATGTTAATACAAATACAATACATAGAAGAAACAATACATATGTTGATACGAAATTTTATACAAAATACATATATCAATACAAATATATAAACAAACTATTTATGGGACACCGGGGCACTATCTGGAAGACGGGGTTTCATATAAATGGCAGAACACTAGGGAAGAATTGAAAAACATATGGCTTGGGAGAAAGGAATCAAAATCTAAAAGATGCCACACGTTGGGGGCGCCATTTTTGTAACGTAAGTACATTTTGGAGCAAATCTAATACATCTAAATTTGTAACGAAAATATTTTGCTTACCTCGGGGTAAGAACATGGGGTAGAAGATAGGGCAAGGAAAATAAACGCTACTTGTGTGAACGGCACTCAGGGTTTGTAACTACAGAAAAAAGAAACAAAAAGTGTGCTAACATAATCTTTTGGGACAAACAAAATAAAAATAAACAGGAATCACCTCTAGTAATTTAATATAGGGCGCCACTTTGAGGTGCCTAATTATACCTATTACAACCACTAGTTGTAACTAGGGAAATAATTATTAAACATAAAAAAACATATATTTTTCAAATAAAACTCATAAAAGGGGTTATTAAAAATAAACAAAATGTTAAGAAAACAAAATTTAACATTTACTTATGTGTCACCACAAACATTTACAACATGAAGAATACAAGAATACTCAAAAAAGACAATACAAAAATATTACGTCAATAGACGCAAAATACAAAAAACTTACATATCATCCATTTACAAACTCTAGGAGTTGGAGATACTACACAAACTTAGAAATGTTACCGCATAAGAAAACCTTTTTTTTTTAAACAAACAAAACAAATAAATATCGAAAATAATAAAGCTAGCTGTCATATGTTAACATTAAACTTTAAAAACTGAATAAGAACACAACAGACGAACGAGATAATCAGCTGAGCATATTACGTTAGTTTATTATTGTTGTAATATGTATTTTTGAAAAAATTATGAAAATCCTTTGTAAAAGGTATATATTTAAAAACCCAAAAGGGCTATTAGACAAAACGTTTTCGAAATCCATATTCCATCATCAGTGTCTAGGTGTACATGAACATAGCCACTAAATATATGGGTAAAAAACCCGTTAACAATTAATTACTTGAATTTGGTTTACATTATTTCTTATAAAATATTAAGATGTTAAAGTTACCGTTGGATTAGGTAACATGGCAACATATGACTCCACGTGCAGTTGCTAGTCCTGAGACGGTGTGTCTACGAGGAATTTATAAAAGCAACTGATTGAAATGACGATGATTGAAATTATCATTTCAATCAGTTGCTTTCATAAAGTCCTCGTAGACACACCGTCTCAGGACTAGCAACTTCACTTGGAGTCATATGTCGCCATGTTACCTAATCCAACGGTAACTTTAACATCTTAATATTTTATAAGAAATAATGTAAACCAAATTCAACTAATTAACTGTTACCGGGTTTTTACCCATATATTTAGTGGCTACATTCATGTACACCTAGACACTGATGATGGAATATAGATTCCGAAAACGGTTTGTCTAACATAGCCCGTTTGGGTTTTTAAATATATACCTTTTACAAAGGATTTTAATAATTTTTTATTATATCGACTGGTCCAACGAAGACTGTAGTAACTCATTTTTTATGTAATTGAGATAATTATAAAAATGTATTTACACTGTTACCAAAGTTCACTAATCTATTAAATTGATGTTTTTATAGCATGAAGTGATACTTTTAATAATGATCTTACAAGGATAAAACAGATTTAAGACAGAAATGGTCATAAGTGACTTTTGAATAAGTTACTATAGTTTTCGATGGAGATATTTTTAAAGTAATAAATACCAGAATTATTTGTTTCTTAACTTTATTTATATAAAATGCTACATTTTGAAGAAGCTACTGATATAATTTGCAGTTTTATATTTTAATTCAATTTTCCTCATCCGACTCTTCTTCGCTCTCAACTGAATCAACTTCGAGCTCGACTTTAGGAGGTACATAACTCTTTGAATTCAGATTTTTATAAAATCCATGGTACATTGTGGGTATTTTTCCAGTATTACACAGCCACAGTAATCCTTCTAGCTTTTTTTCTTCAATTGGTAATGGTGCATCATACAGTTTCGGTGGAAATTTGATAGTAGTGGAAGGCCGTCCTCTGCATTTTCGATTTAATTTTATGTCACAACCTCTAAAACCATCATCGAATTCGTATTTAAACATTATAGAATTTTGGTGTTCATGCGAAAATTTTATTTCTCGTATTTTGCTAACTTTTATTGATTTCTTTTCGTTGTCAAGTTTCCAATTCTCGGTATCAGTCAGTTTTTTTTAAATTAAAAAAATTATCTTGGGACATTTGCGTAACATCATAAACTCTTCCTGTAGTTTTAGCCATTCTAATTAATGTAACCCACTGTTCTGGCACATATACAACCCACAGTATTATCGTTTTAGCACTTTGTTGTGCCTTGAGATCTAAAAATTTCCAGAGGCAACTGGCAATTTCATTAGGACCTCTTTTAGCCACCTGCTCGTGCCATACATAGCAGTAACCCTGATTATTTCCAACATCATAAACTTTAAAGTTATATGTAGAGTATTTGCTTTTGTAGTAAAAATCACTTACGTTAGGCAAAGGGGTAGCTAAAACCTTTTAAAGGTCAAAGCAAGCCACACACAAGCTCTTATCATCTAGTGCAAGCTGTTTGTCTATGTCTTTTAAGTTTCTGATAACTTCTTTGTTTTTCATATGGGACTCATATTGTTCGAGCAATTTTGCTTTTTCAGCATCACTAGCCATATTAAAAACAGAACAAACAGAACACTGGTCCTTTTTTGTTTTAAAGAACCCAATATTTAACTGTTCATTGAAAATATCTCTATACTGGCGTGACGTGGCAGCTGTAGTGATGTTATTTTTTTCGCAATGCTCGTTGTACAATCGGTACATTTTCTGGATAGTTAGCCCTTCTTCAAGGTACATCTTCATCGTATTCTTACGGGTATAATGGGAAGGTACTACAGGAAACTGATTTATGTGATTTTTTACGTTGTCTATAAGTTCTGGTGAGAGTTTATGTGGTCTGTTAGTGTGCTTTCCACGTTTATCTTCCTCTAATGATCCACCATCTTTCAGTTTCCTTAATTCTGTAGTGATCCAAGTTTCTGAAACGTTAAGGGTTTCCAAAAACATAGTTTTGCAAACACGTTGTTTTTCATTGCGAATGTAGAAGTAATATTCTCGAGAGTAATTTCTTTGAGACCGTTGTTCTGCAGTAATAGTTACTTGTTTTTTGGCAACCTGTCTCACATGACGAGCAATAAAATCCCACTTTCTCGTATGATCTTTTAACTTCCAAAATTTATTGAAAAAAGGTCTCTATCTTCTTTAGCTATTTTGGTAGCACATTTTAGTCTACATGTGTTTGTGCATGGTGCACCCATCTGTCTTCCTTTAATTTGAATACCTTTTCGATTTTCATGTTCAAGTCCCAGGTTTAGACTTGTTTTAGATTTTTCATCCGCCCACTTACAAACGTCTCTAATTATTTTTCTACTTACTCTCTCTACATTGCCTCTGCTTCTTCTCTTTCTATTTGTGGTTGCTTCAGTTATATTCTTATTAGGTTCAATTATTACTTCGGAGATGTTTTTGTCTTCTGTCGGAATGTAATCTGGGTCAGTATCAGAGTCTGCATGAAATGGTTCCTCATCGCTTTCCTTCTCAATTATTTCATTTTCATTCCTATTGGCTTCATTCTCTTCTAAGCTTACTAAAATTAAACAAAAATGAGGTAAATGCCTACGTAATATTTTTTCATGCGGAATTTAAACCAACCTGTAGAACATTCAGGATTAATATCAGTCTCGTGGTCACCAGGATCCTCATTCGCCTTTTTGTATTTGCTTTCTTCTACAATACTTTCAGCAATATGTTTACCTTAAAAAATAAGTAGGTTTTTACTTTGCTGTTATTATTTTAAATAAAGTTTATTATAAATTTACCTTCAAAAGAACGAAATATCCGTTTCAGTGTTTTTATACGCTTTCTCAGCTAATTCCAATATTAACTCACTTCTGGAACACATTATGGTAATTATAACAAAACTAAACTTTTGAACATAACCTTAAACTAACGCAGAAAACCGTAGTAACTCATGGTACGTTACCTATGCTATCGCCTCAGATAACAACGAAGACTATTGTAACTCAAGATACGATGATTTTCTACGGTTGTTTTTCATAAATCGGAGATACTATAAAACTCTTACACGTAATATTGGTTGCATAACTACGTTTACTGAGATACGATTCTTTCCTGGGGAAGATATCATTATGTTTTATTGTTTTGCGCTCGTAACTGAAAAAGTGGAAAATTTGAGTTACTACAGTCTTCGTTGGACCAGTCGATATGGTATACAGCCAACTACAGGAACGTAGATTCCTTGTGGATATATTTTTGACATACCTAGTAATAATATCCCTCTATATCGGATTTCTTACTTTATTGAATTCCTTGTTTTAGCATTATTCGAGCGGCCGTCTCTTGTAATACCAAACTTTTAACTTTTCTTGTAACGATATATTTTGCTTACCTCAGGGTAAGAACATGGGGGTAGAAGATACTGCAAGCAAAATAAACGCTAATTGTATAAACGGCACCCAGGGTTTGTTAGGAGAGCTGGGGTCGTGGATAAGTAAATGGCAAGGGGTCGGATTGGGCAACTACAGAAAAAAGAAACAAAAAGTGTGCTAATATAATCTTTTGGGACAAACAAAATAAAAATAAACAGAAAAAACCTCTAGTAATTTAATAATAGGCGCCACTTTGAGGTGCCTAATTATACCTATTACAACCACTAGTTGTAACTAGGGAAATAATTATTAAACATAAAAAAACATATGTTTTTCAAATAAAACTCAAAAAAGGGGTTATTAAAAAAATAAACAAAATGTTAAGAAAACAAAATTTAACATTTATTTTTGTGTCACCACAAATAGTTACTTACCCAAGTAAGAATGACGAAATTATCTTTTAAAATTGATCGCATAAGTTCGAATAAACGAAGCACTTAAAATAAAAGAAACACAACGAAAATTAAGACGTAAATTATTAATTTGAAAACGCAGTACTTCTGGCGCATAAATCAAAGAATATCGAGCAAAATACGCAGCCAACGAAATAAATAAACAACTCTAAAATGGTTTTTATTACTTGGCGACGCTGAAAAGAACTAAATATTATTTGGGTTTTAATACGTACGAATAGGAAACTGAAATGTATTAAAAATATTCTTCGATTTTTCAAACATTTATGAAGGGATTTTAATATATCACCTATACGAGGGGATTTCAATATATTTTAAAGAATCAATGAATTGCAAATGCTACATTCTTATAGTTGTTTTGATATTTTAATTGATCTACTGCGTCGTAGAACATTTCTGCGTTCTCATCATTCTGTGTTATTATTGTTGTCTCATCATTATTTCTTATTCTGTTGTATGTGTTCCATCCTTTCTTTTTAGTTTTGTGTAATATGCAGCAACATTTTCTTTTGGGCTGACTGCCTAGCCTTTTCCTTATTCGTTCTGATCTTTTTGGTTGGCTGATGTCTCTCTGACTTCCTTTTTTTCTTCTCGGCGGTTTGTTAAGAGCAGTTCCTGGTCCCCATAATGGCAGGGTTGACACTTTTGAAGGGTCAACTCCTTCTTCTTCCGTTTCTTCTTTTTTGGATTATATTATTTCTTCTTCTTACTCCGTGGGGTAATCATCTGTTTCATTCTCGTAATATTTCTTTAACCTGTTGACGTGCACTACCTGTCTATTTTTCCCTTTTTTGAACCCACTGCATACGTTACTGGTCCGATTTTTTCGATAATTTCAAATGGTCCTATCCATTTTTTCTGTAACTTCTTTGAAAGACCTGTCGTGCTACTTAAGTCTCTCAAATATACCTTTTCTCCTTCTTCAAATTCCCTAATTTCTGTGTTTTTATTGTATCTTTCTATCCTTGATTCTTTAGCTTTTTCTATATTCTCCTGTGCTTTTTTTATATACTGTTTTCATTCTTGCTTCTAACTCTGCTGCATAATTTTCGTCTAAATTAGCCATTTTGCTTATTTCTGGGGTTGTGTTATGAGATCTAAGAGTAATATTTGTTCTGTTCCGTGTAACATAATGTATGGTGTGTACCCTGTAGAAGAATGTATACTTATTCGATAAGCCATTAATACGTACGGTATTCATTGATCCCAATATATTTGATTATCTGCGATATAGTGCGAAAGCATGTCCTTTATAACTCTGTGCAATATTTCAATCTGTCCGTTCGTTGTAGGTGCATAGCTAGCTATGTATAACCTTTTAAGTTTTAATATATCGCAAACTTCTTTCATAACTTGTGACATAAAATTGCTTCCTCTATCTGTTAATAATTTCTGGGGGGTTCCATGTCTGTATACTACTTGTTCTACAAATGCTTTTATGATCGTTGCAGCTTTTTGATCTGGTAACGGTATAGCTTCACGATTTCCATTATGCGTTACTGTTAAAGGCCCTACTATGTCCATTGACGTAATTTCCCATGGTCTAGTAACTGCTGTAAATTTTTGTAATTGCGTTTTTCTGAAATGCGGGGAAGTTTTCCTTCTGTTGCAAGAATCGCATTGTTGACAATAATTTGTAACGTCCGCTCTGAGGGTAGGCCAATAAAATCTACTTGCAATTTACGTAATCGTCTTTTGTTGTCCCTTGTGGCAATGTAAATGGTGTATCGTGGAAATCTTCTAAGACTTTTCTAACTAGTGTCTTGGGTATTACTAATTTCTCTGCTCCTCCTTTCTTGTCACAATTATAGAACAGTCCTTCCGTGTCTATGTAATAATTTTCTTTACATTTTTCTTCTCCAATTTCCATTTGTTGTATAATACTTTTGCAAAAGGTGTCTGGTTGTCGTTTATTCCTCAAATTATCTTTATCCCAAACTGGTTTTCAAAAATCCCATTTTTCTTCCTTCTTAAATAATATAATTTTCTTTTCTTTCTTCGCCTTTACTACTTCCACTTTTATGTTTGTATTGTAAAACATGAATTTGGCCATTTTGCTTATTTCTTCGCCATCTAATCCTTTAAGTTGCTCTTCTGAGTATATTATCGTAATCTGATTTTTTTTATTCTGTTCCCATTCATTTTTCAAGTTCCTTAGGCATTCCCAAACGTTCTGATATGATGACCCGCATTCTGATCTTGCCTTTTCTATGATATAGTAGAGATTCTTTTCTGGTATGTTCGATTGTACTATGCTGCATATTTCTTGATCTTTCGATATTACTGGTTTTCCAAATACTTCTGTGATTTGATTTGTTACGGGGTCCATGATGAGTCCTTCTCTAGGTATGAATATTGCTAATGGTTGATCGTCTGTTGTTGTTATCGGATTTCCTTCTTTAATCGTACTATTTTGGATTCCTGGTAAGGTATTAATTTTTTTGTACTTCAAATACTCATCATATGTGGTGTCTATAAAATTGTTGGTTGTGTCGTACATTCTGCTGAGCGCATCTACGTTTCCGTGTTTGCGTCCTGGTCTGTGAATGACTTCGAAATCATATTCTGCTAGAGTAAGTGCCCATCTGGTGAGGCTAGAACTAGGATTTTTAAGTGATATTACCCATTTTAGTGGTCGATGATCTGTAATAATTGTGAATTTTTTTCCATATAAGTAGCATCTGAATATTTTCACGCCGTATATTATTGCTAATAGTTCTTTTTCCGTGGTGAAATAGTTTAGTTCTACCTTGCTGAGTTTTCTGCTTGCGTAAGCAATCGGTTTCTCTTTTTCTTCTCTAATCTGGCTTAGTATAGCTCCTACACCTATATTTGATGCGTCTGTTGATAATATAAATGGTTGATTGAAATCTGGGAAAATAAGTAATTTGTCGGATGTTAGGAATCTTTTTAATGTGTCGATCGCTTTTATTACTTCTTCTGATATTTTGAACTTTACGTCATTTTTCGTTAATTCTACCAAAGGGGCTGATATTTTCGTTATATTGGGGATGAATTTTCTATACTAATTAACAAGTCCAAAAAATGATCTGATTCCTTTGACATTTTTCGGTAACGGGTATTTGTGCACTACTTCCAATATTTCTGAATCCCGGGCAATTCCTTCCTGTGTTACTATGTCTCCCAAATATTTTACTTTTTGTAAAATAAAATTGCATTTCTTTAGCTTCAATTTTATGTTAGCGTCGCTTAATCTTTCGAAGACTTCTTCTACTATTTTCTTTATGTGGTCCAATTCGCCCAAATAGTTGAATATTATAATATCATCTAGATATACCATGCAAAATATTCCTGTGAGTCCGGCTAATGTGGCGTTCATAAATCGCTGAAAAGTTGATGGAGCGTTCGCTAATCCAAAGGGCAATTTTGTAAATTCATAGTGCGTGGTATGTACTGAATCCTGTTAATGGAATATCTTTTTCTTCCATGTCTACCTGGTGATAAGCGTCCGCGACGTCTATTACTGAAAATAATATTTTCTCTCCCGCTTGATATCCTTGTAGAAGGTCATTTGGACCCCGTTATGCAACAAGGAACCAACTAACATTTTATCAAAAATCGAGTTATTGATTCCCACCGACTCCAAATAATATTATTTAGGTTTTGCAACAAGGAACCAACTGATTTTGGACATAGGCGACATCTAGGGGACGATAGAACCATATTGCAAATTTGTAAATTCGGTTGTACAGGTTTCTAATTCGAACCAAGTAACTTTGGTTCTTTGTTGCAGAAATCTGTAACCTACGAAAGTTGGTTCCATGTTGCAGATTTACTTTCCCAGCTGTGTATTATCGTTGAGTGCCAGAAAAATAACTTTGAAAATGCTTCAAAGCGAGAGATTTCTTTCGCAACGGGTGCAAAAAATCATGAATAATGTAAGGCTGATACCAACGTCTTCCACTGAAGCTTGTATTTCCAATTTGCAAGAGGTAGGTTTATTAATTTATATTTTTTTTACTTCTAACCTTAAAAGACCTCTAAAATTTTGTCCTATGACTATATTATTAGGTATTTTTATTTAATAGCATGTTATTTGCCAATTTTTAGCATAATCAGTCCTGCTTATTTATAGTTTTTTATTTAATTTTGATTTTTTTCCGAATATGTAAGTTGGTTCCTTATTGCAAAATTCTTTTTCAGGACTGGCAAAATAGCAGCAAAGAAAATCAGGGACCAAGTAACAGCAATAGTGATTCCCATAAACATGATGATATATCGATTATTAACGGTAACAGTTACGACGAAGACTCGGATGATTCCGTCAAGGATAAAGATTTCCAACCTACCTACAGCGACGTCTCATCCGACGAAAGTTTAGGACAACCTTCAGACCATAACTCGAACCCTAATGATGAAGCAGAAACTAATTTAACTGCAGATGTATCTTTCACGGGTCGTCCAAAAAAAGGAAGAAAGAAAAAATATGCTGAACAAGACAGAAAGGAAAGAAAAAGGAAAACGAACAGTAATATGGAGTATTACTCCGCTCGAGGAAAACTTGTTAAGTCAAAAGCATTTATCAAATTTGTGTGCTCATGTGCTGCAAGATGCCATGAAAAATTTTCTGCTGATGATCTCCAACAGTTTTTCGAACATTACTGGAACTTAGCGGATTATAATCTACAAACAACATTTATATCAACATCCGTTAGAGAACATTTTGCTCAGAGAAAAAATTCAAATGCGATAAATCCTGCAACACGACAGTTCTCAAGGAAATATTTCATAAATAAGGTTATAGTTTGTAGAAATATGTATACGAATACTTTGCAAGTGTCAACTAAACGTATAAATACTGCTCTACAAAAAGTAAGAAATTTGTCTACACTTGACAAACGAGGTGTTCGCGGTGGACACAACAAGATTTCAGCAGATGAAAAAAATATTATATTTAATCATATAAATCAATTTCCACGCTATGTATCCCATTACTGTAGAGCACGGAAGATGGATCAAGAATTTTTGCAGGAAGGAACTACTTTACCGATAATGTATGATCTTTACAAACAAAAAAGTGATAAACCTGTAAGTTTTTCATCTTTTAAAAAAGTTTTTTTGAGAGATTTTAACTTGAGGCTAAAAAAGCCAAAAAAGGATACTTGCAATAAATGTGATGCATTTAAAGTGAAGATACAAAGTATTAACGACGATGAAAAACGGGAAATTGTTAGACAACACGAATTACATGTAGAAGAGGCAGAATTAGGAAGAAAACAAATGAATATTGACTTGGCCAAGGCAATAGAAGACGAGCAAACAGAAACTCTGACCTTCGATTTAGAAAAAACGCTTCCTTTACCTCGCATATCTTCAAATATTATATTTTACAAAAGACAGTTATGGGTATATAATTGTGGAATTTATGCAGGTAAACAGAAAAAATCAACATTTAATTTATGGCTAGAAGGACAGGCAGGCCGTGGAGCCCAAGAAGTGGGATCTTGCCTAAGAAAATACATTCTCGCTAACATAAGCGATAAAGTTCAGCATATTATTCTGTGGAGTGACTCTTGCGGTGGACAAAACAGAAACATTAAAATAGTACTTTTGTTAAAATGTCTTTTGGAGGAATCACAGCATTTAAAGACTATTAGGCTGAGGTTCCTTGTTCCAGGTCATACGTTTCTGCCGAATGATAGTGATTTTGGAGATGTCGAATGTGCTCTTAAAAAGCAAAATAATATATTTTCACCTGAAGAATACAGCAATATAATGAGAACTTGTAGACAAAAGCGACCTATTAATGTAAATATGATGGTAAAAGAAGATTTTCTCAGTACCTCAAAATTAGAAAAACAAATCACAAACAGAAAAAAAAGTATTACGAACGAGAAGATAAGTTGGTTACGAACCAAAGAAGTTAAATTATTTAAAGATAAGCCTTATAATATTTTTTTGAAGACGACTTACCTAGACAATGACGATTACCAAGAAATTAATATACGGAAAGTAGCAGGAAGACAAGCTTCAACCGGACCACAGTACAACACGTTTTTAGAACCATTATGGCCTGAGGGAAAACCAGTTGCAGACGCAAAGTTGAGAGACGTACAAAGTTATCTTCATTTAATACCGTCAGCACACCACAGCTTTTATACAAATCTAACGGCAGACAATTCTATAATAGAGGATATAGATGGATTTAATGGAGATATAGATTTCGAACCAGACGTGGATATTTAATATTACATTTAGCAACAAAGAACCAAGTGATTTTTTTCTACCTTAGGAGTTCATATTGTACTTATGTATTTTACTAATATCATTAATACCATTTTATTGTAATAAAAGTGTTTATTTTATTGTCGTCAATCATTTTTTTATGCCTAAATAATTTCATGAAACAATCTAAACATTATTCTAATTTTTCTCAAAACTTTGGTAATGTTGGTTGGTTCCTTGTTGCATAACGGGGTCCATTTATGTTTGGTAATGGGTAATATTCTTTCTTTGTTACTGCGTTCAATCCTCTGTAGTCTATACAAAATCTTATTTTTTCTGTTCCGTCCGGTTTCTGCTTAACAATCAATATTACTGGAGCGCTCCACTGACTGGTCGATTCCCTTATGACTTTAGCTTTTAGCAGTCTGTCTATTTCTTTCTTGAGTGTTCTTCTTTATTGATATGGCATTCTATATGGAGTCGTGAAAACTGGTTTTGTGTCTGGTTCCAAAGTAATGCTGTGCTTGACTTTCGATGTGCTCGTAATAATCTCGTTGTCGTCCGTAAAGATGTGCTGATATTTTCTTATTATCTTTATTAATTCTTCTCTTGCTTCTCTGGATAAGTGCTCCATTTCAAATCCATCTTCAATCCATTTATTGTTTGAGACATCAAATTTGGAGATTGTTTCTGCTTTCTTTTGCTGTTGTTCTACAATACATTCTGATGCTATTCCGATCTTCTCTCCTTTTTTCAAAGTTATGCTTTGGAACGGTGCGTTTATTAATCTTATGGGAATCATTTCCTTATTATCCATTATTGCGTTAGCCATTCGTATAAAGTTTTGTCCATATTTATGTGATTCGCAGACTATTGTCGTACCGTCTATTTGTTTTCCGATTTTTCCCATTTTGAGGACTTCGCATCAGGTCGCTATGACTAGCTCTTCGTTTAGTACTATTGGAGACTCTTTGTTTTTTAAGAAGTATTCTTGTTGGTTATCTTCATTCTTTAGATTTGTATCGTTGGTTCGTGGTTCGATCTTCTTGACATTTTCTGATTCTTTGTTCTTGTCGACTGGTTCCTCTTTCAAGTCCACTTGTTTTTCTTTGGCTTTTTTTATCTTTTCGCTTGTTTCTTCTTTTAGGTCTCGTTCTTTGTTCAGGTTCCGTCCCTTCTGCCTTTGATTGACCATTTTTCTGTTGTGTTTTATTAATGTGGTATACTGTTTCTTCCTGATTGTGTTGTGCTGTTTCGCCTTTGTTTAGAGAGTTTTCCACTGTTTCTAGCCATTTTTTCCAATCGTCCATATCTTGTTTTATGTCGTTTTCTCTTCCTTGTTTTGTTCCTTTGTTTGTAGGAGTAAAGATTCCCGGTTTTTTTTGTTTTGTTCTTGCTGTTCGATATTTCTGTAGTGGTTGGATGTTGTTCTGGTGGTACTCTTGGTATTTGGGATTCCTTTTGTGTCTCATTTTGATTATGTGGTTCGCTCTTTCTTGGTGTATCTTTTCGTTTTGTTCCTGCTGTTCGATATTTCTGTAGTGGTTGGATGTTGTTCTGGTGATACTCTTGGTATTTGGGATTCCTTTTGTGTCTCATTTTGATTATGTGGTTCGCTCTTTCTTGGTGTATCTTTTCGTTTTGTTCTTACTGTTCGATATTTCTGTAGTGGTTGGATGTTGTTCTGGTGATACTCTTGGTATTTGGGATTCCTTTTGTGTCTCATTTTGATTATGTGGTTCGCTTTTTCTTGATGTATCTTGTATGTTTGCGTTCAATACGTTTTTTCTGTCTTCTTTTATAACACTTTTTTGTTGTTTTTCCAAAAATTCTTTTACTATTCTATACGAGCTGAAGTCACCCCGACACGGCGGATCGACTAGCACACCCCTAGATCGCCGAGTACTCACTGGCTCCGATCGCTATACACTACTGCCCGGTTGACCAATTTACTTCGTTTTTATGTCCCGCGAACGCGTACCCTCAATTACCCGTCACAGTACCGAGGCGTCGCGCCTTACCTCTAGAGTTTTCGCTGATTGTGCCGTCTGCTCCACGTGTTAAAATAGATTATGCGATGGTGTGCTATGCTAGCTCAGCTCAGTTCTTCTCGCTGGTGTGTTGCTGCGTTGTATTATTTTCCAATGAAGGTCTATGGTTTCGCAATTTTTAAACATTCGGAGCTGACCTGATATCGAAACTTGTGTAATACACGTTAAACTCGGTCGAATTTTCATTCTTTATTAAATTTGGAATGTATACGTTAAACTATGTCAAATTTTTATTCTTTATTTAGTTTAGAGTATATAATAATTATTATCTCAGTTTAGAACTAAGTCAAAGAATGGTTAAGTGCTATGTTTGGTCTGTACTTTTGAATAGTGCAGAAGGGTGGACACTAAAAGTATCGATCATGAACAAAATTGAAGCATTGGCAATGTGGGTTCATATATGAATGCTGAAAATACCTTGGACAGCAAGAAAAACTAATGAAGAAGTACTAAGGAGCGTCAAGAAAGACAGAGAACTGCTAAAGACTGTTAAACATCGAAAAATGTCTTATCTGGGACATATACTAAGGGGAAGTCGATATAAAATTTTTCATCTGATCCTTAAAGGCAAAATAAAGGGCCGTAGAGGTGTAGAAAGAAAACAAGTTTCTTGGTTAAAAAACATTCGTAAATGGACTCAGATACCAAATGCAGGACAATTATTCCATATTGCAGAAGATCGAGAAGCCTTCGCAATGGTGATCGCCAACGTCGGATAATTCTGATATGGCACGCGAAGAAGAAGAATAATTATTATTATTCTTTTCTAGGCTAACTACCCCTTATTTTGTTTCTTTTATTTTCTTGCTATGTTGACTTGTTACATACCGGGCTACTTGATTAACGATTGCGCTTGGGGGTGGGGTTGTTTCCCTTGGTATATGGCTGATACATTACACTGTGTCTTTCTTATAGTACTGTGTCTTATAGTAGTCTTATAGTATAATATATATATATATATATATATATATATATATATATATATATATATATATATATATATATATACATATAAATATATATTATTATGACAGCAGAAATGCAATAAATTAACATAGAAATATATACAACCAGATATACAATGTTAATTTATTTAATTAGTAATTAAAGACATAATTTATAAGTTATATACTAGATAATATTATTAAGAAATAATTATGTGAGGGTATTTTTAAGAATTTAGCACAAGAATTAAGTTTAAGAAGTTTTTTTATGTTATTTTATTTAATATTTAATATGTTTATTCATCCATGTGCATATGCAACCAAACATACACTATAATGTCAAAGTCAAAAAGTTATTTATTTTTGTAGTGTTAATTTAGAATATAATTGTGGATGTAGAATAGTAAAAATATATTGCATATAAATGTTTAAGTTACATATAATAGTGTAGTTCTGATCTGGAGAGCCTAAAGTCAAGTAAATTGTAAATAAAAAGTTCTCGAAATGTCAATGGGACTATTTACATAATACATAACAGACAGGAAACGATTCCAGAATTTTCAGATAGAACAAATAGAATGATTCGAACATTATTTATTGCTGGAATGTTCTGGCAACAATAAAAAAGATATAAAAAGGCGTATAATTTGGAGCAAGCAGGTCAGTTTAGTTATCGGTCAGTAGGTATGTTCAGTTACCAGTTCAGTTAGAGTTCAGTTATCAATCAGTCAGTTATCAGTTAGTAGTCAGTTACAGTAAAGTTATAATTCAAGAATTTAGTAACAAGAAGATTATTAATTGAGTTGTGAGTTAGTTAGAAGAAATTAAATCAGTTACAAGATTATTATTGAGGAGTTAGTTATAACAATTCAAGGATTATTAAGTCAGTTATTTATGAGGTTATGAAGAGATTATTAGCTAGAAGAAGGCATTGATTAAGTTAAATTATTAAGTTAAATACAGTTGGAGATTAATTATTACTACAGTAATATAGTGACAGTTTGAAGTTAATTCATTGAAATAAGCATTCAATAATAAAACCACAAGATCCAGTATATTTCAAAGTACATTATATGGAAATTACAAGGAGTTAAATATATATATTTATATGGTGAGTGGAGATAATTAAGAAGGAACATATTAAAATAGTTGGATAACCAAGGCTTAGTAAGAAGATATCAAGTGGTAATAATAACTTTAATTTTGGAAAAAACTTTAGGCGTTCAGTGAAATAAGGTACCAAATTTTGTTAATAATTTAATAATTGTAAGAATTTCAAATTTTAGATAGATTGTTTTAAATTGATATTGCTTATATTAGATAGATAGGTTTCTTTCATAATAGTTATAATAAAGGTAATTTAAAAAAGTACTTACAAACTACTTACTCATAGCTTATACAACAGCAACACATCATAACAATATATATATATATATATATATATATATATATATATATATATATATATATATATATATATATATATATATATATATTGGAATAATAATAGATATACAAGAAATTAGCATAGTAATATTATGATGTTTAATTAATAAACTTACTTAAATAGTGGTTAAAGAAATAATTTATAAGTTATATACTAGCGAATATTATTAAAAAATAATTATATGAGGGTATTTTGAAGAATTTAGCATAATACTAAATGTTAAAGTTTTTTTTTTTAATTATAAACATATTTAATTGAGCCATGTGCTTAGGCAACCAAACATACACTGTGTTATTTGACATTTTTACATATTTGACATATTTATTATTATTATTTGGGATGTTTAATTTAAATATAATTACGGATGTAAAATAGTAGTATACTAGTGTAAAATATTTAGTTTATATATATAATAGTGAATTCTGATCTGTAAGCCTAAATGTCCATAAATTTCTCACTAGAATTTTCTGGAAAACGTCTATTCGCTCCGTGCGTGACCATGGTAGGGGTACATTGAAACGATGCCAGCGTGCGTAGCGGCGAAATATGACAAAATTGGAATATTGGACAAAATATTTTTACGCAAAAGTTTTATCAAAAATGTGTGCAAATACATTTTGCGTATTTAATTCTGCTAATAATAGCAAAAACAGTGAGTGTAGTTTTTATAGGTTCCCAAAGATTACTTATAAATTAGAGAAAAGAAAAAGATGAATTCGTGCTATTAATATGAAAAAGTAAATATCACAAATTTCATTTTTATGCAATTGAAATAGGAACAATTTAAATAATTTACCTTGAATGATCTTTCATAAGGCTTCAAGTTAACTGCAGATGACTTTAGCTTTTATATCATAACTTTTACGATTATTGTTTTTAATTACATGCTCTTTTGTGTGAAAAACTTGATTTGCCAGTACTAGATTTTTCGCTTTCTTTTCCGTTTGGAGTTGAAAAGATATATTATGATGAATTTTGAGAAACGCAGTTTTTAATACTACATTTATTTTGTACATAAACTGAAAAAATATAGTTAAAAAACTAATTTATTAATAATTGTCAATTTCGCATGTATTTAACAATGTCAAACATATGTCATGTATTTAACCTGAAAATTGGGATTCCCAAATTGTCAGATGAAGGCGGTAGGTGTCGCATCAGTCACGCACGGAGCGAATATACAAGGCAGTTAGGCCTATTTGCATAGTCGATGATTCCAGAACTTTCATATAATGATGAGATGAAGAGTTTCGAACATGGTTTATTGTTAGAAAAGTCTGGAACCCTAAAATAATATAAATACCAGGTAATTTGGAGCAGGCAATGAGTTAGTTAGAAGAATTCAAGAATTAAGTTACATTAAGTCAGTCAGAAATTAAGTTACAGTTACTAAGTCAGTTACAGTCAATTATTAAGATAGTAGAAGGCATTAATTAAGTAAGAAGAAGTCAGTCAGTCAGTTACAATTGATTAAGTGAGAAGAATTCATGAAGTGATTAAGTTAAATTAAGTTAGAAAAAAGGATTAAGTGAGATGAAGTCAGTCAGTCAGTTACAATTAAGTTATTAAATTAGATTTATCAAGAAAGTTAGTTCATATAATTAATTTAAATTAGAAGAAAGAATTAACTTAGAAGAATTCATTAAGTCAGATACAGTTGGAGAGTATGACAGTAAATTAATTCAATAGTTCAATACAGGAGTATAGTATATTATATGGAAATACAAGAATTTTAAATTATAATATCTATATGCAATTTCACAAATACGATAACCGAGGCTGATTAAGAAGATATTTAGTGGTGATTATAACTTTGATTTTGGAAAACTTTAGGCATTCAGTGATAGAAAGGTACCAAATTTTGTTAATATAATTTAATAATTGTAAGAATTTCAAATTTTAAAAAGGTTTTTTTTTTAATTTATATTGTTTATATTAGATATATATGTATGTTTCATAATAGTTATAATAAAGATAATTTAAAAAAGTACTTACAAACTAATTCTTTGAGAACCGCGATAAAAACCCTATACTCATATATTTTATTTTAAACACTCATTGCTCATATACGAAACAAAACATCATAACAATATATCTATATATATATATATATATATATATATATATATATATATTATATATATATATATATATATATATATAGATTGAACGAAATAAATTCGGAACATAGGAATATAATGTATTTCGGCTCAATTCTGCTGTAGGTGGTTGGCCAACAAAATATTGTCAAATAATTATATTATAAAAATCCAATACTTCAGCGGGCTGCTGGATTCTGAACTCATAAAAATTGAAAGCTACACATAAATCTACGATTTATGCTGTCAAACCAGTTATAGTCCAGGAAATGAAGCATTTCAGCTCGCAATTTTTTCGTGCTCCCTGGATTGACTTGAAATTTAACAGAAGGTAGGTAATAGCCTAAGGATCAAAATCTATATCGAACCAAAGTGCGCCAAAGCCTAGGGGGTGATTGCCACCCCATCTCCAGGGTGAAATTTTCTTTTACGTTTTAACTACAGGTTTCGATTAAAAAAGTGATTCTAAACAAAAAATGTGCTATACATTTTTTTATAAAATGATATTTTTCAAGTTATCCGCGATTGAAAGTAATAACTTTTAGACGAAAAAATCCACGTTTTTAATCGATTTTTCGCGAATAATTCGAAAATGGTGCATTTTATCAAAAAAATTGTAGAGAACAAATTTGTAGCTTTTAAAAAGACAAATACAATTCATTTTTTAAAATGTTTTTGGGATATAACAGGAACCGAAATACGGCCTATCAATGTTCAGCGGTTTTCTTCAAATGCCAGATTTAAAAGATTCAAAATCAAATATCGGGAAAATGATGCATTTTTGGAAGAAAACTCACAAAACCTTTTTTAAAGAGCATAAATAGACCTATCATAAAAAAGGCTCTAGCTCAAAAATTCAGTGAATTATGATGAAAATAAGGTCAATACCTCATTTTTTACGAAAAAATCGAAACAACACCCTAACCTCCTCCATAATTAAAATCGATCTTTACCCTTCTGAAATTCCCTTTGTACATGTATTGTTAATATGTCCAAGAAGTTTGACCCATTTAAAATGCTTTGTGTTAGAAAAAGTACAGCTTAAAGCGAGAAACGATTTACAATTTCATATTGTTTACCCTTCTTTTTTTAAATATGCCCGAAAATACTGAATATATGAAAAAAATACAAATTACCAAATTGTAGCTTTTTTAATGACTAAAATTATCCTTCATTTAGATTTGTTGTACAATGAATATTTGGCGAGATATAGCCGTTTAAAGCATCGATTTACGATCAAGCACCGTCTTTTTCAAGCCCTTTAAACTCACCCCATTTAAAAACCAAGGGTTTCAAAAAGATTTAATTCACAGATCCTTGTAGCTCTTAAAAACCTCTACAAATCGTTTTTGAAGAAACACTCGATCGTTAAAAATTAAAAGAAATACGTTAAAAAAACCAGTGAATTTTTTTCCGGAAAATTCTATTAGTATAGTACAGTACATTTCGGAGCATAATAATCTACAAAACCGGTATATTAGCTAGTGGGGCGTTATACATTCGAAATTTTAAGCGTTCTTATTTTGAAATCCCATACAACAGAATAAAACATCTGCTCATATGTCTATGGCTTGGCAATGAAAATATTAGAGCAACAGATTGGGGATGGTATTCCAAAGATGGTTTGTTATTACCCGTATGCATGAACAAACAACCTGCACTCGATGAACGTTTGAAAATTATTTTTTGGCAATGCAAAAAAGGATGCGGTGTTTCATGTGGGTGCAGAAAAGTTGGTTTATACTGTAACTCTACTTGTTCTGGGTGCTCAGGTGAAGGGTGCAATAATAGTCCACCAATAATTGAAGATGAGGATGACATAGATCACGATGAAGATATAATTGATGACGAATAAAATTAATATTATAATTGTTTTATCTATAAATGTAAATATTTTCTACTATTTATGTAAATGTATAAGAATATATGGTTCCTTTTTATGTTGATAAATTTTTTTGTATTTAATTCTACTTTTTTCAATTTATATCTTATAAATTAGTTTATAAAAACTGCAATGTTGTAAAGGGTGATTTTCAAAAGTTGAAAAGTTGCAAAATTTTGGCAAAAAATTGTTTTCACCTATAGCACTCATAACAATTGATTTTTAAGTATAAAAAAATCAATATTTAACTAATCCAAACAAAATTTCACTCATCTTAAGATTTATAATATTATTTTACAATTTTTGAAAATTAGGGGTAGTTTTCATCCCTAAGAACAATCAGGGTTCATCGTCATGACATAAACTATAAAGCAGAGGGTGAGTTGAGCTTACGTCCAAATTTTTATGCAAATCGTTCCAAGGTGAAATCATTTTCTTCGCATTACTAATTTTTTTATATTAATCTCTAATAAGGGTCGCTTTTTAAGGGTTGAAATATGATGGAACTTTATTCAAAAGCACGAAACTATCATTATTTAATTAATTCAAACCAAATTTTACCCATATTCAGGTTTAATATGTTATTTTATAATTTTTGACAATTACGGGTAGTTTTCACCCCTTAGAACAATCAAGGTTCATCGACATGACATAAACTATAAAGCAGCGGGTGAATTGAGCTTAAATCCAAATTTTTATCCAAATCGATCCAAGGCGAAATCATTTTTTTAGAATTAGTAATTTTTTTACATTAACCTCTAACAAGGGTTGCTTTTTAAGGGTTGAAATATGATGGAACTCTGTTCAACAGAATAAAATAATCATTATTTAAATAATTCAAACCAAATCTTACCCATATTCAGGTTTAATATGTTATCTTATAATTTTTGACAATTACGGGTAGTTTTCACCCCTTAGAACAATCAAGGTTCGTCGACATGACATAAACTATAAAGCAGCGGGTGAATTGAGCTTAAATCCAAATTTTTATCCAAATCGATCCAAGGCGAAATCATTTTTTTAGAATTAGTAATTTTTTTACATTAACCTCTAACAAGGGTTGCTTTTTAAGGGTTGAAATATGATGGAACTCTGTTCAACAGTATAAAATAATCATTATTTAACTAATTCAAACCAAATCTTACCCATATTCAGGTTTAATATGTTATTTTATAATTTTTGACAATTAGGGGTAGTTTTCACCCCTAAAACCCTTCAGCGCACTTCGGTTCGATATAGATTTTAATCCTTGGGCTATCACCTACCTTCTGTTAAAATTTCAACTGGATACATGCAGGACGAAAAAATTGCGAGGTTTTAACTTTTTTCATTTTTTTCACTTTTTTCAACAAGTTTTATATTGGTCCACTATTTCAAATGCAGTTCAAACAGACATGTATTAAATTGTATGTTCCGTTTTAATTTGGTTCAATCTATATATATATATATATATATATATATATATATATATATATATATATATATATATATATATATATATATATATACTCCATTCCACGAATATACGACTGTTTTAAATTCGCTTTAAGGTGTCGACTTAAATGGTCCAATGTGCTGAATTGTACAATAGTAAATTCTCCCCATTTTTAAAATACTGTTATGACAGATATACACCTTAGATTTAAATATGAAGTTATGATCTAAATATAGAATTGATAGTTTATAGAATAGTTGTAATTCAGATTTTGATGTATACTCG
Organism: Diabrotica balteata; assembly: GCA_918026665.1. Lineage (NCBI taxonomy): Eukaryota > Metazoa > Arthropoda > Insecta > Coleoptera > Chrysomelidae > Diabrotica > Diabrotica balteata. Next base: position 79,856,188 of record OU898281.1, on the reverse strand, counting down.
TATAATTACTCTCATTGACTTTAGTATTGTAAACAAGTTGGTTTTTGAATTAAGTGATTTAAACAAAGTGTAACAATACTTAAGTGATTAAATAGTTTAATTTATTTAATCGAGTATTCAATTAGTATTAAAAAAACAAAAAAACTTACTCTTACTCTTATTCTCCTTATCACCATTACAAACAAATACACTACACTAAACTCTCTCTTAACGGACACGTCTCTTCACCGGACACCTCTATACGGACGGTTTTTAAAACTAAAATCAGTCGGCGATTTATGAAACTATGTAAATTTTCGTTACTTTTTAATATCTGCAATTACTCGGTACTTTAACTATCAATAGCCGCCATGTTATACCCGCTACTTTCGAAGCTTTTAAGAGTATATCCACTCAAAGCAAACCAAAAACTAACAAAGTGGAATACTAGATTCTTTTTCTGGTTTCTGAACCTTCTGCCAATTTCTTTTTATTTATATTAAAAATAATATATTTCTTTTTATTACCGTTGTAGTACCTAGTAATAAAGTAATAAAGATACCCGGCTCGCCTCTTTGGTGTTTACATTTCACCGAAATCCAACCCAAATGGCCGATGAACACATTTTAACTTCAGAGAGGTGATTGTATTTATTTGTAGAAGCGTTTACATATTTTTTTTTTGTTATTTTCGGATTAATTTTCACAATAAATTTTGCGTCTATCTGAACATCTATTAACTGAAATAATTTTAGTTTATATGTCATAGTAACAGAAGATCCTTTTTTATGGAATAATAATTAGACCAATTTACTTTCACACTTCTACTTGTACAGTAAAATATTCGTTGTAGCAATAATTCCAAACAGTCGTATATTCGTGGAATAACCTATATATATATATATATATATATATATATATATATATATATATATATATATATATATATATATATATAATAACAGACCGCATACCTGATCCTCCAAAACAATAAATTGTTATATATATATATATATATATATATATATATATATATATATATATATATATATATATATATATATATATATCTATATCTTAAGGTTGATCTTACAACAACAAACATATGTATCTGTCTCTTGTCACCGTTCACTCTCGGTGGACACTGTCATGGTAACTTCAGTGGTATTCAGCCACGGAGCGGTGTGGCTGTTACATCCTCCCCCTTTGCACCACCCTGGCGACTCGCAGGTTGGTCAACAGAGTCTAAGCAGGAATAGAGCTCTACAGGACAGCAATGACAACGTTTTGGTCGGGGTTGTCTATGTCTGGCAATAGGGTCAGGTGCAGGTTCAGCTTCAATTTGAGCAAGGTCATCTCCAATATGGGGGCCCATTTCGCTATCTCTCGGCTTCTGAGGATTTCACTGGACGACCTCTTCTACGGAGAGGTTGAGCTGGAGCAGGGCACGGATCTTCTGAATCGGCATGGAAAGGCGAGTTACAGTACAATGACCGCTACCATCCAGTAAATTCTACCACGTGGATTCTACACGGGACTACCGCTCGATCATTCTGGACTGAATTGCGACGTATTGGACTGCAAGATCAGCAATTATTAAATTATAAAAACACTATGTAAAAATCAATATTTTCAGTCTGATTTGTAGTTTAGTTAGATTTATAATTTAGTCTGATTTAATTTATTGTTGTTGCTACTAAAATCTTTGTAAGTCGAAATAAAAGTTTTATTTGTGAAGTTCAGTTTTTAAAAAAAGTGTTTTTCCCAAGAACATTCATAATTGGCGCAGAGTCAGTACGGAAGTGGAAGAGTCTTTATAGATCCTCGTCACTTTTAAGTGTTTGTCCACTGTTCCAAGAACCAGCCCCAGGGAAACCGTCTGCAGAGTTCACCCGAGGGAATTAGAAGTTAGAAGCCTTCAGGAGGAAAGAAATGCACATCGGCATCGTCTTTATCCTGTAAGCGATTTTTATTACTAATTAGAATTAAGAAGATTAAATTTTGAAAGAATTTTTATAAAATCAGACTCCCCTGAGTCCTTAGATTGAATCAGAGCTAGATTAGAAGATAAATTAAACAAAGATTTGAATATATTAACAGAAAGATTAAAATAATTTAAAAATATCTCCTCTAAGTCCTTAGATTGACTTTAGAGCCAGATTCAGAAACTTTAAAATTTAAATACAAATTTGAATAGCTTAATAAATTCTATATTAATAAACACAGAGATTTAATAAATAGAAAATAAGTAGATTAAGATTGATATATATATATATATATATTATATATATATATATATATTCTATTGAAAATTACTATACTGATTTGATTATTGACTATATATTATATTGAATATTTTAAAAATGGCAGTTCCACAATTTGACGTTAAAAATTTATGCATTCTTCCAAATTTTGACGGAAATCCAAATGAATTACATGAATTTATCAAAGTTTCTACAATACTTCTCAACCATTATTATGATAGACTTAATGCAGCGAACATCCAAAACAAATTTTTGCTTCATGGTATTATGAGTAAATTAACAGGGAGAGCAAAAGAAGTTATATCTGTATATGGATGTGAAAGTTGGGACGAAATAAAAAACGCATTAATTCAAAATTTTGGAGACCAGAGAGACGAAAATTCGCTTACAAGGGACCTAGTAAATTTAAGACAAGGCTCAACAGAATCTATTTTGCATTTTTACGAAAAGATCATGGGACTTTTAAGCTGTATTAATAATTACCTAGAATTACATACCATAAATGCCGATATTAAGAGGAGCAAACAAGAATTTTTCCGTCAACAAGCTCTTACAACATTCTTAGCAGGCCTACGAGAACCAACGGGCTCTGTTATCAGAGCAATGAGACCAGGAAGTTTAGCCACGGCAATACAATATGTACAGGAAGAAAATAACGTTCGTTACCTTCAAAAAAATCAATTAACTCAACCTTCAACATCAGGAAGAAGCGATAATTATCAAGAACGCCGACCTCAGAGACAACAAATGCCTGTACCTATCCAGAAACCATCGTATCAACAGCCAAATTTTGCAGCTCCGCAATGGCAGCAACCAACGAGACAATTCTATCCGCAGAATCAGTTCCAGCAACCACACCGGCAACAAAACTTCAACCAATTTAGACAAAATTCGAACCCTCCAACGTTCAGGACCCAGAACCAGTCGAATGTATGGGCACCCAAAAATGGACAGTCAAAGCAGCCTAGACCAACACCTATGAGTGGAATATCAGAAACCACAACCAGAGGCCGTCAAAATTTCACACCAAATTACCGAGCACAGCCAAAATTCACCGTAGAAGAACTTTACAATATACAATGCCATGGAGATGAGCAAGAAGATAATTCCAACTACAATGATTACTACGAACCTGAATATGACCATTTCCCACAAGATACATACGAAAACCAACCAACCGAATATGAAGAAAACGTAAATTTTCGAGAGGACCCACCAGAAGCAATCGGAACGTAATTGAACTCCATTCATTTCCCGATAAGAAGGAGCTACCCTACATTGAAATTTCTAAACCTTGTTTACGGCTTTTAATCGATACAGGATCCACAAAGTCATTTCTCAATCCAGAAATAGCTTCTTCATATTTTCCAAGTTACATAAAACATGAACCCTTTGTCGTCACGTCAATTTTCCAAAATTATTCCCAAAAATATTGTGCCGAAATTCCTTCATTTTCAGAATTTAATTCTGACAGCAAAATGAAATTTTATCTCTTTAAGTTCCACAAAACTTTTGATGGTCTTATTGGCCTCGACAATCTAAAACTCTTCGAAGCCCAATTAAACTTTCCCAAGTCGCTTCTAGTTACAAAAGATTCTACGATCCCAATTAAATATTACGAAACAAATAAAACACAATTTTATTCCATTCATTTGGAACCAAATTCTATTAGCCAAGTCAAAATTCCTGTCAAAGAAGAACACGGAACCATCATTATTCCAACCCAAAAAGTGCAAGGCGTCGTAGTACGAGAAGCCCTTACTAACGCCGAGAACCACCTCGCCTGGACCGAAATTGCCAACTTCACGTCAGACCCCATTCATCTTTCTCTTATGGAACCACTCGAAAGCAACAAATAGACATTCAAGATTTCCATATATATTCCATGGAAACAACCTCCGGACCAGACTATAGACAAGATATCGACGACTTAATTAAAACCGAACATCTTAATGAAGAAGAAGAGGAACAAGTTCGTCACCTATGCCGAAAATTCTCCGATATATTTCACCAACCAGACACTCCTCTCAGCTTTACTAACGAAGTTAAACATCACATCAGAACTAAGGATGAAGAGCCTGTATATACGAAATCGTACCGGTATCCGTATGTACACAAAGAAGAAGTAAAGAAACAAATCTCTTCAATGTTAGAGCAAGGGATAATTCGACCAAGTCAATCGCCATGGTCTTCGCCCATTTGGGTCGTGGCAAAGAAACCAGATTCATCCGGTAAAATAAAGTGGAGGATAGTGGTAGATTATAGAAAGGTCAACGAGAAGACAATTGATGACCGATACAGAATTCCTCATATTAGCGATATTTTGGACAAATTGGGAAGATGTCAGTATTTTACGACCCTCGACTTAGCGAGCGGATTTCACCAAATCGAGATGGCTGAAGAAGACATTCCCAAAACAGCATTTAATGTTGAAAATGGACACTACGAATATTTAAGAATGCCATTTGGACTTAAGAACGCTCCGTCCACGTTCCAACGTATGATGGACAACGTATTGAAAGGACTTCAAGGAGAAATATGCCTCGTCTATATGGATGACGTAATAGTTTATTCAACATCACTACAGGAACACATAGTAAATCTCTCAAAAGTATTTCAACGATTAAGAGAAGCCCGACTAAAAATCCAAGTCGACAAATGCGAATTCTTAAAAAAGCAAGTTAATTTTCTGGGACACGTAGTCACACAAGAAGGCATAAAACCGAATCCAGCAAAAATTGAAGCAATAGAAAAATATCCAATACCGAAAACAGCAAAAGAAATAAGAGGATTTCTTGGACTACTAGGATACTACAGAAAGTTTATTCGAGACTTCGCAAAAATCACAAAACCTCTAACAAAATGCTTGAAAAGGGATGCAAAAATCGAACATACACCCGAATTCGTAGAATGCTTTGAAACGTGCAGGAAATTATTAATGAATGAACCGTTATTGCAATATCCAGATTTTTCCAAACCGTTTAACCTCACAACAGATGCCAGCAACTTCGCTATTGGTGCAGTACTTTCCCAAGGACCAGTTGGCAGTGATAAACCAATTGCCTTTGCTTCCAGAACACTAAATGAAACCGAAACCAAATACTCCACAATAGAAAAGGAAATGTTAGCAATGGTGTGGGCAACTAAATATTTCCGACCCTACCTATTTGGAAGAAAATTTAAAATACTCTCAGATCACCGTCCTTTGCAATATCTATTTTCCCTAAAGGAACCCAACTCCAAACTAGTACGTTGGAGATTAAAATTAGAAGAATTTGACTACGAAGTAATTTACAAAAAAGGCAAAGCTAATACAAATGCGGACGCACTGTCTCGAATCGAAATACACACAAAGGAAACTAAGGACATCGATTCACAAATTAAGGAAGTCTTTGATGATTTAGTAGACATGGAAGACGATGGATGGTCAACGACTAATAATCCAGATGCGGATCGAATAATCGACGAGATTGTAGAAGAAAAAGCAACAGAATTAATTCCAGAAAACATCATAGAAGATACTGTTGAAAACGAAGATCAAAACATCCCAGACGACACTGTTGAAAACGAAGATCAAAACATGGACGAAGACGGAAATAAAACAATACATACAGCAGTAGAAAACCCAGTTCTTGGCATACCTATTTCGGAAAATCCACTTAACTTCTATAATAACCAAATTATAGTCAAAATTGTCAACTACAATCCACGACCTCCAGCAATCATGCAAACCTTTCCGAATAAAAGACGTTATCATATCCAGCTATCGAAAGATCAGTTAAAAGCTGATACCATAAAAATTTTTAAGGAACACCTCAACCCGAAAAAGAAATATGCAATTTTATTTGAAACAGAAGAAGAAATTTTTGCAGAGATTTGCGAAATTATTAGGAAAACTTTTAAGAACAACGCATACGACTTAGTAAAATGTAATCTTTTATTGGAAGATGTTAACCTAGAAGAACAGCAAAAAGAAATTATAAAAAACTATCATGAAGGAACAACGAACCATAGAGGAATAGCTGAAACAGAAAGTCAAATAAGAAAACGATATTACTGGCCTAATATAAAGAAGGACATAGAAGATATCATAAACTTTTGCGATATATGTCAAGAAAATAAATACGACAGACTTCCTCCCAAACCGAAATTTATGGTTACACCAACTCCCACTAAACCACTGGAAATAGTTCACATCGATTTATTCCAGGCTGATGGACAGAAATTTTTAACCATAATAGACGCATTTTCAAAGTATGGACAAGCCTACCCAATAAATGGAGGAAATGCAATCAATGTACTCAACGCCCTATTAATTTTTATAACACATCATGGACTCCCAACAATGATAGTAGCTGATAATGGTACCGAATTTAAAAATGGAGTAATACAAGAATTTGTAGACTCTCACAAAATCTCAATCCACTATACGACACCAGAGAATCCGCAATCAAACGGGATGATTGAGAGATTTCATTCTACATTAATCGAACATCTTCGAATCTTAAGGAAGACCAAAGCAAAACTCTCGATAAAAGAACAAATGCTATACGCTATAATTGGGTACAATAATTCCATACATTCAGCAACGAAGTTAAGACCCATTGACATATTAAACGGACATATAGACGCAAAAGATCCCTTTGACGTTGACATACAAAAAGTAATACTGAACGATTATATTCAAAATCATAGAGAGATAACAAAGGAATTATACAAGGAAGTAAACCAGCATATACAAGAGAATAAAAATAAAGTCATAGAAAATAGAAACAAATCAAGACAAGACCCTATTACGTATAAACCCAGCACAAAAATCTATACACGAAAAACAGTTACCCGAAATAAATTACTTCCTCGATATTCCGCAAAACATATAAAAAGGAATAACAAAGTGACTGTAAATACATCAAAAGCAACAGTTCACAAGAAAAACATAAAACACCAACCTAAGTCAAAAACTAATTCTGAACCTTCCCCACAGGATCACCTTGACGATGGCAGAAGAAGTGAAGATCAAGGACCTGAAAGACAATCCAGGAATAATTCCCCTCAATCTGGGACAAGCAAAGATTCATACTAGTACACACGATTTTATACACTTTTTCAGACTACTACCAATAAAGGAAGAATTGGACATAATTGAAACCCAGTACGATGCAGTAACCACAGCAATTCAAAATGGACTTAGCCATCCGTATTTTAGCAGTTTACAAAATTTCGACCAAGCTCTTAGATACCAATTAAAATCAGCTCAAGAAAAATTCTCAACAATTTACCCCTATAGCAGAACAAGAAGAGGGCTAATTAATGGACTAGGAAGCATTATCAAAGCAATTTCTGGAAATCTAGATCAAGATGACGCAGAAAAATATAACAATGCCATAGAAACCTTACAGACGAATCAGGAAAATTTTATAAATCATCTTAATCGTCACATTAGCTTGAACAAGAAGATTATAAAAGAGTTCAACGAAACTATCACATTACTAACACACAACCAAGAAATAATAGCAGAAGAAGTAAATAATATCAGCACGAATCTCAATACATTCATTTTTGACTTCAATCATTATTTGCAAGCAAGAAATGTTCTGGACCAGTTAAATTTGACCCTTCAAATTATACTTCAGTTACTTAATGACCTAGAAGAAGCCATTACCTTTTCTCGTGTAAACTCTCTCCATAACAGTGTGATCAAGAAAGACGAAATAAAATGGATCATCAATAAAATGCTAGAGCACCATAAGGCAGACCAGCTTGTGTACATCGAAGACCAAGACATCCTAAAGTACTACGACATCATCAAGGTAGATGCCTATTATTCAAACCATACTATTATATTTATTCTTCATTTTCCTGTTCTACATCCTAATTCCTTTACTTATTATCATTTATTTCCTATACCTACTGCAAATTCTACTACAATCATTCCTCCTGAGCCATATCTCCTCATTAACGAAAAATCCTTTCAATATTTGGAAGAACCATGTGCCCGAATCGACACAAGATATCTTTGCCAAGAGGAAACAATACTAGAGGCAACGAAAACTGACGACTGTATCAAACAAATCCTGCAGTTGAGTACCCGAGAAGCTTCTTGCCAATACACCCCCGTCCAAACTCGAGATATCATCATACAAAGATTATCAGATGCCCACTATATAGGAATATTCCCCGAATCAACCAAAATTACAACTCGATGTTCTACTACAAAAATTTTGGGCCTAAAAGGAACTTATCTAATCAATCTTCCACCCAGATGTGAATTCAAAACCCCAATCCAGAGTTACATAAATTCAAGGACAACCATCCCAGAGGAACCGCTAATGCTTCCCAAAATTAGGACTATAGACATTCAAACAGCGATTAAATTCAAACCATTAAGGATAGATCACATCCCCTTAGACAAACTGCACGAACTCTCTAAAGAAGAGGAACATCTAGAGACAATTAACCCGAAATTATGGAACCATAGCCATAATCATTTTTGGATGACTCCTTTATATATCTTTATTACAATAATCTGCCTCTATATATGTTACAGGTATAAAACAAATAACTCTAGCGACGAACCCTCAGAAGAGGCCAACCCAACAGTTCTGTTCGTCCCTCACAAAACTTCTTCAGGGGATGGAGTAGTTACAGTACAATGACCGCTACCATCCAGTAAATTCTACCACTTGGATTCTACACGGGACTACCGCTCGATCATTCTGGACTGAATTGCGACGTATTGGACTGCAAGATCAGCAATTATCAAATTATAAAAACACTATGTAAAAATCAATATTTTCAGTCTGATTTGTAGTTTAGTTAGATTTATAATTTAGTCTGATTTAATTTATTGTTGTTGCTACTAAAATCTTTGTAAGTCGAAATAAAAGTTTTATTTGTGAAGTTCAGTTTTTAAAAAAAGTGTTTTTTCCCAAGAACATTCATAATTGGCGTCAAGGCTGAGACATGATATTTTCCAGCAGGAACATCCGGAGTGTCGATGTGTGAAACTTCATAGGTTGTAGGGGACAGTATTTTAGTCACCTTGTAGGGTCCGTCATGAAGCGGTGCGAACCATGAAGTTATGGACTTAGACGCGTCACTTAGTGTATGCGAATCGACTAGCACAATATCACCTACTTCGAACGAAACTGAGCGGCGGTGGCAGTCTTTATACTTCTTACGTCTATCTTGAGATTGTTCATGTGTCTCGCGGGCTTCACTAAGAGCTTTACTCAAAGTTATTAGATAGGGCGTGATTTGTGGCACGAAGTTGTCCTTGGCTATGATGCTTCGAAAATCACGATTTGCATCATCAGGAGTTCGTAACTCGTGACCGAACGTGAGGTACGCAGGAGTGAAACTGGTTGAGTCGCACTTCACAGTGTTCATCCCGAACCGTATAGCGGGTAACTTTTCAGACCAAGACGAATGGTCATTATTTGTTAGAATAGCTAAATGAGTTTTAATGTCTCTATTTTTTCGTTCGACGGGGTTAGCTTCCGTGTGGTATACAGGTATAAGGTTCTGTTGGTACCCGAAACAATGCGCCACTTGCTGCATTACCGCACTCACGAACTGAGTACCGTTGTCACTGACGTCTCGACGAGGGATTCCGTATCGTAAGATTATGTTGTCTATGAAACACTTGGCGCAGGCAGCGGCAGTAGCAGATTCTAACGGGAATAATTCTACCCAACGACTAGCAGTGTCTTGCACTACCAGAATCCATGTATAACCTTGAGGAGAGAGGGGCAAAGGCACCAATAAATCAATAGATAGCACTTCAAACCTCTGGGACTGAACAGGGGTTTGTAGGAGACCAGCGAGTTTGAGGTTAGAGACTTTATAGCGTTGGCACTCAAGACATTTACTTACATGGTCAGAGATAATTTTTTTCATTCCAGGCCAATAGTAGCGTTTCATATTTCTTTGATATGTCTTCTCCACTCCATAATGACCAGCAGTAGCGGAATCATGGTACTCATGCAGTATGTGAGGAATACATGTACTAGCCACTACCAATTGGGGCTCTTCTTCATCTACTTCAGGAGTATAACGGTATAATATCCCATTGTTCATGATATATCCTCTTTCTGCCCACCTCTTGAAATCTACGCTTGTGTCAGAAGAGGGATATTCTAAACATCTAATAATCTTGGCAACATCTTAATCATTAAGCTGCTCTTTTCGAACATCAGCAACACTAAGAGTTGGAAAATCTACTGATGAACTTCAGCTATGATGGGAACTTCTGTCACGGGAGGCCTTGATAGAGTATCTGCGATTACATTTTTTCTTCCTGTGATATATTCTATTTTTAGGTCATATGGTATGAGCTCTAAAGCCCATCAAGCTAACCGTCCAGTAGGGGACTTTAAGGTCATTAGCCATTTTAAGGCTTGGTGATCACTTTGCACTATTGTAGTAGCGCCTTCTAAATATCCTCGAAATTTCTTCACTGCCCAAACCACAGCGAGAGCTTCTCGTTCTGTAGTGCTATAGTTTTGTTCAGCAGGAGTCAGGAGTCTCGAAGCATACTCTACAGGTCGTTCGTTCTCTTTCTCCCCCTGAGAAGACATGCCCCCAAAGCATAATTGCTAGCATCTGTACGAAGTATATAAGGTAAATTGCAGTCAGCTTGTCGTAGGATTGGGGCGGAACACAGTAATTGTTTAAGACATTCAAAGGCCTCTTGTTGTTCTGCTCCCCAGGTCCATTTCACATTTTTCTTGGTTAAATTCGACAAAGGTTTAGCAACATGGGAGAAATTTTCGATGAATCTACGGAACCATGGGCATGTTTGCAGGAATTTTAGCAGTTGAGTAACATTTAGGGGTGGAGTCATGTTTAATATCATCATCAATCAGCCAATCGCGTCCACTGCTGGACATAGGCCTCCCTCAGTTATTTCCAGTGTTCTCTACACTGGGCCGCTTGTAGCCAGTTTACCGCTACACGTTTAATATCATCGGTCCATCTAGTCGGTGGTCGTTCTCGGCTTCTTTTATAGTTTCTGGGCCTCCATTCCCTAATCGTCTTATCCACCATGTTTAATATGGCAGACACTTTATTTTCACTTGGCCGGATACCCAAAGGTGAAAGGATGTGTCCGAGATATTTAGACATAATTTAAATAGGCGCATCTGGTTGAATACTTGTTTCAAATTGTCTATGTGATCAGAGAAGGATGGTTATAATATTATCAGATCATCTAAATAAACTAGAATATTCAGATTTTGAAGACCAGCACGAAATTTATCGATCATCTTTTGGAAACTAGCGGGACTGTTACACATACCAAAGGGCATGCGTGTGTAACGAAAGGTGCCAAATGGACACACGAAGGCTGTTTTGTCACGATCAGCTGTTGGTACAGAGATTTGATGATAACCATATTTTAAGTCGAGGGTAGTCATAAATCGGGTTTCCTTTGCTGCATGCAAAATATCATCAATACGTGGCAGAGGGTACTTATTTGCACGTGTTATTACGTTTAAGCGTCGATAGTCTACTGTTAATCTGATACCTCCATCTCTCTTAGGCACAAGTACAACGAGTGAAGCATATGGGGACTCACACTCTTCGATTATGCCTTGAGCCAAAAGTTTATCTAATTCCTGACGCAGTAATTGCCTTTTGGGCTCTGACATACGGTAAGGTGGAACAGATATTGGTACATCATTAACCAATACAATGGAGTGTTCAGCATATGGAGTAGGGTCTATATTATATACGAATAAATCAGAATTTTCCTTAACAATGTTGTTAAGATTGGATCTTTCTTCTAAGGATAGAGAATTCCTTCATCTACTCGTATTTCTAAATGAGCAAGAGTAACGCTATTGACCTGGCAAGGAGAGCTGACCTGAGCTGGATCTGGAGCAAATGAGTAGGGGATATTAGGGACATCACCATAAAACCATGAGTCATTAGGAATGTCTAGAATGATGTTAGCTTTTCTTAAGAAGTCTGCCTCCAGTAAGGTACGACTATTTGTGTGTGTGGGCACAGAAATTAAGGAAATGCTATGAGAGCGGTTTTGTAAGATAACAACTAAATCAAGCTTGCTGCTTGCATTTTGGACAATTACTCTTAATGAATCCAGGAGTCTTACATCCATAACACGAAATCTGATTCGAAGTAGAAAAGGTTGGTTTAGGGCTAGTACGAGAAGTTACTAGAGGAGGATTAGGTTTGGGCTCAACCGAAGATTTTCGAGAATCTGCTTCCCTGGTTCTGGCTGCGGCCAATTTTCGACATTCATCCTTCACGTGACCTGGATTTTTGCAAAAGCTACACCGTACCCGTTTTGATTCGTTTTCGTTTTTAATGTTTATTTCCGGATTTTCATACGATTCTTCAGTTTGCCTCGCTTGTTTTAAGAGTTCGCTAAATGTATTGATCTTATCACGTGCCACTTTTTCACGTATTCTCCTATGTAACAAACCGTATACCATATCTAATTAAGTGGCTTCGGTTAATGTATCTGCCGGTAACTGAGCTATTATCGCGCGCGCTTTGCATACAAAAATGTCACACGGAGTTTTAGCATCTTGTTCCGTCTAAAACAGTTCCCGATATACTCTGTAGGCTGGTTTTTTACGTGTTTACCGTATTTTTAACACCTTGAAACCACGTGGCGGCGAAACCGTCTAGCAGCATGGGTATACCCTTTAATGCGTTCGCGTCAGACACGTGGGTGCACTCTTTATAGATCTCGACCGCATCTAAAAAAGCTTTTACATCAGCCCCCTTTGATCCATCGAAGCGAGAAGCGCATTTTGCTAAACTACCTGAGTCCGAAATAGGCCTTGCTATTGTATTTAATAAGGCTTGAAACTGTTCGCTTGTTAAATTTACTGAAGACATTTCTGCTGATGTTGATTCGCTTGAACTAAAAACCGTCGTCGACCTAAGCGAATAACTGTGTTTATCGTTTGTTGCCGTGATTGCAAGTTTAACACAAAAATAGTAATAAAAATTAAAGGCTTACAGTTTCTGTTGCTTATTTCTTGTAAATACCCTTGAATGGAAGCTTGATATTCCCACAGGATGTTTCTGAATGGCCTAGTGGAAGATTGATATTCCCACAGGATGTTTTGAATGATCTGTAGTGGAAGATTGATATTCCCACAGGATGTTTTTGGATGGTCTGTGCGGAGTTTCCACAGCAGTCACATACACAGTAGATTTATTGTTGTGAAGCACTAAACTGAAAATGTCCACTAATCACCTTACAATGGCGGGAGCAAACACACTTTTTCCTGTTCATAATGAAACTTTACGATTTTCACAGTACGAACTACACTTTAAACTATTTTGCCCAAGTTGGGTGCCAGTTGTGATGTGGATATTAGTTAAAAATAGTTAGGTAATGACTGTGAATATTGATTTACACGATTTTATTAAAAAGAAAACCATGTGTTACAATTTAACCTAGATCTTACAACAACAAACATATGTATCTGTTTCTTGTCACCGTTCACTCTCGGTGGACACTGTCATGGTAACTTCAGTGGTATTCAGCCACGGAGCGGTGTGGCTGTTACACTCTGTATATATGAGATTTGAACTCGCGTTAGCCCAATTGCAGGAATTAATTGAACATTTGCCTACATCTAATAAAATAGTTGATAGTGTTTCAAATGTAAAGTTGCCTGATATTAATTTAAGACCGTTTTCTGGGGATCCACAAGAATGGATGTCCTTCTTTGATTTATTTTCTTCGCTTGTATTGAACAATCCCAAATTAAAATCAGATAGTGAAAAGTTCTACTATCTCAAAAGTTTACTTAGAGGGCAACCGCTTAGCTTAATAGAATTTCTACCCGTTACAAATCAGAACTTAAATGTCGCTATTTCCACGCTAAAAAATAATTATAAAGATAAAAATAAGTTATTAAATTCCCCGTATCAGAGGTTACTGGATCAAAAGCATATAAATAAATGTAATGCTAGCGAAATACGGAATTTCTATGTTACGAGTAAAAACACACTGGATTTAATAACAAATCTTAGACTATCTGCTCAAGTTACCTGTAAGACGCTTCTCGTATTTTTGCTAGAGAAAAAACTGGACTTTCAAAGTCGACGATCTTTTGAAAGTGAACGAGATTTAACCGCGCTCCCCTCGGTAGATATATTTTTTGAATTAAAAAAAAAGCGCTATACAAAACTGGAAAACTTAAATATCTTCGACGGTAGCTCAAAACCCGGTAATAGTTTTACTAGAAACTCGCATAAAGATTCTCCTAAGGTAAACTTTCACGCGAAAGTGTCTGATTCGACGAGAAAAATTAGTTCCAATGGTAAATATTGTAGGTGTTGCAATGAACGATCGCATTCCACATACGTGTGTACAAAATTCTTAAAGTTATCGCCGCAGGAGACATCGATTTGTCAAATCAAAATCTCTTTGTTTTAATTGTCTATCAAATATGCATATATTGTCGAGTTGCAAATCTTTGTCTAGATGTCAGTCCTGTGGTAGGGATCATCATTCGCTTATTCATTTAGAAACTAATTCGCCGCGAGTTGGAACACAGCAAAGGGTTCAAAATGTATCGCAAAATAATCAATCTCTGAGACATAATGGGAACAGAATTAACGTTTCTACTAGGGACGCTCATTTGTCCAATCCTTCTAACACAAAATAGTACTTTTCTTACTCAAAATTCGCGCTCTAATTTATTGGTATCCGATGAAATACCGCTAGTAGTCTAGAAGTTTGCTCATCTACAGGTACTACTAATTTATCTGTCCTTAGTAAAAATAATTGCCAAATCCTTTTACCTACCGCTCAGGCAAAAGTATATTAAAGAACGGGTAAACCATTTTCTGTCAAATTAATTTTAGATTCAGGAAGTCAGCAAAGTTTTATATCAAAAGATTTAGCAAATCGATTGCAGTTTTTACTAGGACGCAAAAATTATCTATTTCCGGTCTAGATATTGTGTTACATTCCAAAATTAATCCTTATCAACAATTTGATCTTCTTGCTCAGTAATAGATCGAATTACTGAGCGATTACCGCAAATCGCTTTAAACCCTCATGTTTTAAAAATACCCGATCATCTAATACACGAGTTGACCGATCCCCATTTTTGGGAACCCAGCAATATTGACATATTAATAGGTGCTGATCTTTATTTTAGCATAGTAAAAGGCGACCTTATTTCACTAGGTCTTAATCAACCCACGCTTCTAGAAACTGCATTCGGCTATGTAGTTGCAGGACCAGTTCCTAATTTAATACACAAAAAAAAAGCAATTGTCGTGTCCCAATAACACATTCTTTTTTATGTGTTCAGGACGAAAATAATCTCACCGTAGGTTCCGACGGTGGAGAAAAAGATATATTTTTAATGTTGGAAAAATTCTGGGAATTTTCTTCCTTTTCCGTTTCACCCCCTACCCATCCTAAGGGTAGGGGGTGAATCCTAAGGATGGGTAGGGGGTGAAAGTGCTTTTGGAAAACGAAACTACACTTCAAAACTTAGTCCGAGTTTCAACAGAGAGCATGGAGTCCCATAAGTTTAAATCCGGTGAATTATTTAACGGTTGCGCTAAACTCGTAATGTTAAATGTGTTGTGTTTTTTTACAAAATACGGAACAACTTAATGTAAGTGCTGCTGTAAGACGTACTTAGTTGATGACTGGTGTTAGTGAAAGAAGCATTTATAATTTCAAAAAAGAAAAAGAACAGAGTGGAACGTTAAAATCGCCAAAAAAAACGTAAAAAAACGAGTGTGTCAATCAAATTCTAGAATATTACATATGACGAGGGTGTAAGAAGTATTCTATGGAGAATTGTTCATTGTGAATTTTTCATGAAAAATTTGCCGCCATTCTTAAAGCATACTTATACATAACTTCATACAAGGTAATGAGAATATACAGCCGTTGTCTCTTTCTACTTTATACAGACTTCTGAAAGATATTGGATTTGTTTATAAGAAACCTGGCCGAAGAAGCATCATGGTGGAGCGAGAGGATATTATATTCATTGGCGCCATAATTGTTTGAGAACTATACGACGCTTGCGAAAAGACCATTGCAATATCAATATCATATATTTGGACGAATCGTTAGTTAATATATGCCAATGTATAAATTGCACTCTATATTGATCGAAGCTCTAAAAGACATTGGCTTGGACGGCAGAGATGTTCGAATAATTGCAAATTTATATTGGAATCAAACATCAGTTTTAGTAGATGGTGTGGAATCACAAGCTCTCAATATTAAAAGAGGAGTACGGCAGGGATGTCTCTTGTCACCCCTGCTTTTTAACGTTTACTCCGAAAGAATTTTCAGAAAAGCACTTTCTGAAAAACAAGAAGGAATTCTTGTGAACGGCGAAGTTATCAATAATTTGCGATATGCGGACGATACAGTACTCCTAGCTTCTAGTCAAGAAGATCTGCAAACACTACTTGATAGTGTCGTTGAGAGTTGTAGGGAGGCAGGTCTGGATCTTAACATAAGGAAAACCAAAATACTTGTAATAAGTAAACAACAGAATATAAAACCGTCTATATATGTAAATAATACCAAACTTGAGCAAGTTGATAAAATCGTCTAGCTTGGTCAGGAATTAAATTGTAATGCAGAAAATCACGGCGAAATTAGATCCAGAATAGAGCAGGCTAGAGCTGCTTTTAGAAGGATGTCCAAGATGTTATGTAACAGAGACATGCTGTCGAGTCCTGGACTGTGAATAAAATCGATCTAAATCGCCTTGAGGCTTTCGAAATGTGGTGCTATAGAAGAATTTTAAAAGTTTCCTGGGTGGAGAAGATTCGTAACTCCACATTACTAAAACGTCTCAGCAAGACTACTGAGATCATAAAAAGCATCAAGCAGAGAAAGCTGGAATATTTCGGACACATAATGAGAGGTTCCAAATATAGATTGCTATACAATATCATGCAGGGAAAAATAGCAGGCAAACGCAGTCCAGGACGAAGAAAAACCTCATGGTTGAAGAACTTGCGAGATTTGTAGAAGAAGAATCTATAAATTACGAATGGTGCGATACTACGATACAAAACACTCGTTGCTTTTCTCAAAGGTTTAAGTACTGGCTTAAAAGCACCTACTAAACGAGGTCCACGGTATGTTTTATGGCATGCAGGTTTTTCATCTGGTTTCCTTCCTGGCACAGAGCGTGTTTTTCTGGCAAAGAAAAATGATGGCGACTATCACGATGAAATGGATGCCGCATATTTTGAGTCGTGGTTTAAGGAGACATTAATATCAAATTTACCAAATAATGGTCGCAGGAATGTCATTGTAATGGACAATGCATCGTACCACTCCCGTAAAGAGAGATTCCCTAACAATTCTTGGAATAAAGCTGCAATCAAGGAATGGCTAGTGGAAAAAGACATTTTTTTCGAGGAGTGTATATTGATGTATGATTTATATTTTAAGGCTTCCTCCATATCACTGCGAATTAAATCCTATAGAAATGGTGTGGAACCAAGTTAAGCGATATGTAGGTACCCATAATACCACTTTTAAAAACGAGGTACGCCAGTTGATCGACGACGGTTTCGCATGCGTCACAGAGCAAAATTGGCGCAATTATGTCACTCATGTTGTTGAGAAAACGAAAACTGAGATGTGAACTGCGGACAACCTGCAAGATGACGTAGACCAATTGATAATACACGCGAACACAGGGGAGAGTAGCGAAAGCGAATCCGACATCTCGGATGTAGAGGACGACTTTAGTATAATTAATTGAATATCTGTGAGTAACCTCGATTATTTTACACTGTATAACCAATAAAATGCATTTACCAGTCCAATCAGAGCATGGGCTTTTCGGATATTGGGCTGGGTGCACGGAAATCGAGTTCCCGGAGGTTCCACCCTGTATATTTATAGCTATCAAGAAATGTAATTTAAAATATATTTGTTAGTGTAATAAAGTATAAATATAATATAATGTTAAATAACTTACACTATAAACCTTATACCTGGTCAAGTGTGGGCAATGAAAACCATTATTCCATATGGAATAACACAATGTTTCACTGAAAACTACCAGGTTGCTATGCCAAGGAACTAGCTAAATTTATGTTGTGTGTAAAAAATGTGAGACTGCATTATGTTTTAACAAGGACAAAAACTGCACTTCAGATTTCCACAAAAAAAATTTCATAGTAGGTGTTAAAATTTCGCAGTGTTTCAAGTGCGCAACTTGTTTTTTTAATAACATCGCCGGGATTAAAAAATGTGCAAAGCTTTTTCGATATTCCCGTTCCTGATAATTTTTCACATATTTACAAAAGAAAAAGTTTTTCTTGGATATTAGGCTGGGTGCACGGAAATCGAGTTACCGGAGACTCCACCCGGTATATTTATAGCTATTAAGAAATGTAATTTAAAATACATTTGTTAGTTTAATAAAGTACACAGTTTTATAATAAAATTCTCGCTAAAAACTTAAGGTCTTTTTATTCAAATTCATGCCTCTTATTTGGCTACTTGAAGGCAATTATTTTATCAATATATTATTTTATAATAAATAACAGAGCCCGGCGTAGAGATCTGGGTACGGTTCTGTGACTACCACTTGGACCTGTTTGTATCGCCAAGCACAAGGCGTGAAATCCGGCAATTGTGCATTCCTATATTAGCAGTACGGCACTCTCGGTGTTACATTTTCTATAGAAGTCAGT
The DNA here is from genome assembly GCA_918026665.1 of Diabrotica balteata. Taxonomy (NCBI): domain Eukaryota; kingdom Metazoa; phylum Arthropoda; class Insecta; order Coleoptera; family Chrysomelidae; genus Diabrotica; species Diabrotica balteata. The sequence continues at coordinate 79,837,254 of OU898281.1, read as the reverse complement.
ATTTAGTGTATTTAGCGAACAAAAATAACACTGATTCTGAGTTGTTATCTGGAATTTATCAAGCACAGGAAAAAGGTAAGTTAAATTCATGATAAATTCCCCTTTATAAATTTTGGGCTGATTTGACTGAACAAGTGTTTTGTTTTTTGTATTGGAATTTGTAAAATTTTAAACAAAACTTTAGTGCGATATAAGTTTATATAACCGAAATTTACGGATATCGTTAAAAACAGATTATCTTTAAGGACAGCAGTAGGACAACTAACTTTTTTTCCAATTATTTTTCACTTTTTTATTAATTAATATAAATTGTTATTTGACACATATAAAGTTAGATATTCAAACAAAATTCCACGTAAATTCATTCAAATAGAAAAAAAGTTATTAATTACTGAAGTTTCGTAAAATTTTCAAATGCGTTTTTCTCGAAACTACATTATTTTACATATCCTACTGTTGGTAATTTGCTTGTCACTCAGATCCCTCGGGAGAGAGAGACGCTAGATTAACCACTCTTTCCATTGTTTTTGTCGATCTAAGTGCGTAGGGTCGATCGGTGGCCATAGACATGTGCTATGCCACTTAAACTAGGAATAAAAGATTAATACAACAAAGGTAAATGTTTATTGTTGTTAATAGGTAAAAATAACGAAAATGAAATAACAATTAAGATCTTATACTAGAAATCTGAAAGAAAAGCTGGTAATTAGCTCCAGGTTGCAGATCTGGAGGATAATTACACAAATTAGTTTAATACTAAGAATCTGAAAGGCAATAGGTTAGATTAAACAATGCAAGTCAATTATATAAGTATGCAAAATATGAAATTAATAAACATGGAGAAATCCCAGCTGTCAGAATTGAAGGGTAGGAAGGAGTAAAGGTACGAACCTGAAACCAGCTGGGAACTGTCTAGGATAGTGCCATTCGGCACTATCAACAATAAAATGTAAATAAAGTACACAAATAAAAGAGATATAAAAGAAATTCGAAAAATTTCTATCGAAGTCGATACGGTATTAGTTTTCGGTAAACGGAAGTTTATATTCCTGAAATAAAACAATCAAATATTTCAAAGTATCGACAAAGTTTAAAGTTCGAAATAATCTATGAAGTTTTAATAGTGTACCACAAATACATATAAATCACCAATATTAAAGATCAAAATAACTTGCAAGATTTTAACAGTGTTCCTAAACACGTATAAAATACCAATACTAAAGATTGAAATATTTCACAAGATTTTTGCAGTGTACCTAAAATACATGTAATTTACCAATACTAAAGATTGAAATAACTTACGAGTTTTCTACAGTGTATCTGAAAGAGAAATATCGGAATTTTAACTATTCTCGGCTCTATTTTAAGTTATTCTCGGCTCTGAACTGCAGAGTTCGAAAGAAATAAAATGAGGTAAAATAGGAAATAAAACACAAGTGTTAACTTTATTTCTGGTTCCTTTTAAAGGATATATGCACGTCTGGTGGCTAAGTCCCGTCAAGTAGGAACTTAGCAAAAACCTGTAAGAGAATTTTCTTACACGACTTTGTAAGATGTCGAAATTATCAGAATTTGGACTAAGTCCAAATGCACAGATTAATTCGACGATAAATACAACGCTTTTAAGAGAAATATTAGCAAATTCTGATTAAGTCGAAAAAGCAGAAATAAATCTCTCAAAAATGGCCGCTTGGCTTGCGCTCGCAAACCGACAAGGATTCCCACTGGAACTTTGCCAAAGTTAAACATGATGGAACGTGAGGTTCCGGGTTTTAGAGTTGAGAACGTGTCGTTCTGGGTTTTAAAGATGTAAAGCGTTAGGCTCTGGGTTTTGAGTCTCTGAGAACGGAATCAATCAGAGGATCTCGACTTGCCTTAGGAGACTGGACCAGCGGACATATCCTGACCCGGTCTGAGGTCCTGGCCGTCGTGCACTTCTTTTATAGAAGAAAAAGTAGGTCAACTTGTAACGGTTTTTCAACCGTCACTTTTAGTTGCCTGCACGACGACCAATGCCCAATTTTCTGTATTATCATTGGCTGCAACTCAGGTGCAATTAGACCAATGATAATAGAGAAAATGAGCAACAGATTCCTGAATTATGATTGGCTGCAATTACTGTTGCCATTTGACCAATCACAATTCAGCAAGCTGGGCGACACTACTATAGCTTTGAGGCGACGATAATTATGTTTCCTGCAGTCGATTTTTTGGACTTAATTAGTTATTAAGATAAAAAAAAAATTTTTTGTTTTTTTCGTCTATCAGCAAAAAGAGAAGCATTTTAAACAAATTTTAGAAGAAAAGAAACTTATAAGTCGTATACTTATAACTTTCAAAATGGCGTTTTCTAAATGTTTATATCCTTATTTGTTGCTTAGGAAGTCGCAAAATAAGTAAAAAATTTCGGCTTTTTATAAAAGTAAATAACTTTTTTGAAAATTAACTTATAACATTTATATTTTATGGAATGCTGTATCTTATAGTGCTTAAAATATGGCCAAAATTTCAAAGTGACGGGTTAAATACTTTAAAAGTGATTTTATTTGTTTATCCCAAATTAATTTTTTTTGCAACAATACAAGTCAGAAAATTATATAGTTTTAGTAATTGTGAGAGTAGTTTCTGGAAAAAAGACTTGCTCTATTATTTACATTAAAAAAAAATAAGAAAAAATTTTTAAACATTGCAAAATAATTTTGCAAACCATTTTTTGCTTATAAACGATTCGAATAACTTTTTAACAATTTCCTGTAAAAATATTATTTTTTTATGTTTAAAACCAGAATTTTTTTACAAATATTTCAAAAGTAAAAAAAATTGTCCTAAAATAAGTTGGGACAAAGTTAGCCTCTTTTTTATTTAATTCATAGCAGCTTTGTTTATAACAATTAAGAATTCTAATTAGCGCTATATGGAAGAATATACTTTATAGTTTTAATGTATTAGCTTCTAAAAATATTGCCTTTTTATGGAATCGTCTCTGGACGATTCCGGACGGAAATGGAAGCTTCAAAATGTGTTCTTTAAAATCAGCTGACTTTGAACTTGTATGTACTTTTTACGTAAATTACGAATATGCATTAGTTCAATAAATAAATTGTCAAATAAACCACCTAATTTCTTTAAAAATATTTTTTAATAATATTTAAGGTAAGTTTAAATGTAAAATAGAAATATTTCTGATTAATGTTTACTTCTTTAATAAAATTGTAAATAATTTATTAATAATTTGATTTAATAGAAATAAGTTATAAGTTAGAAATAAGTTAGATAGATATAAGTTAGAATAATTTCTTTTCCCACAAATTGTACTTACATATTTTTTTATCCTATCTATGTATATTTATCAATCTATTTTTTACAATATTGTAAGTAAATCTAATCTAATACATCTAATTTTTTTATTACAATAATTGCAAGTATTCAAATATACATTCAAAGATCATGTTACTCACAAAACGAAATTTTTACATGTTGTAAGGGACCCCCTAGTCTCGAGTCATAATATAGGGAAATATCGTGACAAATCGTTATTTTTATACACATTCTGAGTTCATTCATTCCAAATATATAGTATTTGTAGTATTTGCATTTTTTATATAAAGAATTTTTTCTCTCTGGGTGTCAAGTGATAATATTACATTCTTTAATTTGTAGAATAGGCCGTGTCAGCAAGGTTAGACAAGTTCATTCGTTATTGTCTTGTAAGGTAATCTTGGTAATACTTTAAAAGTTGAATTTAGGTCAAACTTACATACGTCCGAAATGGAACGATTATATTCAGATCAAGAAAAGCTAGGTCAAGAAATTACAAAGCTTTTAAATAATTTACGAAAACTACGGAAAGAAAAACGAACGAGAGAATACTTAAACATTAAAAGACAGACACTTGATGAATTAAGGAACGACTTTGAATGTCAAAACACAGAAATTGAAGAGAAGGGTTCGAGAGTTGATAAATATTTTACATCTAACTTTTACGAACTAGTACAAAAAAGATATGAAGAAACGAAAAAGACTTTGGAGGAATTTATTAAAAATTTGTACAAGTCTTCGACAAAAACTAGAGAATTAGAAATTAGGATGGGAAAACTTCATCATTTATTGGAAGACGAGGAAACCGATGAAGATATACAAGAAGATTTAAAAGAAGGGGTACAAAAAATAGATGCTTTAGTAATGGAAATAACTGTGGACAATGAACAGGATGCACTAGAAGAAGGTGAAATCATCATCATCATTTTGGCTTTACAACCCTGTGTGGGTTCTAGCCTCCCCAATAATTCTCTTCCAGTCGTAGGAATCTTGTTCTGGGTCTTCCTCTTCTTCTTTGACCAATAGATCTATCAAGGAGCGTTTTTCTAGCTGA
>OU898281.1:79595678-79832382 GCA_918026665.1 Diabrotica balteata | reverse complement strand
GGTCCACGGTATGTTTTATTGCATGCAGGTTTTTCATCTGGTTTTCCTTCCTGGCACAGAGCGTGTTTTTCTGGCAAAGAAAAATGATGGCGACTATCACGATGAAATGGATGCCGCATATTTTGAGTCGTGGTTTAAGAGAGACATTAATATCAAATTTACCAAATAATGGTCGCAGGAATGTCATTGTAATGGGACAATGCATCGTACCACTCCCGTAAAGAGAGATTCCCTAACAATTCTTGGAATAAAGCTGCAATCAAGGAATGGCTAGTGGAAAAAGACATTTTTTTCGAGGAGTGTATATTGATGTATGATTTATATTTTAAGGCTTCCTCCATATCACTGCGAATTGAATCCTATAGAAATGGTGTGGAACCAGTTAAGCGATATGTAGGTACCCATAATACCACTTTTAAAAACGAGGTACGCCAGTTGATCGACGACGGTTTCGCATGCGTCACAGAGCAAAATTGGCGCAATTATGTCACTCATGTTGTTGAGAAAACGAAAACTGAGATGTGAACTGCGGACAACCTGCAAGATGACGTAGACCAATTGATAATACACGCGAACACAGGGGAGAGTAGCGAAAGCGAATCCGACATCTCGGATGTAGAGGACGACTTTAGTATAATTAATTGAATATCTGTGAGTAACCTCGATTATTTTACACTGTATAACCAATAAAATGCATTTACCAGTCCAATCAGAGCATGGGCTTTTCGGATATTGGGCTGGGTGCACGGAAATCGAGTTCCCGGAGGTTCCACCCTGTATATTTATAGCTATCAAGAAATGTAATTTAAAATATATTTGTTAGTGTAATAAAGTATAAAAATATATAATGTTAAATAACTTACACTATAAACCTTATACCTGGTCAAGTGTGGCAATGAAAACCATTATTCCATATGGAATAACACAATGTTTCACTGAAAACTACCAGGTTGCTATGCCAAGGAACTAGCTAAACTTATGTTGTGTGTAAAAAATGCGAGAGACTGCATTATGTTTTAACAAGGACAAAAACTGCACTTCAGATTTCCACAAAAAAATTTCATAGTAGGTGTTAAAATTTCGCAGTGTTTCAAGTGCGCAACTTGTTTTTTTAATAACATCGCCGGGATTAAAAAAATGTGCAAATCTTTTTCGATATTCCCGTTCCTGATAATTTTTCACATATTTAGGTACAAAAGAAAAAGTTTTTCTTGGATATTAGGCTGGGTGCACGGAATCGAGTTACCGGAGACTCCACCCGGTATATTTATAGCTATTAAGAAATGTAATTTAAAATACATTTGTTAGTTTAATAAAGTACACAGTTTTATAATAAAATTCTCGCTAAAAACTTAAGGTCTTTTTATTCAAATTCATGCCTCTTATTTGGCTACTTGAAGGCAATTATTTTATCAATATATTATTTTATAATAAATAACAGAGCCCGGCGTAGAGATCTGGGTACGGTTCTGTGACTACCACTTGGACCTGTTTGTATCGCCAAGCACAAGGCGTGAAATCCGGCAATTGTGCATTCCTATATTAGCAGTACGGCACTCTCGGTGTGACATTTTCTATAGAAGTCAGTATTTAGTGTATTTAGCGAACAAAAATAACACTGATTCTGAGTTGTTATCTGGAATTTATCAAGCACAGGAAAAAGGTAAGTTAAATTCATGATAAATTCCCCTTTATAAATTTTTGGGCTGATTTGACTGAACAAGTGTTTTGTTTTTTGTATTGGAATTTGTAAAATTTTAAACAAAACTTTAGTGCGATATAAGTTTATATAACCGAAATTTACGGATATCGTTTAAAAACAGATTATCTTTAAGGACAGCAGTAGGACAACTAACTTTTTTTCCAATTATTTTTCACTTTTTTATTAATTATTATAAATTGTTATTTGACACATATAAAGTTAGATATTCAAACAAAATTCACGTAAATTCATTCAAATAGAAAAAAAGTTATTAATTACTGAAGTTTCGTAAAATTTTCAAATGCGTTTTTCTCGAAACTACATTATTTTACATATCCTACTGTTGGTAATTTGCTTGTCACTCAGATCCCTCGGGAGAGAGAGACGCTAGATTAATCACTCTTTCCATTGTTTTTGTCGATCTAAGTGCGTAGGGTCGATCGGTGGCCATAGACATGTGCTATGCCACTTTAACTAGGAATAAAAGATTAATACAACAAAGGTAAATGTTTATTGTTGTTAATAGGTAAAAATAACGAAATGAAATAAACAATTAAGATCTTATACTAGGAATCTGAAAGAAAAGCTGGTAATTAGCTCCAGGTCGCAGATCTGGAGGATAATTACACAAATTAGTTTAATACTAAGAATCTGAAAGGCAATAGGTTAGATTAAACAATGCAAGTCAATTATATAAGTATGCAAAATATGAAATTAATAAACATGGAGAAATCCCAGCTGTCAGAATTGAAGGGTAGGAAGGAGTAAGGTACGAACCTGAAACCCTGGGAACTGTCTAGGATAGTGCCATTCGGCACTATCAACAATAAAATGTAAATAAAGTACACAAATAAAAGAGATATAAAAGAAATTCGAAAAATTTCTATCGAAGTCGATACGGTATTAGTTTTCGGTAAACGGAAGTTTATATTCCTGAAATAAAACAATCAAATATTTCAAAGTATCGACAAAGTTTAAAGTTCGAAATAATCTATGAAGTTTTAATAGTGTACCACAAATACATATAAATCACCAATATTAAAGATCAAAATAAACTTGCAAGATTTTAACAGTGTTCCTAAACACGTATAAAATACCAATACTAAAGATTGAAATATTTCACAAGATTTTTGCAGTGTACCTGAAATACATGTAATTTACCAATACTAAAGATTGAAATAACTTACGAGTTTTCTACAGTGTATCTGAAAGAGAAATATCGGAATTTTAACTATTCTCGGCTCTATTTTAAGTTATTCTCGGCTCTGAACTGCAGAGTTCGAAAGAAATAAAATGAGGTAAAAAATTTCTGGTTCCTTTTAAAGGATATATGCACGTCTGGTGGCTAAGTCCCGTCAAGTAGGAACTTAGCAAAAACCTGTAAGAGAATTTTCTTACACGACTTTGTAAGATGTCGAAATTATCAGAATTTGGACTAAGTCCAAATGCACAGATTAATTCGACGATAATACAACGCTTTTAAGAGAAATATTAGCAAATTCTGATTAAGTCGAAAAAGCAGAAATAAATCTCTCAAAATGGCCGCTTGGCTTGCGCTCGCAAACCGACAAGGATTCCCACTGGAACTTTGCCAAAGTTAAACATGATGGAACGTGAGGTTCCGGGTTTTAGAGTTGAGAACGTGTCGTTCTGGGTTTTAAAGATGTAAAGCGTTAGGCTCTGGGTTTTGAGTCTCTGAGAACGGAATCAATCAGAGGATCTCGACTTGCCTTAGGAGACTGGACCAGCGGACATATCCTGACCCGGTCTGAGGTCCTGGCCGTCGTGCACTTCTTTTATAGAAGAAAAAGTAGGTCAACTTGTAACGGTTTTTCAACCGTCACTTTTAGTTGCCTGCACGACGACCAATGCCCAATTTTCTGTATTATCATTGGCTGCAACTCAGGTGCAATTAGACCAATGATAATAGAGAAAATGAGCAACAGATTCCTGAATTATGATTGGCTGCAATTACTGTTGCCATTTGACCAATCACAATTCAGCAATGGGCGCAGGGCGACACTACTATAGCTTTGAGGCGACGATAATTATGTTTCCTGCAGTCGATTTTTTGGACTTAATTAGTTATTAAGATAAAAAAAAAATTTTTGTTTTTTTCGTCTATCAGCAAAAAGAGAAGCATTTTAAACAAATTTTAGAAGAAAAGAAACTTATAAGTCGTATTATACTTATAACTTTCAAAATGGCGTTTTCTAAATGTTTATATCCTTATTTGTTGCTTAGGAAGTCGCAAAATAAGTAAAAAATTTCGGCTTTTTATAAAAGTAAATAACTTTTTTGAAAATTAACTTATAACATTTATATTTTATGGAATGCTGTATCTTATAGTGCTTAAAATATGGTCAAAATTTCAAAGTGACGGGTTTAAATACTTTAAAAGTGATTTTATTTGTTTATCCCAAATTAATTTTTTTTGCAACAATACAAGTCAGAAAATTATATAGTTTTAGTAATTGTGAGAGTAGTTTCTGGAAAAAAAGACTTGCTCTATTATTTACATTAAAAAAAAATAAGAAAAAATTTTTAAACATTGCAAAATAATTTTGCAAACCATTTTTTGCTTATAAACGATTCGAATAACTTTTTAACAATTTCCTGTAAAAATATTATTTTTTTATGTTTAAAACCAGAATTTTTTTACAAATATTTCAAAAGTAAAAAAAATTGTCCTAAAATAAGTTGGGACAAAGTTAGCCTCTTTTTTATTTAATTCATAGCAGCTTTGTTTATAACAATTAAGAATTCTAATTAGCGCTATATGGAAGAATATACTTTATAGTTTTAATGTATTAGCTTCTAAAAATATTGCCTTTTTATGGAATCGTCTCTGGACGATTCCGGACGGAAATGGAAGCTTCAAAATGTGTTCTTTAAAATCAGCTGATTTGAACTTGTATGTACTTTTTACGTAAATTACGAATATGCATTAGTTCATAAATAAATTGTCAAATAAACCACCTAATTTCTTTAAAAATATTTTTTAATAATATTTAAGGTAAGTTTAAATGTAAAATAGAAATATTTCTGATTAATGTTTACTTCTTTAATAAAATTGTAAATAATTTATTAATAATTTGATTTAATAGAAATAAGTTATAAGTTAGAAATAAGTTAGATAGATATAAGTTAGAATAATTTCTTTTCCCACAAATTGTACTTACATATTTTTTTATCCTATCTATGTAAATTTATCAATCTATTTTTTACAATATTGTAAGTAAATCTAATCTAATACATCTAATTTTTTTATTACAATAATTGCAAGTATTCAAATATACATTCAAAGATCATGTTACTCACAAAACGAAATTTTTACATGTTGTAAGGGACCCCCTAGTCTCGAGTCATAATATAGGGGAAATATCGTGACAAATCGTTATTTTTATACACATTCTGAGTTCATTCATTCCAAATATATAGTATTTGTAGTATTTGCATTTTTTTATATAAAGAATTTTTTCTCTCTGGGTGTCAAGTGATAAATATTACATTCTTTAATTTGTAGAATAGGCCGTGTCAGCAAGGTTAGACAAGTTCATTCGTTATTGTCTTGTAAGGTAATCTTGGTAATACTTTAAAAGTTGAATTTAGGTCAAACTTACATACGTCCGAAATGGAACGATTATATTCAGATCAAGAAAAGCTAGGTCAAGAAATTACAAAGCTTTTAAATAATTTACGAAAACTACGGAAAGAAAAACGAACGAGAGAATACTTAAACATTAAAAGACAGCACTTGATGAATTAAGGAACGACTTTGAATGTCAAAACACAGAAATTGAAGAGAAGGGTTCGAGAGTTGATAAATATTTTACATCTAACTTTTACGAACTAGTACAAAAAAGATATGAAGAAACGAAAAAGACTTTGGAGGAATTTATTAAAAATTTGTACAAGTCTTCGACAAAAACTAGAGAATTAGAAATTAGGATGGGAAAACTTCATCATTTATTGGAAGACGAGGAAACCGATGAAGATATACAAGAAGATTTAAAAGAAGGGGTACAAAAAATAGATGCTTTAGTAATGGAAATAACTGTGGACAATGAACAGGATGCACTAGAAGAAGGTGAAATCATCATCATCATTTTGGCTTTACAACCCTGTGTGGGTTCTAGCCTCCCCAATAATTCTCTTCCAGTCGTAGGAATCTTGTTCTGGGTCTTCCTCTTCTTCTTTGACCAATAGATCTATCAAGGAGCGTTTTTCTAGCTGAGTCGGTTTGCTCCATCCGCATTACATGGCCTACTCACCTCAGACGTCCTATCTTAATGTGTTTTACGATATCTGGTTCCTGGTATATTCTATAGAGTTCGAAGTTGTATCGTCTTCTCCAGACACCATTTTCATTTAGCGCTCCATACATTCGCCTCAGTATTTTTCTTTCGAAACATCCTAACATGTTTTCATTGCTTTTTGTTAAAGTCCCAGTTTCTGAACCATATGTTAGGACTGGGCGTAGTATTGTTTTGTAGAGTTTTACTTTTGTATTTCTTGATATAACTGTAGATTTAAAAAGGAGATTAAGGCCAAAATAGCATCTATTAGCCGTGCAAATTCTGCGGTTTATCTCTGCGGTAGTGTCATTTTCAGTATTGACGAGCGTTCCCAGGTATACAAATTCGTTAACTGCTTCGATGACGTCGTTTTCTATAACAAGTGGCCGTCGTATTTGTGGTTACGGACCTATTTTCATGTATTTCGTTTTATTAATGTTTATTATTAAACCCACTTTTGTAGCCGCTTCCTTTAGTGCTACATACGCCTCTCGTGCTGCGTTTTCCGTTCTCCCAACAATAATGATATCATCAGCATATGCTAGGATTTGCACAGATTTGTTATATATTGAACCGGTAGTTGTGATTTGTGACGTACGTATTACTTTTTCCAGAGCTAGATTAAATAGTATACAGAAGAGTGGGTCTCCCTGACGTAGCCCGGTATTTGTATTAAAAGGTTCAGAGAGTTCCCCCTGGATTCGTACTCTGTATTCAACTTTTTCAAGGGTTAGTTTGGTTAGACTTACCAACTGATTTGGTACTCCCAGGTCTATCATTGCTCTAAAAAATTCTCTTCTATTTACAGAGTCGCTTAGTCGCCTTGTAGTCTATAAATATGTGGTGCGTGTCTACACCGTATTCCAGTGTTTTCTCTAGAATTTGTCTCAGGGTTGAAATCTGATGAATTGTTGATTTACCACCTCTGAAACCAGCCTGGTATTGTCCTATTATTCGCTCTGCATACGGTGCCATACGATGGCATAGTATATTGGAGAATATTTTATACGCTGCATTTAGGAGCGTAATTCCTCGATAGTTAGAGCATTTAAAGATATCTCCCTTTTTGTGTATGGTGCAAAGTATTCCAATCAGTGGGAAGGGACTTCTGTATCCATATTTATTTTATAAGCTGCTGTAGCGCATTCATTACTACACATGTCAGAAGGTCAGTATGATAACAGAAGGAATTCTGAAAACAGAAGGCCACAAAATAGACCAAATTCTAATGGGTAAGTCAGTATGATAACAGAAGGAATTCTGAAAACAGAAGGCCACAAAATAGATCAAATTCTAGTGGGTCAGGTCAGTATGACAACAGAAGAAATTCTGAAAACAGAAGGCCACAAAATAGACCCAATTCTAGTGGGACCAGGGTGACAACAGTTACGACGGATCGTCAAGGAGACAAGAGAATACCGTGAGCTGTTTAAGTCATCAGAATGAGGAAGTGCTACTTGCAACGGCATTAGTACGAGTAAGAGACTCAAAAGGAAGCTCACAATTGATGAGAGCATTGATTGACCAAGGCTCGCAGTCATCATTCATTACGGAGCAGGAAGCTACAAGTCTCGGAATAAAAAGAAAGGCTGTCCACGCTCAGATATCTGGAATTGGCAATGAAGACCAAAGGACGTCGAAATGGAGCGTAACATTAAACTTACAGGCACATTTCGAAAATGAATTTCAAATGAATATCGAAGCACTTGTACTACGAAAAATAACAAAAAATCTACCAGAGAAGGAGATACAGATGAAAGAAAGGAACCATAGGAACTTAGTCCTGGCGGATACAAATTTTAATAAAACAGGTTCAATAGATATTCTATTAGGAGCCAAAGAATATAGTTTGATATTACTGGACGGAGTAGATCGAACAAAAGATGGTTTCTTCTTATGGTGCGTATCCGTTACGGATGTTGGACACTAACATGGCTATTCTGACTTTGTTTACTGCTGCCCTGAAAAGTCCGGTAGTGGTTAAGTTAAACCACTTTCGCAGGTTATGCAGTCAGGATATTCTTCTCCGTCCTGGACCTCTTTTCCCATGCACTTTACCTTGAAGTATGTTCCGAAGTAGGTCATATCATTGTTCATTGCGCATTATATGGCCCAGGTATTCTAGTTTGCAACGTTTTGATGGTTTGCTCACCCAAAATACAAAATTGGTTTGGATAATGTCAGGGATAGCACAGCAAGAGAATATCCCTAATATACAAGTAGTCAGCATGATATCTAGACGAGAAATGGATGAACAAATAAAAAAATACTGGGAGTTAGAAGAAGTAGATCAAAGCAATGCTCTTTCAGTAGACGAAAAAGAGTGTGCAGAATATTATAAAAGAACAGTGAAAAAAAGGAATAACGAAGGAAGATTTGAAGTTAAAATACCCTTTATTTCTAATACAAGCCTATTAGGGAACCGAAGCATATGCGAGACTGCTGCAATTAGAGAAAAAGTTTCAAAGAGATAGAAACCTAGAAAAAGAGTACAGGAAATTTATGAAGGAATATGAAGACTTAGGTCACATGAAATTAAATAAAACCGAAACTATAAATAAGCAAGAGTATTACCTTCCTTATCATGCAGTAATAAAAGAGGATAGTATCACAACAAAATGCATAGCCGTGTTTGACGCTTTCAGTAAAAGTTCAACAGGAATCAGCCTCAATGATGTAATGCACTGTGGATCTCGTTTGCAACAAGATCTTACAAATATATTAATAAATTGGAGGTCGTACAAAATAGCATTGGAGCTTTTGAGGCTCCAATGCTATTTTGTACGACCTCCAATTGCTTTTTGAAAAAAAGCTCCAGGCTCTGACAATATACCAGCCGAATTTCTTAAGTACGGAGGAGAAACTTTACATAGACAATTACTCAAACTAATAACACTTATGTGGAACGAAGAGAAAATACCAACAAAATGGCACGAAAGTGTAATAATTCCTATCCATAAAAAGGGAGACAAAACCAAGTGCTCTAACTATAGAGGCATCTCCCTACTTAATACGGCGTACAAAATCTTATCGAACATCCTATTAAGTAGACTAACACCTTTTGTAGAAAATTTCATAGGGGAATACCAAGTCGGATTCAGAAAAAATAGATCGACCATACATCAGATTTTTACTCTCAGGCAGCTGCTGGAAAAAGGATGGGAATTCAATAGAACCATTCATAATCTCTTCATAGATTTCCGAGAAGCATACGACAGCATTAAGGGATCAGATGTGGAATGCAATGGCAGAACTTTCAGTTCCAAAAAAACTTATCCAGCTCGTTAAAGTTTGTGTAAATGGCTGTAGATCTAGAGTGCGGATAGGTAACAAGATCTCAGAGTCATTTGAAATAAACAGTGGACTGAAACAAGGAGACGCGCTGTCACCTCTTCTTTTTAATAAAATCCTGGAAAAAGTAGTAAGAACCGCACAAATTAGAACAGAACTACTGACAGTAAATGGACCAAAATTACTACTAGCATACGCGGATGACATTGACATTGTAGGAAATACCGTCACCAATGTTAAAGAAACCTTCAATAAATTAGAGAGAGAGGCAAAAAATACCGGTCTAAGGGTCAATGAAGAGAAAACCAAATATATGTGCATTAACAGACAAAAGAGACGAGATAGAATAGGACAAAATGTAACAATAGACTCCTATAACTTTGAAAGAGTGGAGAGTTTTAAATATCTCGGAGCGACTATCACCACAGATAACGATATCACGGAAGAGATAAAAGGGAGAATTTAGGCAACCAACAGATGTATGTATAGCCTCCACAACACTATTAAATCCAAGAACCTAACACGAACATCAAAAATCAGGATATATAAAACAGTAATTAGACCGGTGCTCATGTATGGGTGTGAGACGTGGACGCTGACAAAAGCAATCGAAAGTAAACTCAGATGCTTTGAGAAAAAAATCCCGAGAAAGATCTTCGGTCCCTATCACGATCCGAATACTAACCAATACCGAATGAGAACAAATGCCGAGGTCAAACAAATGTATAGTGCTAGCGACGTAGTCCAAGAGATTAAATCCCAACGTCTAAGATGGGCTGGCCATGTTCATAGGCTCCCTAATAACCGCCTTACAAAGTTAATCTGGGAAGAAGTCCCGACAGGGAGAAGGCCCTTAGGACGTCCACGAATGCGATGTAGAGATAATATATGGTCAGATTTGAGAACAATGGGGCTACCCACTGACTTAAACATCATGGACGACCGTTCGAGATGGAAGCAGGTTGTGCAGTCAGCCAAGACTCACCCGGGTTGTAGTGCTACCAGCAGTACAAAATAGCATACACGGCAGATCTAGAGAAAATGTTTAGGCAAATAAAGATAGCTGAAGAAGATCAAGTTTACCACAAGATATTATGGAGACAGTCTGTAAAAGAACTAATAAAGGAGTATCAGTTGTCAACAGTAACATACGATACGAAGGCAGCGCCATACCTTGCATTAAGAACGATACAGGAATTATGTAATGACGAGAAATTAAAATATCCACTAGCTGCGCAAATTATTAAACACAACATGTACGTAGACGACGTGCTAGCTGGATGAGAAACCTTGGCTGAAACTCAACAAGCTCAAACAGAGTTAACAGACACGTTTAAAAAAGAGGGTTTTGTATTAAGAAAATGGCTTAGTAATAGTCAAGATTTAATGGAAACCATACCGGAGGAGCTAAAAAGTGTCGATCTCAAAACGTTAGACACAGAAGAGATACATAAAACGCTAGGGATCCATTGGTTACCGGTTGAAGATATAATTACATTTAAAATAACTATAGCCGAACATAAATACATAACAAAAAGGATGGTGTTATAATTCATATTCATACAAGATTTGTGGACAAAAAGGATAAGTTGAGACAAAGAATTTGATAATTCTGATCAAAACCGATGGATTGAGTATTACTCACAGCTAAAACACCTCAAAGAGATAGTAATACCTAGGTGGAATAATCTTAACAATTCAGGGAAAATAGAATTGCATGGATTTGCTGATGCGTCTACGAAAGGATACGGAGCAGTAATATATACTAGAACATTATGTCCTGAGGTAAAAACAAGCCTTATAGTAGCCAAAACAAAAGTTGCACCAGTTAAAGGTTTAACAACACTGCCGAGGTTAGAATTGTGTGCAGCATTGCTGCTTAGCAGGCTCATGAAAAGAACAATTCAAGCGCTAAATCGAAGTGATGTGGAAATATATGCATATTCTGATTCGACAATTACTCTGGCGTGGATACGAGGACAACCAAATAGATGGAAAACGTTTGTAGTGAACAGAGTAACGGAAATAACAGGCACCATACAACCTGATCGCTGGTTTAAAGTAGGTACAAAAGAAAACCCAGCAGACTATTTATCTAGAGGGATAAAAGCAAAGGACTTAGTAAGGATGGACCTATGGTGGAATGGGCCAATCTGGCTAAAACAAACAAATATTAGGTTTCCACTACCAAAGAGATTCGATACCGACGAAGAGAAAAAGAGAATAGAAATAATAGCTAACACAACCGTCAAGATTAGGGACATCTGCGCAAGATTCTCAAATTTAAATAGAATGCAACGAGTACTATCTCACTACATTAGATTTGCAGAAAAATGCAAAAAAAGAGAGGTAGAACATGAACAACACACCCCTCACGAATTAAAAAATACCTTGCAAAGAGTAATAATGAATACTCAAGAATTATATTATGCAGAAGAGATAAAAACGCTAAAGAGTGGAAAACCACTTAAAGGGAGAAGTAAACTACTAAACTTACTACCATATGTGGATAACCATAGCATATTACGGGTAACAGGGAGACTTCAGAACTCAGAGTTAACACATGATGAAAAGCATCCCTTAATAATATCTCACAAAAGCAAATTAAGTAAACTAATAATACAACATTGAAATACAAAAACGTTGCATGGAGGCCTACAACAAACTCTACACTACATAAAGAAAAGATTTTGGATCACGCACGGAAAAAGAGTAGTGCGAGAAGAAATAAACACTTGTGTTAAATGTAAAAGATACAAGGCCGAAACGGCTCAACAATTAATGGGAAGTTTAACAAGAGCGAGGGTAAACCAAGCTGATCCGTTTGCAAATACTGGTGTAGACTACGCCAGACCAATCAAAATAAGAGCAACCAAACGAAGAGGGTACAAGAGCTATAAAGGATATATAGCAGTATTTGTATGCCTAGCCACAAAAGCTGTACATCTCGAAGTAGTACGCGATATGACAACGGATGCATTCGTAGCTGCATTTAAGAAATTTACTTCAAGAAGGGGACAATGCAGTCATATATACAGTGACAATGGAACAAACTTTGTAGGAGCAGCAAACCTGTTATTCCAAAATAGTGAGAAAGTGCAGGCATCATTAACAGACTCCTTTACAAGATTAGGAACACATTGGCACTTTACACCAGCCTAAGGGCCTTCATTTTGGAGGTTTATGGGAAAGTGCTGTTAAAATTATGAAATATTACTTGAAGAGAGTAATTGGGGATAGTTCGTTCACATACGAAGAGCTAAGCATAGTGCTAGCTCAAATAGAGGCATGCATGAATTCCCGACCTTTATGCGCTGATACGGAAGATACGGAGAACAGAATAATAATAACACCAGGACACTTTTTAATTGGGAGAGAACTCATTTCGCCAAATAGGGAGGAAGAATTGAGCACATACACGAATATGCCACAAAGGTGGAGGCAGTTAGAAAAAGTAAAAAGAGATTTTTGGAACAGTTGGAAACATGACTATTTGTCAAATCTACAACGGCGATATAAGTGGCAAAAACCGTTACAAACCTAGAAAAAGAAGAAGTGGTGATAATAAAGGAGGATGACACCTTGCCGGGGAAATGGCCACTAGCGAAGATAATCAAAACACATCCCGGAGCTGAAGGTTTAACAAGAGTCGCAACAGTTCAAAAAGCGAACGGAAAAGTAACTTCTCGTCCTATACATAAGTTAATACCAATAGTACGAGAGCCAACCTCACGAAAGACAAATAGATCACGTAGTATGTGAAGAAAATTTATGTTTTGCGTCCTATTTTTAGTATTTTTGAAGCCATCAAATGTAGATTTGTACAAAATTTATACCCCATCCCCCGGATTATATTCAGAGCATCTAAGATATGTATACATAGATCGAGGGATATTTAGAATAAAAACTTATCTAGAAAAGAAAAAAAATAGATGGTGAACAAAAGATAGATTCAATGGTAAAAACGCTGGAAGATATGTGTAAGACAAGCAATATAATAAATTGTGATTCACTATCGAGCCAGCTAAAAGAGGAATAAGAACGAGCAAAAATGATAAGTCGAGCTTTAGATCTGGAAGTCAAAAGAAGGCCGAAAAGGGGTCTTCTAGGAACAGTCCTCACATCAGTATTTGAGGTAAATGAGTACATACGACTTAAAGTGGAAACGACTTATAACCGTGCAATGGAATATGCAAAAGAATATTCGAACACATACGAAAAAATATTAAATCTTCATTACAATCATGGACACTTCATAGGTATTATAAATCCTGGACAAATAGAGTCAATCATTTCGAATGCTACAAGGTTCCTTCCACAAGGAGTAGATATAAGAAGGCAGCCAATAAGCCGTTCCTTCTTCATTTTGTACGACAGTATCTAGGTCATACAAAATGAAGAAGGAGACGTCGTCATTATTGGCTATTTCCTAATAATTGACAGCATTAGATACAACCTATTAAGAGTCACAGCTCTTCCGTTGTCGGTGAGAGGTGGTGTTTTGCGCTCGTTGTTGGTCCCAAGGAATCTACTTGCAGTAGATTACAATAACTTACATTATTTTGAAGTGACATTTGAAGATAAAGGAAGGTGTATAGAATTAGACAAAGGAGAGTTGGCATGTTCACCAACGGGAATCATTAATATGGATACTCAGCCAAACTGTATCTTAAATGAATGATATGATAGAACTACCAATACCACTTGCAATATAAGAGTACACGATAAAGGAAGCCAGTTGGTTGAAAATGAGCACACCGAACCTGTGGTTAGTCCAACCATACGCTATAAATTTAGCTATAATGTGCGATGGTTCTCGATCTGCACATATAAGCGATCAAACGAGTTTTATAAAACTGTTACCAAAATGCGTTGCTCAGACTCGAAACATAACATTACTCACATCCAGTAACGGATTGGAAACAGCAATTGGAAGCTATTTAAAGACTCCCGTCAGTCCCATTGAAGAGCTTATGAAGAGGCCAATCATAAGGCAGAATAACATTCCCAAACATAATATAGATATTCGGGGAGATGAGTTGCCAAATATTGTACTTGAGGCAGAGCAGTTTGACCAAGATATATCCGAACACACGTGGAAAACCACTGCTAACCATCAGTGGATTCCTCATTTAACCACGGGACTTTGTCACTTAATTCATTGTTATGTTGATTGTCATCACATGGAAGGTAGTCAGATATTTTCGAAACTCCAAGAGAGCCAAAAAAGAAAGGCATCAAGGTTCTTGCATCCAACCTCATCCAGCGCCTCGAAGACATACTTTATCACAACCAAATTTAATTAGTACTTTAAAGAAAGCCCCTGATAGATCTGTTTCACTTAATGAGCTTAGATTTGAATTAGATAGTTTAGCTGAAACATAAATTCTAAATAATCTAATTATAGGTAGCACTGCTCGGGTGAGATAATAATTCAAAAACCGAGTGAATTGGTGTTATGATTATTGTTATTATTATTTTATATTTTATATGTGTTTAAATATTTTCTATTGGTTGTCTGTTTATTATATTTATCATCGTACTATCTATCGTCGATAGACAAGAAGCTCGACGAGTAGATCGACTAGAAACGAAAAGAGATAAGGAAAGATATTTAGAATCTGAGACCAAATCCAAGGAAAGGTATCAACAGTTAATTATTAAATAAATCTGGTTAACAACCTACATAAACAAATAATAAATATATTAGGTGGACTCCGTCCACCCCCTTACCTACGGAACTTAATTAGATCCTGATCTTCCCCCGATAGTGGCTGCAAGACCTTGACGTAGGTTCGGGGACTTAAGCTGACTGTTCAGGTAGGGCTGTAGTCTGGGGCAGGAAATGGAACAAGTATGTGTGTGTGAATGAATGGGATCTCCCTAATAAGGAGCTCTCCGTTGAATGAAGGTACCCCCTATAAACGGGCTAAGCCTGGCGAACGGGAAGTGTGAATGGTTGTGAAAGGACCTTCGCTAGAGCAGTTTCTGCCACCACTTAGATCTCTGGAATACCTGGGAATCTCTTCCAGATAATCGAGAGACTAAGTGCGGATGAACTGCTTCAGCGACTAAGAAGCAGCCTACCCAAGTTAATACCAGGAATCACAGCGTGGAGGATGGTGCTCGCCCCCTGCAATGGAATCTCAAGACTGGATTAGTGTCCAGATTGATTTTTCGTTGCGGGAGGAGACAGCCATCTACGGAAACCTGCCTGGTATAAACCGTGTCTACTACGTCATAAGACGAACATAGATGTGGGGGCTTGCCTTAACCGGCCGGCCAAGTGGAAGGGAACCACAATAAAAAATCCTCCCAATTACAAGGTGGAACAGCATAAGCCAAAGAATGAATAGTTAGGGGGTATCTAACTACTATTATGCGAACTCTGGGGCACCTGGCGAACCTCAGTTTCACTAGCCTTACTGTGGCAGGCGGGGCTCTGCTGCAGGTGATATTTATTTCCCTAACTTCTCGTGGGAATCTATATGGAACCCTATATTAAAGAAAAAGAAGGGATATCCGACTCCCAAAGATCGGACACTGAAATGTAGGTTAGCGACCCTCATGTACAGGCCGAAAACAAGCCTGAAAAAACTGAGGAGGACCTACTCCTAACTAGTGGCGACGAGCTTAGACCCTTAAGTTCCGTACACGGGAAAGAAAGGATAAAGCTATCTGGTGCCGCAAGGAAAAGGTTTAAATACCTTATTAAGAAAGGGCTGACTCCGGAAGAAGCCCGAAAGAAAGCAGTCGAGCCCATAAAGGAGAAATCTCTGGAAAAAGGCCCCAAAAGGGTCCGCTCTGAAGAGAACACTCCCGAAGGTCGACAGGCAAAAAAATCAAGGAGTGATGCAGATAAAGGCGACACTGTGCCTAAATCTGCAAAACCCTTCTTCAGTCAAATGGCTGAAGGTGTTAAAGTGGGAATCCTACCCTCGGAATTCCCACGTCATCTCCTTACAACGGAACAATTAGAGGCCGTTAAGGAGAAGATTTTAGACAAGATTCGTGAGCTCCAGAAAGAAAAGAGCGAAAAGCCTAACTTTCTGAGTGCTCAAAACAGACCTGGCTGGCTAACTTTGATGTGCGCCGACAAAGCCACCTTGCAGTGGCTAAAGACACACATTGGAGAGATACAGCCATGGGAGGGTGCCACATTGAGACTTGTAGAGGGAACAGATATTCCTCACACTGAAATCTTTACGGCGTACCTTCCCGGAAGCAAGGATTATTCCACTGAGAAAATTCTAGGCCTAATAGAAGCTCAAAACTCTAGCCTCCATACCTCCGCATGGAGAATACTGAATAGATCTACGAGTGGAGCTGTGGAAATTCTAACCCTTTCGGTGGACAGCCAATCCGCCGAAAGGCTAAAATTAACGGGGCATACGATCAATTACAGATATGGTCGTACGGTCCTAAGGGACAAGAGTAGCAGAAATCAACTCACAACAAGCGGGTCTCAAAAACCCGCTACGGTGTCTAAGGCCCCGGATGAGCAAAAAAGTGTTCAAGATGAATCCAGGAGAACAGGCAAGCAAAGGCCTGACTCCAAGGAATTAGCGAGCGGACAAAAAAAATCTGGAAAACCAGACAATAAAGGCAAGGGGAAATTAAAAAATCCCCAAACTAACCTAAAAAAATGATTCAAAGGCTGAAATGTTTGCAAATAAACCTTCAACATTCAAAAGAAGCTACCAGTGTGCTTAGAAAAAGGTTTATTGAAGACAGCCTAGCCAATGGCCTCCTGCAGGAGCCTTGGATTAATGGAGGACGAATACAAGGACTCAACATAACATCAGGTAGGTTACTCTATAATATCAATAGTGACAATCCAAGAGCAGCATTACTGCTCTCACATAATATTAAATATATTTCTGTTCCAGAATTTACCACGGCAGATTTGGTAACCGCAATAGTGGAAATGCCAACAGAAGTAGGCAACAGGCAAATTGTTATTGCTTCGGCCTACTTTCCGGGTGACTCTGAAAACCATCCACCTCCAGAGGAAGTTCAAAGACTTATGGGATGGTGCAAGAGCAAGAACAGACAATTAATTATTGGCTGCGATGCAAATGCACACCACACAGTATGGGGTAGCACAGGAATCAATAACAGGGGTGAGCACCTCCTGGACTATATATCTGCTAATAACTTAGATATTGCAAACAGAGGTAACAAACCCACATTTATAAACGCAATAAGGGAAGAGGTTCTTGATATAACCCTAACTAGTTCGTTTATAGCAAATAAAATCTAGACCGAGCCTCATGGCAACTTAGGGACTCCTACAGAAGTGCCCTCACTGAATACAACAAAGAACTAAGAAAATCAAAGAGAATTTCGTGGAGAAAAATGTGCGAAGTGATAACAGAATTAGCCCCTGCACAACGACTCCAAAAGGTTCTCTCAAAAGATCACACAAATGAAATCGGACTGATAAAAAAGCCGAATGGTGACTATACCGAGAGTCTAACGGAAACTATTAGAGAGCTGTTGAAGACCCATTTTCCTGGCTCTCAACAAATACAAGATGAACCGCAAAGTATGCAGCCGGCAGAGGCTCCAAGGGGCCTTAACAGATCCAGCAGGCAACTAGCGGAAAAAATCTTTACACAAAATAAAATCGAATGGGCCGTTAAAAGCTTTAAACCTTTTAAATCCCCTAGTAAGGACGGAATATTTCCTGCTTTACTTCAAAAAGGTTTCATGCAAATACAGCCGCAACTACAGCGGCTTTTCATAGCAAGCCTTGTGTTGGGTCACATTCCAAAAACTTGGAGGGGCGCAAAGGTGGTATTTATACCAAAGGCGGGGAAACGTCCTACGGACGAAGCGAAGTCTTATCGTCCTATATGCCTGACCTCCTTTCTCCTAAAAACAATGGAGAAACTAGTAGATTACTACATAAGAAGCGAAACTTTAGCGAGGAATCCACTTCACAAACATCAGTTTGCCTACCAGACTGGCAAATCCACTATAAATGCTCTGAATTCGCTAGTCGAAAGAATTGAAAAGACAATAGTGGCAAAAGAAATAGCTCTTTGCGCTTTCATTGACATAGAGGGAGCATTTGATAATACCTCATTTGAATCCATAAAAAGAGCACTAGTAAAGAGAAGCATTGAAGTCTCACTAATACAATGGATTCAGTCAATGCTAAAAACGAGAATCATCACTGCTAGTATTGGAGGAGAATCTGTGACTGTGACAGCGGTAAAGGGGTGCCCTCAAGGGGGAGTATTATCGCCTCTACTGTGGTCTTTGGTTGTGGATGACCTCCTCACTAAGCTGCATGATTCTGGTTTTATAACCCAAGGTTACGCAGATGATCTAGTTGTTACAATTAAGGGCAAGCATGACCACACTATATCTAGTCTCATGCTAACTGCTCTTAACGAAATTAAAAGCTGGTGCTCGAAGGAGGGCTTAAGTGTCAACCCCAGTAAAACGACTTTGATACCTTTCACAAGGAGACGTAAATACAATTTACAGGCTCCAACTATGAATGGCATCACATTAGACTACTCCAAGGAAGTTAAATATCTGGGGGTAACCCTAGATCAAAAACTCAACTGGAATAGTCATATTGAAAAAATTTTATCCAGAGCTTTGGTGGCAAGTTGGACCTGCCGCAAGACATTTGGAAAGACTTGGTGCCTACAACCGAAAATGACTCTGTGGTCATATAAAACAATAATTAGGCCCATGGTCACATACGCATCATTCGTATGGTGGCCAAAAACACAACAAACAACAGCTAACGCCAAGCTGCAAAAAGTGCAGCGGCTAGCTTGTCTGGGAATCACAGGGGCAATGTCAACATGCCCCACTGCAGCTCTAGAGGCGATGCTGAACCTTCCTCCCTTGCAGTTCTGCATAAGGAGGGAGGCAGTAACTACCGCCTTCAAACTGCGACAGACACAAATAATGAAACCTGGAGATCTAGTTGGCCACCTGAAAATCGTGGAAGAAATTCCATTGTATTCTAAGGATATGCCGACAGATGCTATGCCAGTCAAATTCGACTTTGAAACACCCTTTGAAGTGGTCATAAAAAGCCACCAAATGGGTGAAGAAATTGAGCCAAAAGTGGAAGAGGGTTCACTCGTATGGTATACGGATGGATCTAAGATAGATGAAAGGGCAGGAGTGGGAGTTACTGGGCCCAATTTCAGGCTATCTAAATCTCTTGGAAACGCCCCAACTATCTTCCAGGCAGAAATACATGCCATAGACATAAGTGCCCAAGAATGTCTCAACCGAGACACTCGTAGGGCAAAAGTCTTTATTTTATCAGACAGCCAAGCCGCCTTAAAGGCTCTAAAGTCATTTACATGTGAGTCAAAGTTGGTTTGCGACTGTAAACAATCTCTCAAGAAGCTGGCGGAACGCAACAATGTAACTGTGATGTGGGTACCAGGTCACAAGGGAATTGCAGGAAATGAGGAAGCTGACAGCCTCGCAAAAGAAGGAGCTAATACCCCATTCCAGGGTCCGGAACCCTTCTGTGGACTATCGAAAAGCCACATCAGAGAGGAACTCCGTACCTGGGAACTCAATCAACTAAGATCATATTGGTCTAACACACCAGGACAAAGGCAAGCAAAAAGGCTGATAAAAGTGTCGCCTACTGCAACAAACCGCCTTCTCGAAATGAGTAAGAAAGATATTAAAATGGTCACTGGCCTTCTCATTGGTCACTGCCCTCTGAGATATCATCTCAAGAAGATGGGCAAATCAGACAGTGAGAACTGTCGTTTCTGTCACAATGAAAAAGAAACGGCAGAACATATACTATGCAACTGCGTAGCACTGTTCTGCAAACGACTAAAATCCCTAGGAGAGGTGAGTCTGGCGTGCTCTGACATAGGAAACAAGTCACCTAGGAAGCTAATCAACTTCATCAGAAGTATTGGCATTCTAGAGTTTAACTAGATTAAGGTATGTACAAAAGATCTGTATAGGTCGAAGTGCGGTGAGGCCGCACGGCCTTAACGACCTCACATAATCTAATCTAATCTAGCCTGATCTTTCTCCTGGACGAAGGTATAATAATAATTTAATATAATAAACAAATATTCAGTTTATTATATTTAGTTATTGTTATATCAGGAAACTTGTTATGAGTCGAGAAATAAAATTCATTCATAAAACAAAATAATATATTAAACAACACAAATAAATTTGGATAAATCTGATGATTTTTGCATCTGAAGGGAAATACAAGTAAAAGAAATGCACCATCAATTATTAAATGGTGGTATACATATAAAAATAAACAGTATTGTGAATAATAAATACCTTTACAAAAATACAATATTATAATAAAATCATGCATAGTTTTTGTTGATATTTTGCCTGTATATGTAATCGAGCAGAAGGTACTGGGTTTTTTCTCTGGTAATGGAAATACTAATTTTAGGGCTTTCTTGTGTAGTTTTTGACTGATTAGCCAAACACATAAAAAAGAAAGGAATAACACCAGCTTTCCGAACAAATAACAACCTAGGCAAATATATCAAAAACAACAAGAGCCAAAATAAAAAACACTTACACAGTGGTGTGTACAAACTTAAATGTCGCGACTTCCCAAAAACTTATATCGGTCAAACTGGTAGAAACTTTAATAAACGAATAGCAGAACGTAAGAGGGCTTTCAATAATAGAAAAACAGAGTCTACATACGCACTTCACCTTCTAAACCACAATCATTCTTTTAATGACGAATTTAAAATTCTTTACATTCAAAATAAAAGCCTTAAGCTATCCTTGTTAGAATCTATGGAAATTAACAAATTAAAAAACACAGACATAATTCTGAATGACTTATTGAGACAAACAGTTCTCCCCTCCTCAACCTATTTCATTAGAGACTATAAAGTGTAAACGCATGCCAAAAATAGATCACTTGAGAAAGGCAATCAGCCGAAACAGCTGTAGTGATAAGTTAAAATAAATTTTGTGGAAGCTTAAAAACAAAGTTTTCAGTGTTTTATTGTTACATAAAATGAATTTCCATCAAGTTACGGTCGAATCCATCAATTACTCTATATTTTAGTTCTTGGTGGATTTTTGTCATTTCTGTAGTTTCGTGTAATCCTTTAATTACAAGTATTGTTGTTATCTCTTGGTCTATTGGATATGCAATGTATTCAATAGGGTTCTGTTGACTATATTCTTTGAGTATCTTGATCATTGCAAAGGTATCATTCTCTGTGACTAGTCTGTATAATGATTAGTTTGATGATCCTATCCCTTTTTCTGTAGCATTTTGCAGGATCTCCTGGCTTTTTCCAATGATTTTGAGGATGGTAGCCGGGGGTTTGGGCGCATCCTTCCTTGGCGTTTCTTTTTTGTTTGTTGCATCTTCCGTCACTACGGGTGGTTTGGTCATGTTCTTTTTTTATTTACCTTTTTCTATATTCTTTTCCATTTCATTGTGATGTTCTTTGTCTTGTCTCTTTCTTAGCATACCACTGGGTACGCAAGTATCTTCTTTTCGCTTATATATATCTTTATATATCTTTTGAACATTTTTTTTTTTTTTTTTAGTTTTTCTACTTCAGTATTCTTCGGCATCTTTGTTTATTTTTCTATTTTGATTTTGTTGAATTGTGCAGTCAGCATCATCGTTCTCTTCTGTTTCCATCTGACATCCTTTACTGGTACTGGGTCTTCCCAGTTCTTGAATTTGTGTTTGTTTTTTGTTGTCATTTTTTTATTTTGCTTCTGTTTTTCAGTTTGTACTGATTTATTATTTGGTATTGCTACCGGCTTTTGTAGTCCTGCTATTATATCTGTTAATCCAAATATGTTTTGCATTAGCTTTTGTATTTCTTGGTCTTTTTCGGAATTTTTTCTTCGAGTTTTGTCATTTGTTTCATATTTTTCTCCTGTATCTTACGGAGTCGGTCCATGGTGCTATCCATATTTTACATGGTGGTATTGAAGGTGTGAGTTGCCTTGCACATGTATTACATAACTCTATTTGTACAGCAACAGATAGATGAAGCTGTGACATCAAAGATATTATTGTCAAACTCACCTCTTATTTTTCTATATGCAAGATGCGTAACAGATTTTGTGAAATGGTCGACATCAAAATATGGCACTACTTTACGGCTCGTTCAAAAACTCGTTGGCTGTCTTTGATGCCTGCAATAGAACGAATTTTAAAACTGTTTGATGCTATAAAGGATTTCTTTTTAAATGAGAAAATAGCTCCGTACATTTTGGTAATATTTTTTTAAAACCTTTTAAGTGAAGCATTCCTATGATTTGAGCTTAACCAATTCAATATGTTTCAACAAGGAAAGTACAAAAAGTGTTATGCAAGTTAACGATGTATTATTAACGAAATTAACTTCAAAAATGAAGTAAATGATTTTTATGTCTCAGATTAGATGGATGCTTTTGAATGATATGGGAAGAATTTATTTTTTACTTCAAGGAAAAAACCATCGACATAAATGATACTTTGCTATTTGGTCAACTAGTACCATTAGTCGGTTTTGAAGGTGAATAAATAGACCGATGAAGATAAAAAAATCATGAAAAATGGCTTTGTTGTATTAAAATGCATACCAGAATTTTTGAAGATATACCAGTATGTGTTTGCGATCCCTGTCCATAACGGTAACACTATGGCCCGGTTGTACATTCGTAGCTCAACTCAAGCTCAGCGCCATTACCGAGTTTAACGCATGAAGTGGGTTGTACATCTAAAGTTTAATTCTTGAGCTCGGTTTAAACATGGGTTCTACTGAGCGATAGAAGTTTGACGGTTCAACGTCAGCTCAGGCATTTTTAACCTCACATATTTTTATTTGTCTGTAATTGTCATAGAAAGCTTAATAATTATCTGTTACTGTGGTGTTATATTATAAAAAATGAAAAACTTTGAAAATTTAACTGACGATGAAGATTATCTGGAAATGATAAATATTGTAGATGTAAGAAGAACACAAAAACAATTTAGGACCAGAGAGAATCATTTTGAAAAATGGAATGATAATGAATTTTTGCAAAGATTTAGGTTATCTAAAGATACAGTTCATTATTTATATCAAAATATTGCTAATAAAATAAAAAATCCCAATAAATATAAAAAATATACTTCTAAAAACAATTTTTCACATGAAAATAAACATATTGCAAGAATATACTTTACGTGAGTATTCAAATGGTTTGTTCATAAATTTAACTTAGGGAAACGATTAAAAATTAAACTAGTTAATTAAATTAAACTAATATTAAATAACAGAATTATTAGTGGACTTGTATTCACAAAAACCGTTCAAAAACTAAATAATATAAAATTAGCGGGAAAATTGATATTTAACCTTAATATGAATACGCATGCGTTACGTTGCCAACCTTATCAAAATTTGTATGAACCTTGGTTTAACTAAACTTGCCATTGAACAACCCTCATGAAGTTGAACCCACGCTCAAATTTGAGGCCGGTTCAATTAAGCGATCGCTTAAGCCTGCAATGTACAATCGGGCCTAAAAGGATATTTTCCTTTGGAGTGGATACTCTTTTTGCAACATTGCAGGTACTTTACAATTTAAAAATTATTTGTTATAGTTTTTACTTTATATTGGATAAAAAGAAGTTTTAAAAATGTATGCAATGAAAGAAAAATATTCCCAATTCAAATCCTAAAGATTTTTAACACAACTTTAACTAACGATTTTAGTTATCTTGTTTAATTATATTTTGAAGTATGTATTAATAAATAAGTATTCACTGCAAAATTGTTGTTTTTATTTATAATATGCCTCACAATTTAAATTAAGTTACATATTCAAAGCTAAATTGAAAAAGATTTATAGGTCTCAAATTAGCTAAAAGAGCATTTTTCAATTATCATGTATCAACGGACGTCCCTCTTGACTGCCCTTTAGCTAGTGGGTATCGCCACCAAGCCATCATTAGGTATGTCCTGTCTTTTTAAGTTTGTTATTTGGTCACCTTAGTCACAAATATTTTTTGAAAAATGAAAGACTATGAACAATAAAAATATTTATTTAAATTTCAAAATACTCACAACTTCTTTTTACGTTGATGCTATATACTTATCTGTTCTGTACATTTCATAAGCAAATTCTTCCCTATGATTTGGATCAAACTCCAAACCTATGTAATCTATTTCCAAAGCAAAGTCACCACCATATCTTTCACCAGCAGTAATTCCAAAACTAGCAACTCTATCCAATTGTACTTGGCGTTGCATATCCTGTACTCGTCCTTTTGAACCAAAAAAGAATTTTGAGAAAGGTATCTAGAATCAATTTATTAAATAAAGATTATTTGCAAAAAAGGTAAAGAAAACTAAAAGATTCTCGACGCGCTAACAAACAGTGGTAACACTGGCCAGTCAATAAATACTTAATTTTTACTTAAAAATTCCTTAATCAGCGTGATGCATTTATTTTATCTCTCAATCCGAAAAACGTTGAAATAATTTAATTTTACGACTTGCTGTCATCGCTTGCTTATTTATGACATTTGTAAGTAGGGAGTATAATAATAGCAATAAAACCTTTTAAGTCACTTGCATATTTTTATATAAAGTACTTTTTATTTAATTAAATATTTTCTATTAATTCGAATCAGGGAAGTCACTATTTCTAGTAGATACCCGAAGATCAAAAATAAAATAAAATTTTACACAATGAAATGTGACAAAATGAAAAAAATATTAATATATATGTCCATTATAAAACCATCTTACCCTTGCTACTTGCCAATATGGTCCACCTCTTGTAAACAGAACATAATGGTACATGTCATTCCAGGTAAGATCATAATATCCTTTACAATGAATATTTAACAAATATGACCTTCCATCTCCCCTTACTTTCATTACTAACATATTATAAGATGTCCAGTCTAAATGTCCATCTCGTTTAAATGATTTCTAAAACAGCAATAAACAAATAAATATTATAGACGATTCACTAAGCTTGGGAATACGTTGACAGAGACATGGTTGGAAACATGCAACATAAAAATTCCTATCACTCCTTAGTATTTCTAAACACTTTGCACATTTTTCTAATTAAAAAAAGAAGAAGAATTGTGAATAATGGAATATACAAAGCTTTCTATTCAATATACTCAATAAATGATTGTAAAATTTCAAAAATAAACAGTTAAACCAAATATACAACCAAATCATCTGATATTTCCTATTATTTCAAGAGAATATAAAAATACAACATACGAAATTAAAGAATATTTTATAGCAATTAAATCACCAAAACATGAAAATTAAATAAAACGGCAAACTCTTAAACTAATAAATTAAAACCACTTCAAGTCAATAACATAAAACTTTTCAATATAAAATGACTAATATTTAAATTGTTTTTATTTATTTATGTTTTTTTAGTAGTTAGTGTAACCACTCTCTCATCTTAGACAATAAATAAAAATTATATCAAACCCCATATTCCGAGTTCAACCAATAGTTAGAACATCTGAAAAACTACAAATTATTTTTTGTAAGTATAAGAATCCAACATTGTAGGCGTTTACTTATAAACTTCTTCATAATATTTGTAGTGAGCTGAAGAAGCTTTTAAAAAATTTAAAATATACGTATATATATAAACAACACAGTTAATTAGGGCTGCAGTCAGAAGTTTCGCCAGGATGTTAAAGAAACACTCTTTTTACTTTTGATCTAGCTTTCGGAATTGTTTTATTCCTTTTTCAAAACACTGTAATAAGAAGAATGGGTAAATATTTACAAAATATCACAATTCGTCAGTGCAACTTACTAGTCGTTGAGATTATATAAATAGCTTTGACACTCAACATTAATAACACACATATAAAATATAAAATAGTGGACAAAATACATTCTAAAATTTTTAAAATTTGAGTACGGATAGTAAAACTTAGTCTATGACATCTTTTAATGGTGTGTTTTAACTCTGATACATAGAGAACAGAAAGGAAAAACAGTATGATTAAAATGTAATTGGGTGTCCTTAATGTTGTATTAATGGATGTAGTATAATAAACCTGTTTTAATGATATGCAACATGTTATACATACAGGTATTATGGCGTGTATATGTAGAGGTAAATGTTTATTTAATTTTTTATGTTTTTCCAGTAAATAACAATAAATGTTGTCCAGTTTATCTATGTCAGACTTTTTATTTATGCAAGACATACTAGATTTTATGAAACACATTTCCAAGAAAACACGTTTTGAATGGTTTTTTCTTTTGCCAAAATACAGGAATCTTCGAAGTTAAATTGATGTTTCAACGTTAATGCATGTTCTGTGAGTGCACAGGCATTTATTTTTTGCATGTTAGCTACGATGTGATAGCGACATAAAAACCAAGATCTTCGCAGCGTCTGCAGAATTGTTTTAGGTGCAGCTTTTACGTAGTTCAATAACCGCAATAATTTTTCTAATTGGTCTGATTTAGCTCAGAAACTTATGTCTGATTTTTTGCCTTATTTTTTTCAAGACGACCTTTTAGATCAAATTAAAAATCGTAAACAGAAGGCAAACGAGTCTGTTACGATGTTCATAAATAATATTTTAGATATGTGTAGTCACCTTAAAACACCTCTGACATATTCTGCAAAGATAAAGATCATCCTAAAAGGTATATTGCCATTCTATCATCAGCAGTTGGCTCCTGTAGAGATCAGTAGTATAGTTGATATCATAGAAGTGTAAACGTTTCGAAGAGACTTTATCTTGGTCTTCTTACCTTGTTACCTCACCTAGATACTTCCATACACCGTTCTTGGCAATCCAATGGCCATGAACGTAATATTTCGATAACTTTTTATGATTGCGTTACCTTTCGTACCCGTAACTTCTGCCATGGTTGTGGTAGAGAAAATACTCTCAAACGTAATTGCTTTAAGTGTTCGTGAAATGAACGATCGGAGATCCGTCCCCTGAGCGTTCCTCTGTCCGGACCCCATCAGGGAGCCAAACCGATATATCAAACAAAGCAACTGTTCTAACCACGTCCAACCAATCAAACCCATCTTCCAGTACACGAAAAAACCAACACACACCACACAAGATCACTCAAAAAAGTAACTTCACAATCTAAAACATTTGATTCGCACAGATTACCTTCCCCAAATTTTAGTGTTAAACATTGCAGGCAACCTGGCACATTAACAAAAAATTTACTTGAGACTGAATCAGACTGTTCCCAAATGGTAACACTAGGTTAATAAGAGATCTAATTATTTGTTTAATTACAGGAGAGGTTTGAAGTCCACCTGATCCAAATGTTTTGACTGATGAAGATTCGGCTGACGAGGATAATGGTGGATTTGTGGATAACTTGTCCCGAAGACAATTATTAGCAGAAGACGAGCTGGATTATTTTGATGATGCCCCAGAAGAGACTAGTGTTTTTAATGAGATGGAAGACGAGCAAACACCACGTCATACAGAACCTTATACTAGTTTTTTGAAATCATTAAAGAGAAAAAAGTATACTAAAAAAACTTGGATCGATGGAGATTTTATAAAAACATCAGACTTTCCCAAAGCAGACTACTCACAATTTAAAAATATGAACCCTACTGATTTATTTGAGTTTTTTTCGATAACGAAACGCTAGGCCATATTTTTTGGACGAAACCAGAAAATACGCTCTTTTTGTGAATTGTCCTGATTTATCCAAATAGGTTTATCCAAATAATGCTTTTCATGCACTGTGCTGATAAAACGCAAATGGCTTTAAATGATAAAATGTGGAAATTGAGACCAGTAATCAAAAAACTGCAGAGTACTTTTCTCAAATATTATCAACCAACTGAAAATATGAATTATGATGAGTAGATGGTAAAATAATACGGCCGCCATAATTGTAAACAATTCATTAGGGGAAAACCGATAAGATTCGGTTATAAAATATGGTGCCTTAACTCCGAGACTAGTTACCTTGTGAATTTTACGATCTATTAAGGAAAAAGTACCAATTCCAACGATCTTTACCAACTTACATTTGGAAAGGCAGCCGCTCCCCTTGTCTCGATGGTGGACACTTTGCCACAACAAAAGCTGCATTACCAAATCTATGTAGATATCATTTTTACTGGATTCAATTTAATTGTGTATTTAAAAGAAGAAGGATATGATGTCACAGGAACAATAAGAGAGAACAGAATACCACAAGATGTTCCACTTGTTGATAAAACAACTATGTCCAAACAAACTCGAGCTTATTTGGTTTCAAAAATTGACAAAGAAGATGCTTTTATGTTGACAAGATGGATGGATAACGCCGTCGTAACAATTGCATCAACTTTATATGGTGTGCATCCTATTCAACAAGTGAAACGTTATTCACATTCTGAAAAAAAAAAAGTCGTCCAAGTTCCACGCCCACATGTTGTTGGAATGTATAACAAGTTTATGGGAGGCACTGATAGAATGGATGAGGATTTAACAAGATAAGGTATAAGTAGTCATAGTAAGACATGGTATTGGTCTATACTTACATGGTTAATTGATGCTGCGGTCTAAAATGCGTGTATACTTTATAACTGTTCAGGAAGACGGACAACTAATTTGATTTTTCGACGTGAAATCGCGACTACTTACCTTACCAAATTAAAAAACCTTCACATTAGACCTGGTAGACCAACAACAAGTAGAAATAGTTTATCTAACAATAAAACACTGAAAACTTTGTTTTCAAACTTCAACAAAATTTATTTTAACTATTATTAACTATACAGCCGTTTCGGCTGATTACCTTTCTCAAGTGATCTATTTTTGATGATGATTCAATGTTAATTCTTGTGGGATAGGTATAGGAACTTTATTTCGTGGGGATAGAATTTTACATTGTACCCGTTTAGGGTCGTTTGACCCTCTTCAGGCTTGAGTTGGATGTTTGTGTAGTATAGCACGCACAAAGGCAAGCACCCAAAAATCCCCGGCGCAAAGATCTTCTCCGTTTTGTTGTTTTGTTGTTGTGGCACCTTCTTCGCCTGGAGGAGTTAGACAGACAGAGTCAAGAGAACCAGAGTGAAGGGTTTGTCAGTGTAAGTGTGGTTCTTTTCTTGTCTTGTTTTGTTGTTTTAGAGCTAGGTACGACAAGGTCGGGTCTCTAGTGACCATTGGTCCTGTGCAGTCTCGAGCTTAACCCGGCCCCAAAACCAGTGTATTGCACTGAAGTTTTGTGGACGAGTGTGCTCGTGAGTGGAGGCGCCTCGGCTTTCGAGAGTCGGCTTGTCGCACATCGCTCTAAGTGGATGTATGTGTGTTCCAACAGTGGCGGACGCTACCATTTCGTTGTTACTGACTCCTCGAATCACCTAGATAACCCCGGCCGACCGCAGACCCCGTGTAAAGTAACGGAGGCTGCGGGCGGTCGGGGGTCCCAGTGATGAGGGTGTATCGGTAGCTTGAAAGAGGACCCCTTCCACTGTTGGGGTGTGTGAGTAATGTTGTGTGAATGTCAGTGTGTTGTGTATGTATGTGTGTGTGAGAAAATAGTTGCGGCTATTTTCTCAGGGACGGACAGGTATCATTGAGTAGTGAGATTGGGAAACCGCAAAAAACCAATCTCCCCCTGTCCGGGGTAAGGATAGGATATGTGTGTGGTAAAGGTTTTAGGGTCGGCGATAGGCAAGTGGAGTGGCCTCGAGAATATTGTAGTAGTCTTCCGGAAGATCATTAATGCAGGTTTGCATCAAGATTGAGGGGGGGTGAGGGAGTTTTTGTTTGGGAATACGAGTTACTACATGACCTCTGAAAATGCAGGAACTTTTGAGGGTATCTTGGGTGTTAGATGGGGGGCCATTGATGTTTTTGAGAGTGAAGTTCCTGTTGAGAGTTTTTATTCTCTCGAGAATGGGGATGGTATTTGCCAGTCTATGGATTTCACGTGAGGGAAAGGACCACCGCTTTCTGCATGTCCTACGCAGAATTTTACGCTCAGCAGCAAGGAGTGCACCCCTCTGACGATCTTTGAGAAGGCAATATAAGTGCGCCTTATACTCAATAACGGGCCGAATAAAGGTTTTATAAGTGTGAGTGAGAGTCACGTTGTTTGTTTTGCCAAACGTTCCCGATAGCGGGACTAGGAGACGGGCTCTGTTTCTGACCCTATCTAAAGTTGCCTTTAGATCAGGTGCCCAATTGAGTGTTTTAGTGAATAAAACGCCCAAGTAGGTAGCTGTGGGACTAGTTACGAGCCTTTCTCCCATCAGGTATAGGGAGTTTGGTCCTCACGATTGTTGATGAGTCGTGGTGAGGTGTGAGGGGCCCGAAACACAATGGTTTGGGTTTTCCCTGCATTTAACGTGACTCTCCACTTATTGCACCATTCTTCGATGCCGTTTAGTTGAGCTTGTGCTCTTCTAAAGGTGGCCAAAGGAAGGTAATCACTCCCTGTCGCTAGGAGTGCAGTGTCATCCGCGTAGAGAAACAGATGGGTGTGTGGAGTGTTCGAGATGGGGATAGAGCTGTTGTATGTGATGTACAACAGGGGTGCGAGAACTGAGCCTTGTGGAACTCCTGCTCGAGGAGTGAAGGGGGTCGATAGTTGGTCGCTTATTCGCACTCTAACCGTTCTATTTGTAAGGTAGGAGTTTATGATTTTAGTGAATTGTAAGGGGAGTCCAATGTCCATAAGCCTCCGAACAAGTCCGTTGTGCCAGACCTGATCGAATGCCTTCTGGACATCTAGAAAAGTGGCAATGGCGATGCTGTTACCATTTATGGATTGTGAGACTTTGGTGGTGAAATCTATTAATGCATTGTGTGTGGATCTTTTTTGTTGGAAACCATACTGGAATTTGGGGATGATATTGTGTGATTCAAGAAAGTCGTTGAGTCTCTCTTTTAGGATTAACTCAAGGACTTTCCCTAGTGAATTGATAAGCGAGATAGGTCTGTATGATTCCACATTTGTACGGGGTTTATCCTTTTTGGATATCATGATAGTGTTAGCTATTTTCCACGGAGTAGGAAAATAGCTGAGTTTGAGGCATGCATTAATAGTTTTAGTGATAAGGGATATTACACTCTCAGGAAGTTGCTTAAGACACCTTCTACTGATATTGTCGGGTCCAGGAGAATTATTTTTGCCCATACGGCAATAACTCTCCGTTTCCCTATCGGTAATAGGGTCCATGATAGGGACGTGGTTCGGAGTTTCGTGCAAGAGAGTGTTTCTTACTGCATAGTCGGTTTCGAGTTTGAATAAGCGATCGAAGTTTGGCTTATTGGGCGTTTGGAAATTTTCGTGAAGTGAATTTCTGAATGCTTCGGCTTTCAGTTCAGGGGAACTGACAATTTGGTTGTCGATCAACAGATGTGAGGGTTGAGAAGTTTTTTGTTTGGTTAGGACTTTGAATTTGTGCCAGAATTTAGCCCCATCCCTGTAATCCAACTTCGAGGTAGCATCTTCCCACTGGCGAGCCTGTAGGAGTGATATTTCCCTCTTAATTCGAGCAGAGATGCGATTATACTCTGTTTTGACTAGGGGGTCTCTGTTGATCTTGTATTGGCGTAAAAGCCGCCTTTTTTGGTGTATTTTGGCAATGATGTTTTGTGGAAGTGCCGGAGAGAAAGGTTGGATTGTTTTCATAGGAATTGAGTGATTGATGGCCTCAGTTATGAGGTTCTCAATTTGGATAGCACTCTGGTCGATACTTTCAGTAGTATCGAGTTCGCCTAACTCGGGAATGTTATTTGTGATATATTGTTTAAAGAGAGGCCAGTTTGCGTTGCGATAATCTCTTAATTGTTTGGGAGGTGGAGGAATTTTGGGTGACATGATATCAGAATTAACTAATATCGGGAGATGGTCTGACGTTATCGTATCGCCTATGTGACATCTATCGTCAAACCTGTGCATCACGCTACCTGTAACGATGATGTGGTCCACGACAGATGCCCCCATTGCGTTTAGAAACGTATAATCAGTGTTTGTGATTCTTATGATGGGAAGGTCGAGAAGAAAATCAGAAAGTCTGATGCCTTCCGGATTTGTGCGGTGATCACCGAATTGTGTGTGTCTACAGTTCAGGTCGCCCATGAGAATTGCTTTGTTTAGAGTTGCGAAGTACTCTAGGAGTTCGGTGGAAAGCGGGCTAGCTGGATGTCTGTAGTAAGAGATTATCGTGAGGGTTTCGTTGTTCGGAAGGTGGAGGTCAATTGCCAGGAAGTCCACGTTGGGTGGAGGAGTATTTTGAGGGAATACGTGGGGGGAGTGTGGTAGTCCATGTTTGATAAGGATACCATTCCCACGGGAAACCTGACAGCGGCTTCGATAGATCGTTGTATATCCTGCAAAAGTCGGAGTGTTGCGACAGAGAGTGTCAGAGATGGCAAGAATTTGGATGTTGTGTTTTTGCAGGATATGTTTGATTAGGGGTCTCTTTTTAGAGATCCCTTGGCAATTAACTGCTCCTAGTGTGAAATCCATAGAGAGGACTTAATAGGTGGGGTGGAAGGTCATTTCGACCTTATTGTTGTGGCCAGACAAGGTGATTGTGTGGCCGAAGATCTTTTCTACCACGGAACTTGTGATAGCAGTGATTAGTTCCCGTCTTTCGGGTAGGATATTGAGCAGTACTAAGGTACTGAGTCTGATTGTATTTTGAAGGTCAGTGGATAGGTCATATGGGGGAGAGGATCTTTCGAAGGATAGGGGTTGGATGTGGTAGGGATTGTTGGGTTGTTCATGTCTTTTTGGACAACGAGAGGAATAGGCGGTGTGATCGCCGTTGCAATTTGGGCATTTTGGCTTGTTGGGATTAGGGCAGTCACTGGATTTGTGGTTTTGTCCGCAGTTAGGGCAGACGAAAGTAC
Organism: Diabrotica balteata; assembly: GCA_918026665.1. Taxonomy (NCBI): domain Eukaryota; kingdom Metazoa; phylum Arthropoda; class Insecta; order Coleoptera; family Chrysomelidae; genus Diabrotica; species Diabrotica balteata. The sequence goes on along the minus strand of OU898281.1, from coordinate 79,799,252 downwards.
GTTGACGACATTCTGAGATGGTATGTCCATTTGAGCAGCATTTGCTGCAATATTTGGGGGTAGGGATCGTTGGATTAGAAGAGTAAGGGAGTTCGGTGTAATGGATGAGTCCATCGATAGGAATGCCGAAGTTTAGGACATGTTTGAGTTTGTCGTTGGAAGTAGTAAGGACTTTTATTAGTTTTGTGTCTTTACCAGTCATGCGAGATTTTACTCTCCATAGCCTGGTGACAGGGATGTCTTGCTCTGTGAGAATTTGAGCTAGTTCGACCTCAGAGTATTCGTGTCCTACGTTTACAATGAGGAATAGATGATTTTCTGAACGGTTGGCTTGGTTGTGAGTGGAATGGGATCTAGATAAGATTTTTATTTGGGTTTGTCCGGTGGCTTTATGGACTTTAGTTTGAAGTTCTTCCGCATTTATGGAGTGGAGGGTACGGAGATGAGCAACTCCGTGAGATAGTACTTTTAATGAATGGATTTTATTAAAAAGAATGGGAATGCAGTTTAAAACGCGGAAGAAGGTTCTCTGATTAGAGAAATCTTTTGGGATATCAGTGATTAGATATTCAAATGTTTTCGGATTGTTGATTGAGTTCGTGATGTTTGGGTTGTGTTTTGGTCGTGAGTTTGGGGGTGCCCTTAGTGCATTGGCAAAAGATTGGGTTTGATTTTGTGGAGCTGTGTCATTGGAGGTGGAGGGTTGTGGATTTATTGGACGTGAAGTTGGACGTGAAGTGATTTGTTGAGAGGGTGGTTGAGTAGGTTGGGAAGTAGGTGCATTTTGGCGAGAAGAACGAGATGTAGACGGTGCATTTTGGCGATTGGTGGTTGTGTTTTTAGAAGAAGAGATTGAGAGTTTACGATGCGTGGATGGTAGTGGAGGGTAGTCAGAATCGATTTTTCGGAGTATCGGATGATTGCTATCGTGTGCCTCGATTTCTCGGCGTTTTTGGTTAAAGCGAGTTTGTAGGATCAGAATTTCATGACTGAGATCTTGGAGTTCCCGAGCAGATGAATATGGGTTGTACGATTGTTCAGGGATCTCAGATTGGGGGGTTTCTATGTTTGTTTGGTCGTGTACTAACTCGTAGTAGGGGTTGGAGGCTAATGCCGCAGTCTGTGATCTAGTCACAGACCGGGTGGAGTGGGCGGACCTGGTAGACCCAGGCATAGCAACAGGGGAATTGAACAACACAGTATCAGACCGCTAGCAGACTCCGCAGCCTCACGGAGCCAGGGGGTTGTAAACCCCCCGAGAAAAAGGCTTGCCCTACTAGTGTGATATGTGTGGTATTTGACAGTGGCTTTACTTACCAGCGTTACCACGCTGCTTAATGGTCCCTCGTTGGACGTCTACACAGAGTGAAACAACGTACTGGCACTTGTTCCTGCAAGCGTTTAGGCCTAACAAAAGGAATATTCTGGGGCCAGTATATTCTACTGAAACCCCGTACTAATTAATTTTGTAGGCAACGCCAGGCCTCGTTGGTTTTTCGGCTGTCCACTCCTATCGACGAACTGTGCGCTGCAAGCTTCAGAGTATACACTCTCTCAAACCTTTCGTCGACGCTGTTCCGGAGCGGGTATGTAAACAGTGACCTGCTCGCTCAGCGTCTCGATCGAAAGTGGCATATTTTTGGCATGCGTTTATAATTTATAGTCTCTAATGAAATATGTTGAGGAGGGGAGAACTGTTTGTCTCAAGTTGGTCATTCAGAATTATATCTGTGTTTTTTAATTTGTCGATTTCCATAGACTCTAACAAAGATAGCTTAAGTCGCCACATTTAAGTTTGTACACACCACTATTTAAGTGTTTTTTATTTTGGCTCTTGTTATTTTTAATATATTTGCCTAGGTTGTTACTGCCTTTTTGTCCTGAGATTGGTAAATCGGTCTCGAAGGCGAATGAACCTATTAACAACGTAACGGTCAACGGCATAAAGATGCAGAAGGCAACGGGGAACCACTGCATTAAAGACTCGGAGAGTACCCCTAGTACAATTAACATGGCTACGACAAATCATAGAAATCATATTACTGATCATGGAATTCGGATACCAAGATCCGGCAGAGAAGGACAATCACAAGACGGCAAGGCCTTCTCGGTCGCCAGCACAAGAAATCCTTGCCATTATAATGGAAAGATAAACCTCACGATCTGCACATGGAATGTTAAAACGTTATATGAGGCAGGCAAGACTCATAATGCAATCAAGGAGATGGATAGACTATCAATAGACATAATGGGAATAAGTGAGATGAGATGGACGAACTCTGGGCAATGTAAAATTAATGATCATCATATATATTACTCAGATAACCCTAATGGAAGACACGAAAATGGGGTAGGTATAATCTTAAATCAAGAAACTGCCAGACATGTTAAAAACTTTGTACCTATATCGGAAAGAATACTCCTCCTTCAACTTAATACCTACCCAATTACATCTAACATTATCCAGGTATATGCCCCTACAGCTGACAAACCGGACGAGATAAGTGAAGCATTTTATAACGAACTATCGAACACCTTAAAACGGATTTAACCCCAGAAAGGATTTAACTTTGATTATGGGTGATCTAAATGCCAAAATTGGTAGGGGACAATCGGGAGAATTCATAGGACAATTTGTACTTGGAGAAAGAAATGAGCGAGGAGACCGACTGGGTGAATTTGTAGCAGAAGAAGAGTTTGTGATTACTAACACTTACTTCAAACTCCCACACAGAAGATTACACACATGGAAATCACCTCAAGATACTCCAGGCCGCATAGTGAGAAACCAAATAGATTACATTCTGATTAATAAAAGATTCCGGAACAGCATAACATCAGTCAAAACATACCCAGGAGCTGATATCAAATCAGACTATAACCCACTGATTGGCAAAATTAGGCTCAGGCTAAAGAAGGTTAGACGTAGTGTCAATCCAAAATTCGACATCAAGCTATTAAAGGACCAACACACAGAACATAGTGTAAAGCGGTATATACAGAACAATTTGAATACCGTTATTCGATCGGATGTAATGGACCAGGAGCTAGAAAACTTACAGTCAGTTTCAAAAGACATACGAGAGAAATAGATATGATGGAAGAGAGGCGAAAGTTCAAAAATCAAGACATGTCATTATACAAAAGAATCGATAACAAGATCAAAAAAGCTATTAGAATAGCTAAGGATACACATCTAAGAAACCAGTGTTCTGAAATACAGCAATTGCAACATAAACACGATACATTTAATATGCACAAAAAAGTTAAAGAAGCCGCAGGCTTATACAAACCTAGAAGAGTTGGGGGTTTGGCAGATAACCAAGGCAAACCACTGTTAACTGTGGAAGAAAAACTAGACACTTGGAAGAATTATGTGGAAGTAACTTTTGCAGATGAAAGGCAGACTACCATTGAAGACACTGAATGCCAAACAGGACCCCCGATTACCATTGAAGAAGTCACGTCAGCTATTAAAAGAACTAAAGATGGTAAAGCGGTAGGACCTGACGAGTTTTGTGCAGAATTCCTTAAACTTATGGATGAACAGGGAATAAAATGGATAACAACTGTATTCAACAACATATACGTAACTGGAAAAATACCCCAAAGCTGGTTAAAGTCGACCTTCGTGACCATACCAAAAAAAGTAAATGCCAAGACATGCGAAGACTACAGAACAATTAGCCTAATGAGCCTCTTACTTAAAACGTTCTTGAAAGTGATACACGGCAGAATATATAAAAAAAATGCGAAGAACAAGTATCATGGACGCAGTTTGGATTCCGCGATTCCTTAGGCACCCGAGAGGCTCTATTCGCTGTCCATGTACTTATGCAAAGATGCAGGGATGTTAATTGCGATGTGTATATATGTTTCATCGACTACAAAAAGGCATTTGATAGAGTAAAATATGATAAACTTATAAACATCTTGAAAGAAGTGAGGTTAGATGATAGGGACTTGAGAATCATCTATAATTTATATTACAACCAAACAGCCTATATTAAAGTTTATGATCAATTGACAGAGGCAGTCTCCATAGATAGAGGAGTGAGGCAAGGATGCATTCTGTCCCCGGTGTTATTTAATATATACTCTGAATATATCTTCGAGCAAGCGCTGGGAGAACTACAAGAAGGCGTATTAGTCAACGGAATGCGTCTAAACAACATTAGATATGCCGACGACGCAGTAGTTTTTGCAGATAGTCTGAACGGTTTGCAAAGAATAATGTCGCGTATATCAGATATAAGTAGAGAACACGGACTTGATCTTAATACGAAGAAAACAAAGTACATGGTAGTCAGTAAGCGCGAAATATTAAATACACAGATTTTGGTTAACAAACATCCAATTGACAGAGTGGACAGCTACACATACCTTGGTACTAACAGCCAATGGGATCACTCCAGTGAAATAAAACAATGCATAGAAAAAGCGAGATCAGCATTTATAATGCGGAAGTCTCTTTTCAGAAGTCATGATTTACCACTTGCTACAAAAATCTCTCTCATTAGATGCTATATATTTTCTACCTTATTATACGGAGTAGAGGCCTGGGCACTTTCCGAAGCTTCCTTAAGAAAACTCGAGGCATTCGAGATGTGGTGTTACAGACGTAAGAATTTCATGGGTGGATCGTGTGACTAATATTGAGGTCCTACGTAGAATAGGCAAGGAATGCGAGATTATTAACACCATCAAAGAGCGCAAACTAGAATATCTTGGCCATGTTATGAGGAATGAACAGAGATACGGCTTATTGCAACTCATTCTTCAGGGCAAGGTATTTGGAAAGAGAGGACCGGGGAGAAGAAGAATATCTTGGCTTCAAAACCTGAGAAAGTGGTTTAATACATCGACAACCGGACTATTCAGAATAGCAGCAAGCAAAATTAGGATAGCCATGTTGATCGCCAACATCCGGAACGGATAGGCACCGTAAGAAGAAGAAGGTTGTTACTTGTTCGGAAAGCTACACAAACCGGATCACCCAATAAGACCTGTAGTTTCTTTTTATACAGCTCCATCATATAAACTTTCAAAAAAACTGTTAGAGATTATTTTAGAACACACTAAATTTTCACCTAAATTTACAATAGAACTAGTTAATAAAATACAACATTTTCAATTACCTAACAACTCCAGATTAATTTCATTTGACGTAAAAAATCTTTTTCCTAGTATCCCTCCTACAGAAACTTTTATTCTAGTAAAAAACCTTTTAGACCAAAATAGTACAACTCCAATAATTACATCTGAAATTTTACATCTTCTTGAAGTTTGCATAAACCAGGACTACTTTGAATTTAATGATCAAATATATACAAATAACAGTGCAGGCTTATAATGGGCAATCCTCTAAGCCCATTACTATATTTTTATGGACCATCTAGAGACAAAGATTTCAAAACATCCCGTATTCAAACAATTTCTATATTGGTGGAAATACGTAGACGACGTACTGGTATGTTTCACAGGAACTAACAGGCAACTCGACCAATTTTTATCGTATATTAATTCACTTCATAGTCATATTGAATTTACAACAGAAACAGAACAAAATCAATCCATAAATTTTTTATATATAAAAATTATCAACAAACATGACTTCTCCATATTTCATAAACCTACACATACTGACACGACTATACACAATTCATCATCCCATCCAACACAACATAAACTAGCAGCTTATCATAGTATGTTACATAGATTAACAGAAATTCCGATGTCAAAATACAACTTTGAGACAGAATTAAATATAATTAAGCAAATAGCAGTAAACAACGGATACAACGAACAAACAATTAATAAAATGTTAAATCAAAAACTACACAAGAAAGCCCTGAAATTAGTATTTCCACCACCAGAGAAAGAACCCAGTACCTTCTGCTCGATTACATATACAGGCAAAATAACACCAAAAATAGCCAAATACATAAAAAAGAAAGGAATAACACCAGCTTTCCGAACAAATAACAACCTAGGCAAATATATTAAGAATAACAAGAGCCAAAATAAAAAACACTTAAATAGTGGTGTGTACAAACTTCAATGTGGCGACTGCCCAAAAACTTACATCGGTCAAACTGGTAGAAACTTTAATAAACGAATAGCAGAACATAAAAGGGTTTTCAATAATAGAAAAACAGATTCGACATACGCACTTCACCTTCTATATCATAATCATTCTTTTAATGACAAATTTAAAATTCTTCACATTCAAAATGAAGGCCTTAAGCTATCTTTGTTAGAATCTATGGAAATCAACAAATTAAAATCACAGATATAATTCTGAATGACCAACTTGAGACAAACCGTTCTCCCCTCCTCAACCTATTTCATTAGAGACTATAAATTGTAAACGCAAGCCAAAAATAGATCACTTGAGAAAGGCAATCAGCCGAAACAGCTGTAGTGATAAGAGTTAAAATAAATGTTGTGGATGTTTGAAAATAAAGTTTTCAGTGTTTTATTGTTACATAAAATGAATTTCCATCAAGTAACGGTCGAATCCATCAATAGTTTATCTCTTAACAGAATCTCTGACAACATTAGGTACGATGGTGTTAACCATCTCATTATACGTGTCCCTAATAAAAAACGAAGGCGGTTCGCAGAAGAAGGGTGCTGCTCAGTAGGACGTACGCAGTGTGAGAAATGCGATATTGGACTCTGCATTGAATACTTTGCCATATTTCATAAAGAGTAAATCTTATATTTTTATAGTATTTTGACCTAGTGTTACCATATGGTCACAGTTTGTAATGTCATATGTTCGATAAACAAATAAAATTTAATACGTTTTTCTGCTTATTTGTATTTTTCCTAAAGTAAACTTGGCAAAAAATAACCAGTTTTACAAAAAAAAATTAATTCAGGCTTTGATTTGTTAATTAAGTGTCAGTTTTCTCGTCCTAGTCTTAAATTTTTAGGATATGTAGTCGATAGTAAAGGTTAAGTACAGATCTTGAGAAAGTTACAGCCATTACGGACTTTCCTATACCTTAAGACTACCACCCAAGTCGGTAGGATATTGGGAATATGTTTGGGAATATCTACTTTGTTGTCCCCACTTACAGATTTGCTTAAAAATAGGAACGAACACGAACTTCAGAAGCCGATGATGCTTTCCGGCGTATTAAAGAAGCTGATAATGTTTTCCGGCGTATAAAAGAAGCTTTTACTAGTACTCCTGTCATTCTTCTTCTTAAGGTTCCATCTTCTAACGAAGGTTGGATATCAACATGGCAATTCTTATTTTACTTACAGCAGCTCTAAATAGTTGTCATGACGTCTCCGAATTTCCGAATTTCACTGCTTCAGGTAGTGTACCATTTTAGATAAAGGATGGTTCGGAACACGCCAGCAAAAAGCTTAATAAAGCACAGAAACATTATTCCACAACAGAAAGAGAACTTCTTGCAATTATTCATGGTCTTGATGCCTTTCGGTACTATCTTGAAGGTAGTAAGTTCACTATCATCACGCAATCATAGTTCTTTATTATGGTTACATTCTATGAAAAATCCGTCTCAGCATTTGTCCCGTTGAATTTGTAGGCTTTTAGTATTTGATTATAAGATTGTACATCGCAAAGCCAATGATGTTGTGGTTGCAGACGCGTTGTCAAGAACGTTCAATATCATTCTTTTAAATATGTTCACTTTATTTTCAGATAATTGGTATCGGAATATGATTCATAATGTCACCCAAGAACCTGATATCAAATAGATATCCTGATTTCAATGTGGGAAATAATATCCTTTATAAACATGTTATCAGTCCTGTCGAATCTCGATCCAATATGTATGATTGGAAAATAGTAAACCCAACAGCTAATGGGGATGAAGTATTGTAAACCTTTCATGATGATGTGATATCAGGTCACTTTGGCTCTACAAAACATTTAGTAAGAGAGCTGAGTAAGAGAGAGTAAGTTACAGCCATTACGGGCTTTCCTATACCTTAAGACTACCACAAAAGTCAGTAGGATATTGGGAATGTGTGGATATTATCGTCGGTTTGTTCTGTCTTATTCTACTTTGTTGTCCCCACTTACAGATTTGCTTAAAAATAGGAAAAATGCTATTACATGAACTTCAGAAGCCGATGATGCTTTCCGGCGTATAAAAGAAGCTGATGATGTTTTCCGGCGTATAAAAGAAGCTTTTACTAGTGCTCCTGTCATGACGTCTCCGAATTTTAAAGAGCATTTTTATCCATGATAGATTGTTCCAACACTGCTTCAGGTAGTGTACTATTTCAGATAAAGGTTGGTTCGGAACACGCCAGCAAAAAGCTTAATAAAGCACAGAAAAATTATTCCACCGCAGAAAGAGAACTTCTTGCAATTATTCATGGTCTTAATGCCTTTCGGTACTATCTTGAAGGTAGTAAGTTCACTATCATCACGCAATCATAGTTGTTTATTATGGTTACATTCTATGAAAAATCCGTCTCAGCGTTTGTCCCGTTGAATTTGTAGGCTTTTCGTATTTGATTATAAGATTGTACATCGCAAAGCCAATGGTGTTGTGGTTGCAAACGCGTTGTCAAGAACGTTCGATATCAATCTTTTAAATATGTCCACTTTATTTTCAGATAATTGGTATCGGAATATGATTCATAATGTCACCCAAGAACCTGATATCAAGTAGATATCCTGATTTCAATGTGGGAAATAATATCCTTTATTAACATGTTATCAGTCATGTCGAATCTCTATCCAATATGTATGATTGGAAAATAGTAAACCCAACAGCTAATGGGGATGAAGTATATTAAACCTTTCATGATGATGTGATATCAGGTCACTTTGGTTTCTACAAAACATTTAGTAAGAGAGCTGAGCTATATTACTGGCCTGGTTTGAGCAACTCAGTTAAGAAATACATATCGAGATGTAGAGTTTGTGCAACACACAAGCCGAGTAACCTACCTCAAGCTGGATTAATGGCTTCGTTTAGGAACATTAATTTTTCTTGGCAAATGAGATCTTTAGACCTTATTGGACCTTATCCACGTAGTTATTCAGGTAATACGTATTGTTTGGTAGTTGTAAATTACTGCACCAAATTTCCTTTAGTTTGTCCTCTTCGAAAGGATACAACTCCAGCCATTTTGAAATTCTTAGAGGAACAAGTTTTCTTGCTTTTTGGTACTGCGCAATTAGTTTCGTGTGACAATGGTCCTCAAAACATTAAGGAAGAGGTAGAAAACTTCCTACCTTAGAACTCAGAGTCAGTATAATTTGAGGAAACGAGACATGCGATTCTTTGTTGGCGATCGAGTATTGAAGCGAAATTTCGTAAAGTCAAGTAAGGGTTATGCCATTTCTGCTAAGTTCTGCCAGAAATATATTTCCTGTACTCTCGTTCGAGTAGTATCTCCTTTAGTGGATGAGTTAGGAATGAGAATGGATGAATTTGAGGAATAGGAAGGATTTACTTCAGGTTAATACAGTAGATTACATACCATCCTGTTCCTCAGATAAGATTAACTTGAGTTTGTCTATTCAAGTTAATCTACTATTTTGACTATTATTATTTTTGCTCCATTTTGATTACGATTTATATTTAGGTAGGTAGAGCTTATTCCTTGTTTATCATTTGTTTATGTAAGTTAAAATTGTTAAACTTCCTATTCTTTTTACTAAGTACACTTATCTGTGTTTACTTATATTAAACCTTATACTGGTATGGAACTATCTTACATACTACTATGATATATATTTTATGTGTTAATTTGATTATCGTCTTTTGTTTATTTGGTTTGCCATATTGGAAAGACTGTTGTGATTTTTTTTATTTAGTCCCTTTAATGGTCATGGTCATACTTTATTTAAACTAATATTCTGATGTACTACTATGGGATGATTCTGAAATTAGTTATTAGGAATTCATTTTATATAATTTTTGTAGGTATTTTTTTTTCTATACTCTTGTCATGTCGAAGTTGTTCAAAAAAGTTGACTGGGCAGTAAGACGTTTCTTTCAAAATTAGATAACCATCTTCAATTTTAATTCTAATTTGAACATTTTAGTTTTAATCGTGAGTCTTTCCAGACTATGTTCAATTATAATTACAAAAGATTTCCTTCAGCTCACTTCTTAGTCTCACTTATGTTATGTTAAGTTATTCTTGTCATTGCTACCTCTATGGCTAGCATAGTTAGATTGCTTTTCTGGAATTAGTATTTTATATTTTCGTCATCAAATCATCGTTTAAAGTTACATTCACTTCTTTCCTTAAGCATTCACTTATTGATTTTGGATATAGAACTAGAACATTATCTTGTTCTACCTTAATAACGTCAGAACGAATCATTAATTTGCAGTTTCTACAGAAATTGGTCTGTTCGTTCTTGATGCTTTTTTTGCTGATTACTTACTTCTTTAACTATTACTATTTGGATTTTTAGGGTATAGCTATTATTAATGTAGCTCCCTTATATCTGATATTCTTATAAATCTGTTGTAGCTACTTGCTATAGTTAGTGAATATCAGCATAAGTTATTTTGTTTTTATGTTGATTTAGATTCAATTATTTAGTCTACAAATATTGTGGTTTATTCACATATTGCCGGATGTGGGTATATGCTAATCTCATAATATGTTTGGATTATTTAATTAGAGTGTGAATTGGTTACCCATTTGCCTGGTTGATTATACCTTTGGATATGCTACTCTATAAATTTGTTTTTCACTGGTTGATCAATTTTGGATTTAGTGCCCAATTCAACACTTAAATTGGTTTATATACATTTGGCATTTTTTATTGTTACTTTTTGGATTATTTGATTAGAGTGGGAATTGGTGACTCATTTGCCTGGTTGATTATCTCTTTGAATATGCTACTCTATAAACGCGTGGTCGACTGGTTGATTGATTTTGGATTTAGTGCCCAATTCAATACTTAAATTGGTTTATGTTTGGAATTTTTTTACTGTTACATATAATTTGTTAATCGGTCCACACCTCTGCCTGATTGATTATCCTTGGATATGCTACTATAAATCTGTTGTCCACCCAATAGTCAATTTTAGAATCCGTGTCCGATTTTACCATATTTTGATATGTATGAATTAAGTATTTGTCTTTACGACTATTTTTAGCTACATGAAAGCCTTACTTTAGTTTCTGTACTTTAGATAGTATGTGGCTTGTAAGTTACTTAGTAATATTTGGGTATCTTTACATATTCTTCTTTATACATCATTCATAATCTGTGGTTAATTGTAGTCTTGCGAATCGATGTAGATTGTTCGGAAGTGAGTTATTAAGTTAGTGTATTTGATCACATTTGGCAAACTAATGCCATGGCTAAAAATTTTTTAGTTTTGGATTTATTTGTATCCTTTGATTGTACTGCAATGATGGAAACTTTGGCTAAACTAAACTTTAACTTAACTATTAAGCGTCTATTTGACCTATTATCATAACTCAACGGTTCATACCTATGTAACGAGATTTAATTAAGTTTCCAGAAATTAGATCTAAGTAACCCAATTCAGTTTAAAAATTTTAAATCTTTTTAATAATATTAATCATTGCTTATTGCTCAATGCGATTGTTTGTTTATGACATTGAAAATATCGGTGTAACTAGAACACGCTTATCAAGACGCTGATCTAGCGAAATTTGCAATGCAATCAAAAGTTTATTTAATATTGTGTACAAATTATACTAGTAAAACATGAATGCTGAGTTCCTAAGGGCAAAAGTTTTGGTGAGAATTCGAGATGTCGTTCCTGTAAGAGTTATGAATTTAAAGAGAACTGCTAAGTTCTTAAGTTAAGCAAAAAAACTTTGATCGGACAGTGTTCCCGTGGCTTCGATTTATTCTATGAATACTAATAAAAAATCATCGAAATCTAAGTACCCAAAGGAGCTTGTTGAAACGATGATTAAACCGTGCTAAGATCTTGATGATGAAAGAAACTAAAAAAGTGAAGTCTATGCTGATAGAATTTCAAGATGATTTTGCCATTGATAAGAAGGATAATGGCAAAACAAGCATAGTAAAGCATAAAATTAATACCGGAGACGCTCAGCCAATCAGACAACAACCTAGACGACTTCTATTTGCGAAAAGAGATGAAGCCGAAGACATCATCAAAGATATGAACAAACAAGGGGTAATTGAACCATCAAACAGTCCATGGACATCACCAGTAGTGCTAGTAAAGAGGAAAGATGGTTCAACACGTTTTTGTATTGACTACCGACAGCTCAATGCGGTAACTAAGACAGATAGTTATCCTTTGCCCAGAATAGACGATACTTTGGATACACTTTCTGGTTCTCGTTGGTTCTCCACACTCGATCTGAAAAGTGGATATTGGCAAGTAGACATGGAGTCAGCCGATCGTGAGAAAACCGCATTCTCGATAGGATCAGGGCTTTGGCAGTTCACAGTTATGCCCTTTGGTTTATGTAATGCCCCGGCCACATTTAAAAGATTAATGGAGGCAGTTTTAAGAGGTCTAACATGGAAAACATGCCTGGTTTATTTGGATGATGTAATTGTAGTTGGAAGATCCTTCGATGAACATGCCAATAATCTGACAAAGTCTTTCAACTAGTGCGGGCAGCGAATTTGAAGTTGAGCCCGAAGAAATGTCACTTGTTTCGACGAGAAGTAAAGTACTTGGGACATATTGTAGCAAGTAATGGTGTAACAGCTGATCCTGAAAAACTTGCAGCAATTAAGGATTGGCCAGTACCAAGAGATAAACACGAAATTAGAAGTTTTCTTGGCCTATGTACATATTACCGACGTTTTGTCAAAGGATTTGCCAACATCTCCAAGCCATTAACAAAGTTGACAGAAGAAGGCAAAGAATATACATGGAGCGAAGAGTGTCAAAGAGCTTTCGAACACTTACAAATGGCTCTGATCAGCGCACCGATTTTAAGCTACCCTAGACAGGCATAAAAATTTGTGTTGCGACACCGATGCCAGCAACAGTGCAGTAGGAGCTGTTCTCTCCCAAATACAAGATGGACAGGAGAAAGTCATCGCTTACTTTAGCAAAGTCTTGTCGAAACTAGAAAGGAACTATTGCGTTACCAGGAGAGAATTTCTAGGCGTAGTAAAGGCTTGCGAGCATTTCCATAAATACTTATATGGCAGAAAGTTTCTTCATCGCACGGATCACGCTGCTCTAAAATGGCTCCTACAATTCCGTAATCCAGAGGGCCAGATGGCAAGATGGTTAGAACGATTACAAGAATATGATTACGAGATCGAACACAGGGCTGGAAGAGTTCATTTGAATGCTGATGCGCTTTCGAGACGGTCGTGCAGTGAAAATTGTAATCACTGTCTTAAATTGGAAGAAAGACTTTGCCCCGTGAGACGAACCACCGTTATTAATGATCATTGACAACCACAACAGCTACAAGGCGCTCAAGCAGATGATCCATGTATAAAAAGAGTATTGGATTGGATGCATCGAAGTGAAAGGCCTTCTTGGCAAGACATTAGTGCATGTAGTCCTGAAGTCAAGTGTTACTGGAGCCAATGAAATTGTCCAGTGCTAAAAGATAATCTTCTTTATAGAACCTTTGAGAACGATGATGGTACAGAATCTAAGCTTGAGTTGATTCAACCTAAAAGTAAAGTGTCAGAAGTATTGCGTCAGTTACATGACGGTGCATCAGGTGGACACTTTGGTATTACGAAGACTCTGCAAAAGGTTCGAGAACGGTTCTATTGGGTGAACTGTAAAGATGATGTAAGAAGATGGTGCCGGAAATGTGAACTGTGTGCAACCAGTAATGGTCCAGTTGGTAAAAAGAGGGCACCCATGAAACAGTACAATGTTGGTAGAAAGAGTAGAAATCGACATTGCAGGTCCACTTCCAGGGACGAATGATGAAAGTAAATATATCCTGGTAGCTATGGATTATTTTACGAAATGGACTGAGGCCTACGCGATACCAAATCAAGAAGCTGCTACCATTGCAGAGGTACTGGTTAAAGAATTCTTTAGCCGATTTGGTGTTCCCTTGGAAATCCACTCCGACCAAGGGAGAAACTTCGAGTCAAACCTTTTCCAAAACGTTTGTAAATTGATTGGTGTCAATAAGACCAGAACGACACCCCTGCATCCTCAATCAGATGGAATGGTCGAGAGAATGAACCGAACGATGGGTAAACACCTGTCCAAAGTTGTATCAAACCATCAAAGAGATTGGGACCAGCACATTCATTTATTCTTAATGGCATACCGCTCGGCCGTAACTGAAACTACAGGCCCAGTAGTCTCCAACCTGCCTGATGTTAGGTCGTGAAGTTGGTTTGCCCTGCGACCTAGAGTTTGGCTGCAGACCTTCCGAAAACATGTTGCAAGCGAAGATTATGTCGACCGCCTAAAGTTAAAAATGAACAACATTCATGCACTTGCTCGACAACACATCCAGTTAGCCAGTGACAGAATGAAAGATCAATACGATTCTCGATGCATGAATGAAAGCTACGAAGTAGGTGATCTTGTTTGGGTTTATAATCCATAACGTCGTCGTGGCTTGTCTCCTAAACTGCAAAGACAATGGGAGGGTCCGTATGAAATTAAAAAGAGAATAAATGATGTAATATACCGAATTAAGAAGTTGCCGAAAGGTAAACCAAAAGTGGTTCCCATAAATCGTCTTGCACCTTATGCTGGCTCAAATGAAACAGAAGAAGCCCGAACCCTTCAACATGAGATCAAAGATGACCGGCGACCAAGCTTTAATGAGTTTATGTCAAATTACGCAGAGAGAAAGAGTGCTAGATTTGGCGTAACGACAGAAGTTCAGCAGGATCTTTTTAGTGTTCCGCACAACGTCACTCTAGCCCACTGTGTTGCCCAAGATCTTGAGATGACTAAAGGAATCTCATCCGTATTTTATAAGAAATTCGGTCGTTTGGACGAGTTAAAAACCAGCAGCCTAAAGTTGCGTGGTTTACTATTAATCATGGATGCAAGTATATAATATATATATATATATATATATATATATATATATATATATATATATATATATAAAATATGTTTAGGATTAAACTTGAGAGGTCGCTGGTTAAATTGTATTGGATAAATAAATATAACGAAAAATGCAATATTAGTTTGTACATAAAATTAGCGAAAATAGCAAATATTTGTAGCAAATATATGTAAAATAAAATGTAATTAAAATAACAATTGGCAGATTTAATAACTTATTGTCAACTCTATATGAGATTCACTTACCTTTTGTCTATAGTTGGGCCCGGCTCGGGTAAAAATGAGATGCACTGCGGGGTTAATCTGCTTGCTTCCGTCCACGACGAGAGTTTTTTGAAGAGTGTTCGATCATATGAAAGGGAGCACGTATGTACCCAAATCGACCAGAGGGTTCTGTTTTTAGGACCTCCATGAATAGCAGTAAATTAAGCTTAAAATGACATTTTTTACTTGCTACACAAAAGACTGGTACGTTTCCTTAAGGAGTCTGAAGTGTTTGGGTTGATATATGTTTCCCAAAAACATGTTGTTTTTTTCAGACAAGTGAATTCTCAGAACTTGACAATAATTAATCAGCCAATTTGAGTTCGAGAATTTAAAAGATAAACTAAAGCCATATTACAATTAGCTAATATATTATGATTAAATAAGATTTAAAAATAAATAAGGTCATATTCGGAATAATAAAAATAAAATATTTAAATCACTTGACACTTTTCCAAACATTATCCGCCCCAAAACGAATATTTTTTTAAAAACAACTACAATGATAAGAATAAAAACGAACACCAAACTATTAATATAATAATAATAATAGAAATGAAGAAAAATATAGTTGTTAACAAATAGGTAGTGAACAGATCTTGACCGCCGGACGTTGTAGGATGCCATCTGAAGCTGTCCTCAGAGTAACAACCCGTGCAATACCGTCGGTGCCGTAATGCAACTCAATAATTCTGGCCAACTGCCGGCGAAGAGGAGGCTGTTGTTCATTTTTTATGAGGACTAGAGAACCTTTAACGAGAGATGGGGTTGGACTATGCCATTTAGATCGCTCTTGAAGAGAATGAATATACTCTTTAGATCATATTTTCCAAAAATCCCCCTTTATCCTTTGAATTAACTGCCAACGATTCAGACGGTTAATCTTTAAAGCGCTTAGATCTGGATCGGGAATTGAATCCACTAAGGATTCAAAAATCAAAAAATGACCAGGAGTCAGTGCCTGCAAGTCATTAGGGTCAGAGCTTGCTGCACACAAAGGACGAGAATTAAGAACTGCCTCTATTTGAGTCATAAGAGTATAGAACTCCACATAAGTCAAAATTTGTGTACCCAAAACAATACATATGGTTCTTGAATGATTTGACGCCAGCCTCGGCTAACAGATTAAAATCCCAGGTAATAGAAAGAGTCTCAGCAGCAGATCGACCTAGTTTAATGATTTCGTTGCTGGCTCCCTTAAAATTGGTACCTTGATCACCCCTAATAGTTAGGCACTTACCGCGTCGAGATAGAAATCTACGAAAGGCAGCCAAAAAGGACTCAGAACTAAGATGTGAAGTTACTTCCAGATGAATGGCCTTTGTACTCGTACACACGAATACACAAACATATCCTTTGTATGTTTTTGCACCTCTATGTTTGGACATTAATAACGAGAATGGTCCTGCAAAATCCACAGACAGGAAAGCACGTAACGGAGTAACTCGGCAAATAAAGGGGTTGTAAGATTTAGGTCGGCATCTAAAACAACGAATGCACTTCGACAAACAGCGATGAATGGCACTTTTCAGAGACAGAATCCAAAAGCGCTGAAGTAATAAATAATGCATAGGCTTTAAACCAGGGTGCAGATGAGTTTGATGAGTCCATTCGATGATTAAATCGATCAAACGATGAGTTTTCGGTAGTAGCAATGGATGTTTTACATCAAAAGACAATTTAGACCTTTGTAATCGACCTCCTACTCTCAAAAGACCATATTCATCAATAAAGGGTGCGAGTTTACGAAAAGGTTTGGGTAACAGCGAATTTTGTTGAATTTTGAGAAAAATATCCGAAAAAATGTCAGCTTGTGCGGGCTTAACAATGTATCGTAACGCAGATTCCATCTCTAAATGACGAAGTTTAGCCACGAATTTTAAGACGTAAACCATGACTTTCTGAATCTTTATCAGGGACGAAAATTTTGAAAGTAAAGTAGAGATGATATTATCCGAAATGACCGGTATCAATGATAATACAGTGGGCAATTTTTCTTCTAACATTTCCGTGGGGTGGGAGGTGTGAAAATTAACTTGAGAGGGCCAACACTCGCTTGACTTTGAAAGAAAATCAGGACCGCGCCACCAGAGTGAAAATTGTAGTAGTTGTGCCGGTGACAAACCACGACTAGCACAATCAGCAGGGTTTTGATTAGATGGCACGTAATGCCAAGAAGAACATGGTATAAGTTCTTGTATGTGTCTTACCCGATTAGCAATAAAGGTTTTCCATTTATGCGGAGAAGAATTAATCCAAGTAAGAGCAATCGTGGAATCCGACCAAACATGAATATCGAAAAAAGAAAAGATATGCTTAAACGACTCTTTAATGAAGGCGACTAGATCCGCCAGCAATACAGCTGCCAACAGTTCCAATCTTGCAATAGATTGTGTCTTCAGAGGAGACACTCGACATTTAGCACACACAAGTACAGTCTCAAATGTGTCAGAAGTATTCAATCGGAAATATACAACGCTGGCGTATCCTAACTCTGAAGCATCGCAGAATCCATGAATCTCAACTTTAGAAGATTTATTAAAGCCGAAGTGTCGAGGGATTTGAATGTTCGCAAGGTCAGGTAACTCGATTTTAAACTGATGCCATACCTGTTGTATTTGTTCAGGTGGTTCATCATCCCAAGATACATTGGATTGCCACAACTGTTGCAGCAGACGTTTGGCCCTTAAAAGACACGGGGAGATGAAACCAAGAGGATCAAAAATACGACTGATTTCCGAAAGAATAGCCCGCTTTGTACAAGTTTTGTTAAGGGGACAGTAAGAATAAGAAAAGACGTCAGTCGACGGGTCCCATTTCAGGCCTAGCACCTTAATAACGGAAGGTTCCTCTTTGTCAAACGAACAAGATGTCAGAATATCAGAACCAAAATCTTGGAGTATACTGGGATGATTACTGGCCCATTTGCCTAGCTCAAAACCACCGAGCTTTAAAAGTTGAATGAGCTCTAACTGTAGAGAGCGGGTAGATGACAGAGAATCACTTCCTAATAGACCGTCGTCAATATAAAAATGTCGCGTTAAAGCTTGTGAAGCATTAGGGAAACGAGACTCTGCCGACTCAGCTAAATCTTGTAAAGTTTTTAATGCGAGATAAGGTGAAGAAGAAACACCGTAAGTAACAGTACGTAAATAGTACTCTTGAAGAGGTTTAGAAGAATCCGACCTCCAGAGAATTCTTTGATAATTCCAAAATTCTTTGTTCACGTTAATTTGTCGATACATTTGCTTTATATCGCATGTGAAGCAGTAACGAAAATATCGAAAATTGAGTAAAAGCGAAGAGATGTCCTTTTGAAGCTCAGGACCTGTATATAAGGTATCATTGAGAGACACCTCGAACGTCACGTAGACTGGCGTCGAAGACAACACGAATTTTGGAAACAAGAGATGAATTAACAATTTGTTTTTTGAAAACTGCGTGATGAGCAAAATAATACGAGTTAAGTAATATAAGTCATGAGTGACTATATTGGGAAGTAATATAGTCATTCATGAACATATTTCTATTTGAGATCCGGAATTTTCTTAAAACGATTCTCTAACACGCAAAAACGACGATATGCTTGAGAATAAGTATCGCAAAAGACAGGATTGGGTTGTCGAAACGGTAGAGGAACAGAAAATCTGCCTGTTTACTCTCGGAAAGTAAATGCCTTGTAAATATCCTCACAAACTTGATCGTCCTGAGACAAAATGGCAGGTTTAGATATATTTTCGACTTCCCAAAATTTTTGTAAAAAACTATCTATGTTTGTATCCATAGACGTATGTAAAGAAGTAAAATTACAATTTGAAAGGGCCGTAGAGACTCGCCCTTGCAGCACATAACCGAAAATGGTTTCTAAAGCGACAGGTTGGTTTGGTTCGCCAAGAATTCGACCCAACTTTAAAAAGAGAGAAACTAATGCAGCCTCTATCAGCATGTCCATCGGACCTGGTTGATAGAATGTGTGATCTGCTAATTTCAGATCACGAATATGAGAAAGATCGTGAGGATTGATAAACACCTTAGTTTGATTTGTACACACCTTTTTCACAATTATTGCGTCCATCGAGAAGATCAGGCCGTCACGATCACATGGTTTAATATGACAGAACGTGGTACCCTGAGTGGTACACGTCGACATTCCGGTTAGACCTTCCACTGGGATTGATAAATTATTACGGGAAAGACCTAAGCGCCGAAAACAACTATCTGAAATAAAATTAGCCATCGAGCCTGTATCCAGTAGGATACGAATTTTATGAAAATCACCGTAGACATCTTTGATATGTATCAAACATGTTAATAATAATACAGACGAGAATGTTAAACGTGATTGTGTGGAAAGGTTACTGTTTATTAGAGACGTCAGCGCAAAACTAGACGTGGAGGTTTGAGGCTTCTCTAATGTATGGTTGTGGTTCTCATTAGAAGTCGGTATTTGAGGAGGCGGTTGACTGAATAAACAAGATTCGTTGGAACTTGGGTAGAAATGAAGAAAAGTGTGATGTCGTGATTGGCAAACCTTACATGTGCTCAAAGAAGCACAGTTCACGGCGAAATGATATGTACCCAAACAGTTGAAGCATAAATTATGGCGTTTAACCAACTAGATACGTTCTTGCGTCGTTTTAGCAAGAAATGTTGAACATTTATATAAAGGGTGAACATCAGAACACAAGACACATTTACCCCCTTGATAAGTTACCTTCGGTCGATTGGTGGCACTAACGAAACTAGATGTAAACGGTTTTTTATTAGACTGAGGAGAAAATGATCGGGAGTGAGACTGGGTAGAAAGGGTTAATAAATTAAACTGAACCGATTCCAAAGCTATACATTGTCTTTCTAGAAATGAAATCAATTGCCTGTAAGTGGGAATGTCACAGCTTCGACTGTTTTCTAATTCAAAATCTGTACGAGTTTTATTGTCCAATTTGTTCGACAACATATTGAATAATAGAAGAAGTACAAGAACACATAACGCGGCAACATTTTCCGTGAAAGTATTTAACAGATTTCTTAAATTAGAAGTAGAATTTTTGATAACCGACGCGTTGAAAATATCGTTATAATATTGGGTAGCAAGAATGATACCTTTTCCCTAAAATCTCATAAGCAATCTGATAATTTGCATCGGTCAGGGGAATGCCTTTAATAAGAGCCAAAGGTTCTTGACTAATAGACGTAATAAGAAAACAGAGTTTTTCCACATCGGACAAATCGTGATTGTGATGAATTAAGCTGTTAAATAGGTCAAAGAAACTAGGACAATCTCGAAAATTGCCTGAAAAGGTGGGTATATTGAGCTTTGGAAGTCTAACTGAAGGTCTTGAAGATGGTACATTTGAATGTGAAGAGATATTCGAAGAAGAAGACGAATCCCTAATTAAAAAATCACTCTTTATGGATTTTACTCCGTAGTATGCCTGATCAGCGTCCACCCTAAACTTATCTTGCTCCGAAAATTCCTCATCGGTTATTGATCCGATGAGCAAATTGTGAGCTGTATGAAATTCTTGGTAAATAGATTCGATTTCCTCTGCCCTGGCTAAGAATAATGATTTGAGTGTATCATCCCTTGATGCTTGAATGCCTGCCTCATGGGCTTCCCTCAATCTAGAGAAGAAGAAAAGAAATGCGCTACTTGGTTTCAGACACAATTCTAAACAAACAAGGGAAGTATCGATAAAAGTAGAATAAAAATAATTCACAAAAATCAGCACAAAAAAAATGTAAAAATGTAATACAACGTTAATAAACGTCAAAAGTGATATACAGATTGAACGAATTTAAAACGGATCATACAATTTAATATATGTCTGTTTGAACTGCATTTGAAATAGTGGAGCAATATAAAACTTGGACAAAAATAAATCCATACCTGGGTATAGACATTGTTTAAAATATCTTTCAACTATCTGTCTCGCAACAATGTTGTTTGCGTAACAATGTTGCCAATCGCCGTGTAATAATCCGATTTGCGGATCTTTTTGAGAGTTATATCTTCTTCGTATCTTTAAATAAATCGGATATTTGCCTTATTTTTCATTGTATTTACCAATCTACTACAACAGACTAATAACAAAAATAAACTTAATGGTTTGTAGTTATTTAGTTTCTGTCCTGTAAATATTTTCTGGTTAACACCTTAACAATGAGGTTGGCAACACCGCTCAAATAAGGACTTGTCTAAGGAAGCGATAATAGTTCAGGAAATGAAAATCGAAAAAAGTTAAAACCTCGCAATTTTTTTGTCCTGCATGGATTGAGTTGAAATTTTAACATAGGGTAGGTGATAGCCCAAGGATCAAAATCTATATCGAACCGAAGTGCGCTGAAGGGTTTTAGGGGTGAAAATTACCTCTAATTGTCAAAAATTATAAAATAACATATTAAACCTGAATATGGGTAAGATTTGGTTTGAATTAGTTAAATAATGATTATTTTATACTTTTGAATAGAGTTCCATCATATTTCAACACTTAAAAAGCAACCCTTGTTAGAGATTAATGTAAAAAAATTACTAATTCTAAAAAAATGATTTCGTCTTGGATCGATTTGGATAAAAATTTGGATTTAAGCTCAATTCACCTGCTGCTTTATAGCTTATGTCATGTCGACGAACCCTGATTCTTCTTAGCGGTGAAAACTACCCCTAATTGTCAAAACTTATAAAATAACATATTAAACCTGAATATGGGTACAATTTGGTTTGAATTAATTAAATAATGATAGTATCGTGCTTTTGAATAAAGTATCATCATATTTCAACCCTTAAAAAGCGACCCTTGTTAGAGATTAATGTAAAAAAATTAGTAATGCGAAAAAAATGAGTTCGCCTTGGAACAATTTGCATAAAAATTTGGAATTAAGCTCAACTCACCCTCTGCTTTATAGTTTATGTCATGCCGATGAACACTGATTGTTCTTAGGGGTAAAAACTACCCCTAATTTTCAAAAATTGTAAAATACCATTACAAATCTTAAGATGAGTGAAATTTTGTTTGGATTAGTTAACTAGTGATTTTTTTATACTTTAAATTCATATATTTTCAACCCTTAAAAATCAATTGTTACGAGTGCTATAGGTGAAAACAATTGTTTGCCAAAATTTTGCAACTTTTCAACTTTTGAAAATCACCCTTTACAACATTGCAGTTTTTATAAACTAATTTAATAGACATAAATTGAAAAAAGTAGAAATAAATACAAAAAAAATTATCAACATAAAAAGTCACCATATATTCTTATACATTTACATAAATAGTTGAAAATATTTACATTCATAGGTAAAACAATTATAATATTAATTTTATTCGTCATCAATTACATCTTCATCGTGATCTATGTCATCCTCATCTTCTTCAATTATTGGTGGACTATTATTGCACCCTTCACCTGAGCACCCAGAACAAGAAGAGTTACAGTATAAACCAACTATTCTGCACCCACATGAAACGCCGCATCCTTGTTTGCATTGGCAAAAAAGAATTTTCAAAAGTTCATCGGGTGCAGGTTGTTTGTTCATGCGTACGGGTAATAACAAACCATCTTTGGAATACCATCCCCAATCTGTTGCTCTGATATTTTCATTGCCAAGCCATAGACATATGAGCAGATGTTTTATTCTGTTGTATGGGATTTCAAAATAAGAACGCTTAAAATTTCGAATGTATAACGCCCCACTACCTAATATACCGGTTTTGTAGATTATTATGCTCCGAAATGTACTGTACTATACTAATGGAATTTTCCGGAAAAAAAAATTAATTGGTTTTGTAACGTATTTCCTTCAGTTTTAACGATAGAGTGTTTCTTCAAAAACGATTTTGTAGAGGTTTTTAAGAGCTACAAGGATCTGTGAATTAAATCTTTTTGGAACCCTTGGTTTTTAAATGGGGTGAGTTTAAAGGGCTTGAAAAAGATGGTGCTTGATCGTAAATCGATGCTTTAAACGGCTATATCTCGCCAAATAATCATTGTACAATAAATCTAAATAAAGGAAAATTTTAGTCATTAAAAAACCTAAAAAAAATACATTAAAATAGTACATTTTTATTTTTTTCATATATTCAGTATTTTCGGGGATATTTAAAAAAAGCAAGGGTAAAAAATATGAAATTGTAAATCGTTTCTCGGTTAAGCTGTACTTTTTCTAAAACTAAGCATTTTAAATGGGTCAAACTTCTTGGACGTATTAACAATACATGTACAAAGAGAATTGCAGAAGAGTGAAGATCGATTTTAATTATGGGGGTGGTTAGAGGGTTGTTTTCATCGATTTTTTCGTAAAAAAATGAGGTATTGACCTTATTTTCATCATAACTCACTCAATTTTTAAGCTAGAGTCTTTTTTTATGGTAGGTCTATTTATGCTCTTTAAAAAAGGTTCTGTGAGTTTTCTTCCAAAAATGCATCATTTTCCCGATATTTGACTTTGAATCTTTCAAATTTGGCATTTGAAGAAAACCGCTGAACATTGATAGGCCGTATTTCGGTTCCTGTTATATCGCAAAAACATTTTAAAAAATGAATTGTATTTGTCTTTTTAAAAACTACAAATTAGTTCTCTACAATTTTTTTTGATAAAATGCACCATTTTGGAGTTATTCGCGAAAACTCGATTAAAAACGTCGATTTTTTCATCTAAAAGTTGTTACTTTTAATCGCGAATAACTTGAAAAATATCAGTTTTACAAAAAAAATGTAATTAACATTTTTTGTTTAGAATCGAACTTTTTTTGTTTAGAACTTTTTTAATCGAAACCTGTAGTTAAAAAGTAAAAAAAAAATTTCACCCCCGAGATGGGGTGGCAACCACCCCCAAGGCTTTGGCGCACTTTGGTTCGATATGGATTTTGATCCTTAGGCTATTACCTACCTTCTGTTAAAATTTCAAGTCAATCCACGCAGGACGAAAAAATTGCGAGGTGAAATGCTTCATTTCCTGGACTATAAGTGGTTTGACAGCATAATAAAATCGTAGATTTATGTGTAGATTTCAATTTTTATGATTTCAGAATCCAGCAGATCGCCGAAGTATTGGATTTTTATAATATAATTTTTTGACAACCTTTTGTTGGCCAACCACCTACAGCAGAGTTGAGCCGAAATACATAATATTTCGTATGTTCCGAATTTATTTCGTTCAATCTGGATATGAATCATTAATATATGTAATATAAGTTAAAATGTGTAATATAAAACTACCTACTGATATAAATTATAAAAGTAGAAATAAATTTAAAAATTGTTACGTAAATATGACCAAATTTAATTATGTAAATTAAGTTTAAAAATATTGCGCGAAGGACCGTATCAGATTTAAAATGAAAAGAAACAAAAACAAACCATTAATTAAAATGAATTATTTGAAACACAATGAAATTAATTAAATCAAAGTTATAATTATTTATAATTCGTCTCGAAGTGATCAAATGTTTAGGATTAAACTTGAGAGGTCGCTAGTTGAATTGTATTGGATAAATAAATATAACGAAAAATGCAATATTAGTTGTAGGGCGTTACTGGAAAAGGAGCCAATAGCCACTTTTTATATTTCGAGAAAATCACACTTATTATAATTGTACTATAAATCACTGTATCCAAATATAAAGAAGTTTTGAAGGTAATATGAATAGCTCAAGTGCGAATTAAATGTATAGTTTTAAAAAAAAAATTTTAAAAATAGTTTTTTTTTTAATATTTTGGCGTTTGGTTATTTTGGTATATATAGGAAAATGAGACATGGATCTTTTTATATAACAATTTTTATTTAAAAATACGACAATTATACAAAAGTAAAGCGCTCGCAGAACCTCATAATATGTGGTAATATATTCTAATCTTATTCTCCGAATTCAAAGTCAGCTTCATCCCCAAACCCATCTATGTCATCATCGAAATTTCTATGTTGAAGATTTTTATAAAAATCCTGAACATCTTTGGGAATAAGAGGTAATAAACTTTTTATATCAGCTAATTTTTTGTCGGAAATAGCTTTTCCGACATATAATGGATATAAAAGTTCGAATTTTGAAGAAAAAAAATTGTGCGTATATTTTTGTTATCTTCCTCTTATGCCTTTTTTATGTTAACTTCTTGAAACTGACCCTCTTCATGAGTTGATTTAAAAAATATTGAAAAGGGTTTATCTTTAATAATTCTAATTACTCTGGCATTTAACCAGCTGACTTTATTACCTAGTATATCTATTTTTCTGTTAGTAATAAGTTTCTCAATTTCTTTACTGCCTAGGAAATCTTCTTTTACCATTTCGTGAACGATAAACTTACGCTTTTTTGAACATTCTACCACCACATCCTTAAACTCTTTAAGTGTGTAGATTCTAATTTGTTTTTTTAAAGCACTTTCAATCTTTGCAAAATTAGAGTCGTTGGATAGGTAACAATGGCCAGGCATTAGATATTTTAAAATTTATTGTTTTCAATGATTTATGTGTTTCTAGTACACTTTTGAGAAAAAGGACAATTTTAGGTTCCGGTTCTGACCACCGCAAGAATCAGACCATAAATTTAGCTCTTCAGTTTCAGGTGAAAGGTGCTTATCAATCATAACTTTCAAGCATGAACCAACTTCTTGTGCTCCTCTTTCAGCGGTGCCCTCTTTCCATATAAAACAATATGGCTAATTATTGGATCCTTGGTAAATTCCTTCATTCTAAAGAAAAAGCTGTCTTTTATAATAGATTATGTTAGTGGGCAGTTTTGGGAGCCCAATTACTTTTTCCATGTCATAAGTAAGTGTTTCTCTTTTAACATGTTCTCTCGATTTAGCTTTTTCTAAATCATTTTTCATAGCATATCTTGCGTGTTCTGCTTTTTCTAAATGTTGGCGGTGTAAAATATTCCAAAAAAAAATGTACATTTTATTAAGAGTTAAATCGAAAGGCAAGTACTTAGCTTCAGTTTCACCCCTGCAGTAGTGGGACGCATAAGTTGGAAAAGAACTAATGTGTTCAATTACACTTTTTTTAATTTTATCAGGTAGTCTTTTATTTTTATTACCATTTTCAGAATTACCTCTTCCGTCTTTAACAATTCCAGCAGAGAATTTTTTTAGAGCAGTATCAACTCTAGAGATTTGTAATGATTTGATAAACATATTTCTACATACAATGTTATTATCTAAATGATATACGCGAGAAAACTTTCTTAAGTTACTTTCCTTATTCCTTTTTCTTTTGATACCTTGCTGTCTAACTGAAGCAGCTATAAAATTATTCTGACTTTCATAAGTTTGCAAAGCCCAAAATTGTTTAAAAATATTTTGTCTAATATCGGCGACAATCTTATCTTTACATTTTAGAGAACAATTGCAGTCAAAATCCAAAAAGGTTTTAGCTTTTATTAATTTACCTCTTGCTGTGTAGTGAGTCTGATTCGAATTTTTCAATAGTTTTCTACTTTTAAATGTTTGACCGTGATACTTTGTTTTTCTTCCCTTTTTCAGTCTCCCTGAATTTGCTCGCCTTTCTTTCACTTCCTGAGTCTCAGGCGGTTCTCCCAAGGATTCTTCACTTGAACTCGCTTCTGTAATTTCTGATATGCCTGGGCTATATTCACTATCTGAGTCTACAAAATCACTGAAGTTTTCTGAATCTACTTCCCTTTATAGCTGGTGTTCCTAAAAGAGCCTATATTAAATAGATATCATTTTTAAGTATCTTACCAGTGATTCCATTGCTTCCAATAGGGTTTGACTGTCTTCGTTATCAGTTAATTCAAATTCAATTTGTTTTTGACTTTTCGGATACATTTCAGAAGAGCTAATCTCGATTCGACAGTCGTTTCTATTATCTGTAGATTTTTGATCACCAATTTTGGGGGCTATATTTTTTAAAATTTCAATAACGTGATTAGGTTCTCCTCGTTGTAGTTGCTGTTCCTAAAAGAGGTTATATTAAAAAAACCTTTTTCATGTACCTATTTATTTGCCTTACCATTGATTCCAATGTGTTTTGATCGTCTTCATATTATCAAAAACTTCAAATTCAATTTGTTTTTGATTATTTTTAAACTCATCTCTAAAAGAGCTCATCTCGTTTAGACAAGGATTAGGATCATTATTTATATTTTCGTTATTATCTGGAACCTGAAAAATAAATGTTTTTATTGTAATGTTGAGTAGAGGCGCGAGACAGGGTGATACAATATCACCGAAACTTTTCAATCAGGCTCTTGAAGATACTTTTAAAAGATTAGAATGGGAAAAAAAGTATACAAATTTGTGGACAATGCTTGAACCATCTAAGGTACGCTGATGACATCGTATTGATAACCGATAAAAAAGAAGAATTATTTGAAATGATGAAAGAACTGGACGTAGAAGCTGGAAAGATAGGCCTTAATATTAATTACAGCAAGACCGAAACTATAACAAATACAGATGAAGACATCACAATGAGAATCGGATAAGATGAAATAGAACAAGTTAAGGATTATATATATATATAATATATATATATATATAATATATATATATATATATATATATATATATATATAGATCAGAGATCAAGAGACGAGTTAGACTGGCATGGGCGGCATTTGGCAAACTAAGCTACATTCTTAAAAACAAAAGATATCCACAGCATTTTAAGACCAAAGTATATAATCAATGCGTACTCCCTGTTCTTACTTATGGTTACCAAACGTGGACATCTACAAAAGCAAACATGGACAAAATCATAAAAACCCAAAGAGCAATGGAAAGACAAATGTTGCACATAAGACTAATGGATAAGAAGAGAAACGAGTGGATAAGAGAGAAAACAAAAGTGAGGGATGTTAGACAAGCAGTTGCAAAATTGAAATGGAGATTTGCCGGACACAATATAAGGCAAAAAGAAGACCGATGAAACAAAATTCTTATAAGTTGGAGACCGTGGGAATATAAACGAAGCAGAGGAAGGCCCCAAATGAGATGGGCAGATGATATCAAGAAGCACGTGGGCTCTAGATGGATGACTGTAGCGACAGACAGAGAAGAATGGAAAAGGATTGGGGAGGCCTATGTCCAAAGATGGACCGAAGAAGGCTAATTCGATAGATTAGATAGATTGTAATGTTAGTTAAAAAAATAATATAAACTAGATTGGCGATTTATTCTGTCTTTTAAATAAATCCAAGCGACACCCAGAAATTATTGCCTAAAACATATAAAAAGAACCAAGCGGCAAAAAACAAAGATTTATTATTGTTATTTTTTAATATATTTCTGAAAAACTTATGTAGTAGTCAATTATTACGTGTCTATACTTTTCAATTCTAAAACAATGTATTAATAGTATTGAAAAAATATAAAAGTTATTAGTAACAGAAAAAACATAACCTAGAAAAATTTTTTACTTACTTTTTGGTTGGTTGACAATCGGTAGAGGGAGCTAGAGTATATATGTCGGTTGGATCTTTTGCTAGAATTTAAATATAGTTGCTTGAAGGCGCTTGGTACATATAATGCAAATTTTACGATTTTGGCGCTTGGCTCCTTTTCCAGTAACACCCTTCAGTTTGTACATAAAATTAGCGAAAATAGCAAATATTTGTAGCAAATATATGTAAAATAAAATGTAATTAAAATAACAATTGGCAGATGTAATAACTTATTGTCAACTCTATATGAGATTCACTTACCCTTTGTCTATGGTTGGGCCCGGCTCGGGTAAAAATGAGATGCATTGCGGGGTTGATCTGCTTGCTTCCGTCCACGACGAGAGTTTTTTTAAGAGTGTTCGATCATATGAAAGGGAGCACGTATGTACCCAAATCGACTAGAGGGTTCTGTTTTTAGGACCTCCGTGAATAGCAGTAAATTAAACTTAATTTTAGCTTAATTACTTGCTACACATTTTTTACTTGCTACACAAAAGACTGGTACGTTTCTTTAAGGAGTCTGAAGTGTTTGGGTTGATATATGTTTCCCAAAAACATGTTGTTTTTTCAGACAAGTGAATTCTCAGAACTTGACAATAATTAATCAGCCAATTTAAGTTAGAGAATTTAAAAGATAAACTACAGCCATATTACAATTAGCTACCGTTGATTAAATTAAAAGTTAGTAAACAGAACGGGGACAGCCCTATTTTTCAAAAAGGAATATTTTTTTTCCTCCTCCTTTGTCTTTAAAAAACAAACAAACAAACAAAAAAAAACAAAAAAAATTTTAAAAATAGGGAAAGAAGAAGGGGAACTCTTTGAACTCACTTTACCTCTTAGTAAGTTCCTTCAAACAGAAAATCTAGAACTCCGTTTAGCTGTTGAATCTGCAGACAAAATGAAAGAATCACTAGAACAGTTAAGACAAAACGCAAATGAAACTTTTACCAGTATTTTGGGCAAGTATGAGCTCTTTGTGATAAATTTGGTGTTAATATGTCTCTTCCAAGGACAGTAATTTATCAAAGAGAAATAATGTACCAGCTTCTACGCCAGAAGAATATTACAGAAGATCTGCTTTTATCCCCTTTTTTGATGAAATTATACAATCCATAAATGATATGTTTGTTGCAGACAAAGAGATTTTAAAACCATTTCAGGACTTACTAAGTGTACAGTATGATGAGGCGATAGGCAAATCATTTCAAAGTCTAGTAGATTTTTATGGACTTGATGACACAAACATAAAAGGAGAAATCATACTTTGGAAACAATTTCTAAAAGATTTTCAACTTAAACCAGCACCAAAAAATGCTCTTGATACATGTAACAAGAACTTATTCCCTCTAGTTTATAATTTACTCCTAATAATGGCGACCTTACCTGTAACAACCTGCACACGTGAAAAGTCATTTTCAAAGACGTATTTAAGAAATTGTACTAGCGAAGAGAGAATAAATGGTTTAGCTTTAATGTTTATCATCTGGATATTCAAATAAATGAAGAAGAGGTATTAAACCATTTGGCTCAAAAGCAACGCCGTTTGGACATTTTATTATAAATTTAATTTGTTTACAGTTTATTATTTAACATTTAACAAGTTTAGGATTTAAATTAATATTTCTGATTATATATTGTATTTAGATATAGATACCTGAATCTTTGGCACTGCTATGTTTAGCACTGATACACTATGGTCTGTTTTTAAATCAGGAGGAGTAATTCAAATTTTCCGCGCCATAATGCTTGTTTGTAATTGGTCGAAGCGCAGGCAAGTTTACTCCACTAAATTATGACATATTGACACTAATGACATTTGTGAAATTTTAAAATTCAAAATTTATATCGACAATTTTCTGTATTTTCTGTGTTATTTCTTACATCTTTAGATTTTTCGTTTGCATTTATATAAAAAACAGTTCTTTTCAGAACTATTTAGCGACATATTAGTGTTATTAAGATAACAGTATGGATTCAATGCCAAGTACTAATGGTAATTATTCTTCTCCACCTTAAAAACGCCGAGTAGATTTGGATCATTTATCATCAAATGAGAAATAATGTACTATAAACATGTACAAACATGAAAATTGATAATTCTGGAATAAAAATAACAGCCACGGTAGTAAAAATAAAACAGGCAGCATGTTAGTTTTACAGAATAGTTATGGATATATATAGACTGGAGCAGTAAAATGTCCTAAAAATATTGAAGGTCGACCTTATATTCTTGCAACATAGGATGAAAGAGTTAAAACATCTATACGACAGATAGTACACAGCTTCTTTTTCAAGAATGAAATGCTCACTGTAGGTAAAATTTTAAGTGAAATTAACAACCGCTCAGATCTTCCAAAATATGTGTCGTTCATTATTATATAAATTCTTTAAGCAAATCAATTTGAAGTAAGTACAAATATCGGTATGTATATATGGGTTAGCTACAATTATATAGTAAAATTAACTAAAACATTTTATAGATTTTATTTTTATAATCAGGTATATTATTGTTACTATTAAATATTAAGTTTTAAGTTTTTATTTGTATACTCTACTGGAATGTTGTCAAGTATTTTGGTTCAACAGATATAAGAACATGGAAAAAAAGGAAAAAAAGAATATTTTTATTTTACATATTCAGATTCAATGCAGCAAATATTACATAGCATAACTATAGATTGTTTATCTTACTGTCTATAGGATGATTGATTTATTGTCTATATTATGAATGTCTTAACCATAAGTTAAAAAATAACCATAGTTATTTTTTAGGGGAAATTATTTAAAGAATAGTTTATACATTGGGCTGCTGACCAAAAACAAAACTTTGTTGCTTAAATATCTGAAATAGATTCAGTTTTTGCTGAAAAAATAAATCAAGAAATTCAAAATGGTGTAGTTGTTTATTAATCTCAGCAAGACATAAATGGAGAGATTTTGGAAGATTTAAGATTTAATAAAATTATTAAATTTTTATTTTTACATTCATTCCGAATATATATTATGCACAGAATATTATATAAATCAATTTCTGACTCTAAGTTGTTTTTGTAATAACTTGGACTTGGTGATATGCGATAATAGTATTTAATGTGATATTTTTCTAGCTGATATATATATATATATATATATATATATTATATATAATATATATATATATATATATATATATAATAAATAGAGTTTACAGTGTTTATAAATTTATAAATGTATGATCTTTATATCTAATTATCATAAGAAAAACGGCAACTATCTTTTAAATTTGTGTAGACTTGTTAAGAAGCATTTTCATTTTGTTTTCATCACAATAAAAGAACATTAGTAATGTTGTGTTTTACTTTGATTGTATTGATACAGTTGGTTTTGTTCTTCCTGTTGTAGATCATCACAAGAAAACTACAAAATTATTCTAGAATGTAACATAATAGATTGAATTTGTTGATTATCTCACAGAAATCCAGTATTTTTAGTAAATTTTATTTATTGATAACAAATGGGACAAACTCACTGTCAAAATTAAACAAGAATCCAGCATTAAAGAAATTGCAAGTACACACTTATTTATACAAATTTATTGTTTTGCATTTTAGTGCTTTAAATAGATCCATTAGATATTGATACATAAGTTAAATCTATCTAATGAGGTAACTGATTACCATGCATGAAAAGTAGGACCACACCTATATTTGAACCATAAGTTATTCTGTTATGCAACATGAAAAAGTTCTAAAGCAGTGAATGGGAAGGAATATGTAAAACAAACTGGCTGAAGCAATTCAGGAGATTGGATTATTAAGCTTAAAAATAATGATCAAAGTCAAAGTTAATTCTTCTGGTAAGAAAAAAAACCTAGATTCAAGAAATTAATCACACCAGAATAAGAATATGGTCTACGCAGTTTAAAGGAACAATATTTCAGAAATCTTTGCACTCTCTCTAACTTTTTGATACATGCATTTGCATAGATTTGTTGCATATAAGATCTATTTGCAAATTAAAAGAAAAATTTCTGAGAAAAACCATACTTAGATCTGTAATATTATTGACTCTCTGGACAAAATATTCTCTAAATTAAGTACCATCGACTCAAAAGATCTATAAAACTGGATCAACCGATATTTAAATATATATACATGGGACCAAATGTGAAAAACGTCCTTTTTTATTGTAATAATTGTAATATATATTGGAAGTGAATTAAAAAAAATATTATTCAAACATAAAGTTAGGTTAGAATTGACGTGTAAGGTTGTCCGATATTGATTACTCGATTACCGCAAGGCCGAGATATACAACAAAAAAAGAAGATGTATTTGGTGACTTTTCTAGTAACTTTCTTGGGTGTGTATCTGTCTTTTTGGTTTACTCCTCCTGGTTAAAAAAACAGAGTATAGTAACTAAAACCCACATTTTAAGAACTCAACATGAAGGTAGCATAAAAAATAAAAAAAAAAAACTTCGGTGCCCAACACCGAAAATTGTCAAAAACATATATATATATATATATATATATATATATATATATATATATATATATATATATATATATATATATATATGTAATAATATTGCTGTGCTAAGTTTGAGTTAATTTGTAAACTGTATTTAGTTTCAATTAATTGTTTATACAACATAATCATTTAATGTCCAATGCTTCTTTACATATTTAATATCATATTGTTGTTTGGTTTGGTTTTTCATATTGTTCTTTTTAGATGAACTGATGATGCTTTCTGATTAGAAAGCGAAACGTCTTCAATAAATAGGCGAAGTAGCCGCCTTCTTTGTCTTTTTTCTCTCCACCTTTTGACCGAATAACCCACCACTCTTCGAAATATTCTTAATTTATATTGAATTAACGGTCGTACTCCTTTTCTCGATGCTATATGTACATATATACAAAATATTTCAAAGTTAAAAAAATTAAAATAATTCAGATAAGTCGAATAATAAACAACAAACATTTTGAAGAATGAACGTCTTTTATCTTTGGATTACCTATATTGAACAAAACGTAAGATATGCATAAATTATTTTCTTTGTTAAAATATATTTGAGTGACGTGAATAAGCTTAAGTGAAATCCTAGACAATGGAAGCGGGTTTTCCAAATAAATTTGTGCAGTAATTAGGACAATAGAATAGATTTTAGAAAGAAATAAGTTTTAGGAAATTTTATAATGGTAGGTAAAAATTTGTTTGTGTTATCGAAATGAAGAAATGGGAGATGTATGACGCGTTTTGATTGGATGAGAAAAAAAAGGTGGGATGGTTGGTTTGAGAATTGAGAAAAAGATAGTCAGTTGGTTTCCAAGGGTGCAAGGCGAACGGCCGTTGTTCTCGGGTAGTTTCCCAGAGGTATGAAGCAGTAGCAGTGAAAGTTTGTGAGTTTTCGTGTAGTTAGTGTATCTGACAGAAGCTGATCCAGTAAAAGATTGTAAGTCATATTTTTCTACTTATATTCCAAGAGTCACTGTTCAGGCCAACGAAAGATTCAGTTTATCGTAAAGAGAAGATATTCCAAGAGTCATTTTTCACTCAGGCCAACGAGAGATTCAGTTTATCGAGAGGAGAAGAGGCTAGCATAATTTGAACGATTCGTGCATTTGAAGGAGATCATTAAGGACGATAAACTTGCAACAATTTGTTGTAAGATTGCTGATTACCTAGGGAGCTGCTAAGAATAGATAGTATAGGCTACAAGGAACAAGGATTTGGACCACTCATCATCAGAGAGAGATAGTTTTGTTTTTCTGCATTTTTTCTTTTATTGATAACACAATTTTTTACAATTACTTTAGAAAAGATATAAATATTTTGATTAGGAGATTTAGAATAATAATTGGGATTTTGAGATTTTAACTAATATTGTTTTGTACCATTAATTTTAAAGGTTCACGTACGTAGAACAAAATTTTGAGAATCATTATATGAGATATTATTTATTGAAAACATTTGAGTGTGAATTTTATTTCATTATTTTATTTCAATATATAATGTTATATCATAAATGTTTTTTATTATTCCAGTATTCTTTGGACCTTACCTTTCACATGTAAAGCATAGATATTGAAGCACGAATATAACCCTGAGATAAGAGAATTAAAAAGTGTGATAGAATCATAATCATATCATTTAAATAATTTTAATTAATTAATTAGCTAATTAATTGCTTGGCGCACTAAGACTTTGAATATCACAATAATATATATATATATATATAATATATATATATATTATATATATATATAATATATATATATATATATGCACAAGCTGTGGCAATAGCTACTATGCGGCACAGGGAAAAAAAAGGTTGAGTATCGCTGGTATAGACAATACACCAGCCAGGCATATAGAGGCAACCAGAGAGGAGGACATAATAGGAATGTAAGGCTAATAGAATTAGAAGATAGCCAAGGAAAACAGGAAAACCCGCAGTTGGCGTTTTGAATAATTAAGCTAACAGAAATACACAGTTAGAAGTGGAATATTATATTTACAACGTCGACTTAAACTTCGTACAAATGAAAACAGGAATCCTAGGACAGACAAATACATTTTTCATAGACACAGGAGCCGATATTTCTATACTCAAATGTTCACAAGATTTTATACAGGAACATGTGAAATCAAACGCAAAGGCCAAAAAAATGAGTAACTAAAGGAGAATTGCAAACAATGGGAGAAATCGAAACAACACTAGAAGTAAAAGAACGTCGGTTTGAACATATATTTCAATTAGTAGAATCTAACTTTCCCATTCCAATGGGAATTTAATAGAAGTTACATTGTCCATTCTGTCCTGAACATCATTCAAAAGGTTCATTAAGTTATCAAAACCTATGGATTCAAGTAAAAAATCATATGTTAATATGATTTTTTACTTGAATCCATAGGTTTTGATAACTTAAGTAACCTTTTGAATGATGTTCAGGACAGAATGGACAATGTAACTTCTATTAAATTCAGTAAACTTAAATCTAAACTTAATAAACTCATCAGTATTTCATCTAATTCACAAAACAATAACAGCAACAATAAAACTAAATTCTCTAATTTTCAATTTCACCCAAGGCTCAAAAATTTATCCTCTGTAATCTTTGATAAAAATGAACTCAATTTATTGAATCTAGGTCTCAAATACTCCATTCCGAAGAAGGTTTCTGAAAAGGACCTTCAGAGTCTTTCTATTGAGCTAGATGTTATCATACAGAATCTTTCTATCCCTCTAAATCAAAAAACATCAATTAGAAACTCTTGCTATAAAACTATCCACAAATTCAAAAACAAAAATTTTCCATCATCTTCTACTTCTTTCAATAACCCTACTCCCAACACTCTACTAAACACATCAAATAACTCTTCATCCATTAACCCACCTTTTACTTCCCAAAATTATTCATTCAATGCTTCTCTTCCACAATTTTCAAACAAAAAACAGAAAGACCAACTCCAAATCCTCAAGTCTATTCAAAACAAAATTAAATCCCACAATCTTATTATTAGTAAAGCAGATAAAAGCAATTGCCTAGTTATTTTAGATCAAAATTCATATAACGACAAGGTCACCACATTTCTTTCAGATAACAATTTCACTTTGCTCTCCGAAGACCCAACAAGAAAGTTCATTAACAAAATCAAAGCCACCAATAAACTTTTCACAGAATTTCTCTCAGAACATGACGCTCCATATTATAAAATACCTAGTAACCCACTAACACCCAGATTGTACGGTTTACCTAAGATACATAAAGAGGGCATTCCCATTCGTCCCGCTGTTAGTTTCATAAATACTCCAGTTTCTATTTTGTCAAAATTCATATTGAATCTCATTAACAACATGACGAACTTCACCCCTCGATTTGCAGTCAAAAACACTATTCATCTAGTCAACAATCTTCAACAAATAAATCTTCATCCTAACATCACAATGCTTTCATTTGATGTCAGCAACCTATTTACTTCAGTCCCCAAACAAGAAACTATTAATCTGGTCCAGTCTCTTCTTCGAGCAAATTCTATCACTTTGTCTACCACTAACTCAATTATTCAATTATTACAAACTTGTCTAGCTCAAGACTTTTTTGTTTTCAATAGTAAATTTTACAGACAACCTGATGGCTTAGCCATGGGTAGTTGCCTTTCCCCTTTCTTAGCTGATATATTTATGGATCACTTAGAATCCACACACATTATGAAAAATCCTGAAATTCTCCATTGGTTTCGATATGTTGATGACTGCTTAGTCTTCATATCAGGTAACTCAAATTCAGCTGATCTATTACTCTCTAAATTAAACCAAATCCACCCAAACATTAAGTTCACTACGGAACTAGAATCATCTCAATCTATTAATTTTCTTGACCTTACCATCACCAGATTAAACGACCACTTCGATTTCAGTATCTATAGAAAACCAACACAAACTGACCATATCATACCTTTGTTTTCCAACCACCCAATGTCACACAAATATGCAGCATTCCATAGTTACATTCACCGATTATTAACAATTCCACTATCACAATCCAACTATCATACAGAAGTTAACACCCTTAAACAAATAGCATTCAACAATGGATATGATCCCAATATCATTAACAAACTTATAAATAAGAGACAACTCAAACTATTGAGAGAGACTGCGTTTCCCAGAGACTTGACCATCAAAACTCATTATTTTTCTTTGCCTTACCTTCAAGAACGTCTTTCTGGAGATCTTAGATACATCCTAAAAAGATCTGTTGAGAATACCCACATTTCTTTCAAAGTCCCGAACAATCTAGGACAATGTTTAACCAATACAAAAGATCCCATCAACTACATGGATCGTAGTGGTGTTTATAAATTACAGTGCTCTGATTGTGATGCTACATATATAGGTAGAACCTGTAGATCACTAACTTCTCGTTCCTTAGAACACACTAAAAAAGAGAACACTTCCACCTTCTCTCAACATCTTGCACAACATAAACATACCCTCAACATCCCAGAAGACGTCTCTTTGTTACATAATATTCCCCAAAAAAATTTTCTAAAATTAGATCTATATGAAGACTTGGAAATAGTCAAAGAAAAACAAAAAAGCCCCAATTGTGTTAATCGCCATGTATCTTTCAACCGTGACTTTCAACCTTTACATCGTCAACTTTTTTCATAGTCCACACTTCACAATACTGTCCTATTCTCTCTGCCTTATTTTCCTATACAAACTTCAACACCTTATTCCTACACAATCTTGTGGTTCTTCAAACACCCATTTTATACAATATCGTCACACCTTCCTCTCACAAATTTCTGACCCCAATTTTAACTTCAGAACCATCCACATCCATCATACCAACATTTCACTATCTTATCCACTCTTCACTTTTACATCGCTTTCCTGTTAATTCTGTTCTCTTTCATTATTTCTTGGTCAATTCATATATTAAACATGTATCCAATAGTTTTAATTTAGTAATCATTCAAACATTATCTAACAATTTATTAAAATTCATAATCTACCATATTACAAAGAATCCTAATCTACCTTTGTCCACCTTCTTTCGGTCAACAACTTAGTAGCACACTTATACAACAAATTTCAGGTTTTGAGGGAATTTTCGATCATTTTATACCAACATACGGACTCGTGAAACAAATCAGAACACTCCAAGAACAGGCCAGAACTAACAAAAATGCTAAATATAGAGCACAACTTCTCAACGACGTACCACCGAAGATCGATTGGAAGTTATAAGAAACTACATAGAAAGTTAAACGAGTACGTGAGATCATTCGTAGATGAATACAGAGTAAATTGAGACGTGTGTTGCAGAATTTTTACATACTGCTACAACTCAACCCCTAACCCGTATCATGGATATACACCGTTCGAATTGCTGTATTGCAGGAAAGTAAACTTACCTAAAGACCTTACACGAGGCGTTCAACAATGTTACAACATAGATACCTACTACAATGAGTTTCGCTATAAACTACAATTCGCACACGAGAGTGCTAAAACCTTATTAAAGCGCAAAAAGAAGCGACAGGAAAGAAATAAGTCAAAAGCGACGGCACAACACTTCGAAATAGGAGACCTAGTCCTGGTCAAAAGAGAAGAGAATTGTAAGTGTGATAGTCTTTTCATAATAACAGAGGTAAATACCGTTAACCGTAAAATTAAGATAGATAACGGTAAGATCAAGGAGGTGCATAAAAATAGGTTATACGCTTACAGTCCAGAAACACAGTGAATTAGTGATATGTGAAAATTTAAATATATACTATCCAGAATTTGGTGGGTTTAGTATGCACTTCCACTATTTAGAATAATTCTTCTTTTTTCAAAGAAAGAAGTCTGTAATAGTAGTATACTTGAGCTATTAATACTGAGAAGTAGGAATTGTTGTGTTGTAGATTTCCGACAATGAATCTGTCAAAATATGCCCGAGCTAAGCGAATGGAGTTTACCACGCCACAATACCATACTTTCTTCAAGGGATAGATTTTTTCCTGGTTGATATATTTCAGCCACTATACTATTGAATTAATTTAAAAGTGGTTTAATTTTATAAAGTTTATCTTCTATTATACCCTCTTCTGGATTTCTGGCAAAATGTAGACATCTCAAAATAAGCAAGTAACGATCTCGGCTCCATAATTATTATGGAAACATTTCAATTGAAAAAGAGGATCGGTATTCCAGTAGTCCTGGATTCTATTGGTTTTCCATGTTCCCATATCGATGGCTGAAAGCAACAGTGGGATATTTTGACAAAATTCCATTTTCAACGTTATTACAGCAAAGCAACCAAAATAGTCCAATTTGTCATAACAATACTTAGATAACATGTATTTAAACCCAACTTGTCGGTTATGGGGAATAAACCAGTGTTATACTAGAAGCAATTAACTAATTTAGTCAAAGCAACACTTAGGCAAACTGAATAACCCACCGTTGGTGGTGCATTAGTGAGAAAAATATTTTATACACTGAGTCATTCTGTTTGACTGTCAAATTTTGTGAGGTTAGGTATGTTTATATATATATATATATATATATATATATATATATATATATATATATATATATATATATTTGAACCTATTCTCTATCCTTCCATTGTTGGATATAGGTCTCCCCCAGTTCTCTCCATCTTTCCCTATCTTGAGCTGTTCTCTGCCATGTGGGACCTCCTTGTTTCCTGATGTCATCTTTCCACCTCATCTGTGGTCTGCCTCTTGATCTCTTTGCATTGTATGGACGCCACTTTCCGATGGCATTGTTCCATCGTCCGTCTTGGAGACGTTCATTGTGTCCAGCCCATTTCCATTTCAGTTTTGCTGCTTGTTCTATCGCGTCTACTGTCTTTGTTCTGGTTCTGATCCACTGGTTACGTTTTCTATCTCTAAGTGATACACCCAACATTTGTCTCTCCATCGCTCTTTGTGCCTTCCTTATCCTATCCAAATTGGTCTGTGTAAATGTCCATGTCTGTGCTCCGTAGGTGAGCACCGGTATGATACAGGAGTTATATACCTTGCTTCGTAAGTATAGAGGGATTGTTTGATTTTTTAGAACGTAAGAAAGTTTGCTGAACGCTGCCCATCCCATTCTTACTCGTCTCGATATTTCGGCTGTTTGATTTTCTCTATTAGCTCTGATTGCTTGTCCTAGATAGATATACTCATTTACCTGTTCTATTTTTTCTGTTTTTATTTTTATTGCCTCTTGGTCTTCCGTGTTTGTCATTACTTTTGTTTTGTTGAAGTTAATTTTTAGGCCTTTTTGCAGTGATTTTTCATGAAGTTCATTCAGCATTAATTCCAGTTCTTGTCGTTCCGAGGAGATCAGGAGTATGTCATCCGCATATCTAAGGTGATTTAGGTATTTTCCGTTAATACATATTCCTCTGTTTTCCCAATCTGTTGATTTTATTATGTCTTCGAGGGTCAAGGTAAACAGTTTAGGTGCAATTATATCGCCTTGTCGGACTCCTCGTTTAACTTTTATATTATCCGTTATTAATTTGTCGTCCAGAATTACGGTCATGGTTGCGTTTTGGTAAATATCATGTATCAATTGTCGGTATCTTGAATCTATTCTACTGTTTATATTATACATAATTTATTCATCACACACACAATTTATTGCGCACCTATTGTTTTAATCAAAAATTTATTAAAGTATCAAATATAGTGAAAGTGCTCTAAAAGTGATTTCTAGTGGTCAATTGATGTGTATTCTTGCAAATGAACAAGTGGACAAAACTGGGACTATAACAGGTAAGCATTTTCCTTTTCAGGATAAAATTTTTGTTTTCATTAAAATGTTGGCGGTGTAACAATGTATCTTTCTATTCAGAAAATTCGAATAGCACTATTAAAAATGATGATGTAGTTACAACTGAAAGAATGATTTCTCGTGCAAACGCTTCATTGAACTTGGAACAATACAGCCTTGCGGATGAAGTGGAAGATATATTGCATTTTAGAATTTTAGATACTAATGGGGTTTTTATTATTACTTTTATTCAGATAAATTTCATTCTGTGCTCTTTATTGCTGGTAGTTTGAATTGATAAAGCATAATCATTTTCTTTCAGCTGACAGTCCAGCTCATGATGAAGATTTTGAGCCCTTTTATTTAGACTCAGATTATGTACCAGACACTGATGAAGGTATTCGTGCAATTTCATTTCCCATACATTAATAAACTGTAATAATGGTGATTCAGACTTAGATTATGTAGCAGAGACTAATGAAGATGTTACTGTATCTACTCGCACGTTAATAAACTGTGAAAATGAAGTGTTACCTATCGTTAGTCGTAAGAGACAACGCAATGATAATAACTGAAAAAAAATGTTAAAAAAATAAAAATTAACTCTGGACAGGACTATGTCTCTCGTCTTGGAAAACATCATAAAGCAAAATCGTTGCAGGCCCCTTGCAACAGGTGTAGGTTAAAATGTCCAGAACAAATTTCAGAAGACAAGCGACAAGGTTTACTAAATTATTTTTATGGTTTAAGTGATAAAATAAAGCAAAGGGGTTACTTGGCTCGGTGCATCATGAAAGTTTTACCCAAGAGAA
Organism: Diabrotica balteata; assembly: GCA_918026665.1. Taxonomy (NCBI): domain Eukaryota; kingdom Metazoa; phylum Arthropoda; class Insecta; order Coleoptera; family Chrysomelidae; genus Diabrotica; species Diabrotica balteata. Next base: position 79,757,495 of record OU898281.1, on the reverse strand, counting down.
AAAGGTCCAGCAATGCTAAGAGAAAGGAAAACTTTAGATATTATTTTGAAGTTGATGGACAAAAGGTGAGAGTTTGCAAGCACTTCTTTACTGCCACCTTGAATATATCAAACAATACGATATCGACAGTTATCAATAAGTTGCAGGATTGTTTTTTAGAAGGAAAAACTCGAGGTGCTCAATCAAGTGTAAACAAAACAAGCGATGAAGAAATAATTTTGATTATAAATCATATTAATAATTTTCCTCGCATGCTTTCTCACTATTGTAGGGCAGACAGTAAAAGGGAATATTAGAAGGTTCTTTGAATCTATCAATAATGTACAAATTGTACACAGAAATATATTGTACAGAACAGATTTAGCCTGTAAAGAAAAGTATATATACTAAAGTGTTTAATACACAGTTTAATTTAAGTTTCTTCAAGCCAAAAAAAGATTTATAAAATTTTTGTACACAGTATAAAAATATGGATGAGCAGCAACGTTCATTGAAAAAAAGAAGAATATGAACGTCATCAATCAGATAGTGCTTTGGCTAGGCAGGAAAAAAGCCGAGACAAAACTATAGAAGTCAATAAAATTGTAGCTATTTTTGATTTAGAGGGGTTGTTCCAGCTTCCTTGTGGAAATACATCTTCCTTTTTTTTATAAATCAAAGTTGAATGCATACAACTTTACCATTTTTGATGCTTTAACACATCAGGGCCATTGCTTCTTTTGGCGCGAAGGTGTGGGCAAGAGAGGGGAAATATAAATTTCTACATGTTTATATAAATATTTAAAACATCATTGCGTAGGAAAAGAGGTCAGAAAGTATTGGCAAAAACTTTAATGTTGATAATACAGGATCAAAATGTGTGTTGAACAACATTAAAGCTAGAAAAATAACTGCTGAGAACCCCTACATTTTTTACAAAACAGGCTCTTCTGAATAATACTTTGAAAAACACATCGATGTAAAATACAAAATGCTTTGTCGCAGAAATAATTGCGAGAATTTAAACTTACAACCAGTCTACGCTTCCCCTCCTTCAATCTCTGAAAATAAAAAAAAATGATTTATTCCCATTTGTTGAAATCCCAGAACGACATCACCTTTTTTTGAGAATTTGAAGTAAATTTTATCATATTAATTTTAAGTAGTTTGTGTTAGAAATTAAGTTTTTTAGTTTAAGTTATAAAAATTAAACATATCTGCTAAATAACATTTTGTGTACTCTATACTAGTCCCTCTAAAAAATGGGAAATTGTGAATATTAGCTCAACCCAGACTACCTATGTTAATACAACAATGGGATATTTTACAAAAACCTGTTTTTTCTGTGTTACAGATAAAATTGTTAGAAAATTAGCATTAAAGCTTATGTTCGAATATTAGGAGACTAATATCCAATAAAAATAAGCTTTTAGTCACCTTTTTCTGATTTTTAATATGACATGCAAGCTTTAATTCTCATTATTTTGTAATTTCAACTTGACATGGTATCTCACTGTTACTTTCAGCCATCGATATGCAATGTAAGTCCAAAATATGTTTTTAAGTTCGTTAACAGACACAGGCTTCCATTGATTTATACGTGAATGTTCTGCAATACCGGATAAAAATAACGATTCGGCATAAACCTTTGTTTCCTGCAGTATCATCTCAAAAAAATATCTTCTACAAGAAGGCAAAAAAATTATAAGGAAGACCAGTCCCTGGAACATCTACTAATAACCCAGAAGATTTGGTAAAATTAAAATTTTGCATTCCAATAGATACGTCTTTCCACGAAACCTCACTTAAATTTTACTCCTCCTGTATATTTTCATTCCTATCTGCATTTCCATGTAACGCTTCTTTTTTAATTAATGGTGGCTTTTCTTTGTTTTTTATTTTTATAGTGTTGGTGCAAATAGTCTTACTTGCAGTGATCATTTCTTCTCTTAGGGTATAAGTTATGTTAGATAATGCTTTCGTCGAAATAAAAATAATTCCAACTCATCTGCTTTAAAATATCTAGCCGTGAGTATCGCTTCAATAAATTGAGCAGTTATTCCTTTCAATTCAGAAACCACTAAGTAATTTAACACAGCTATATCGTCATATATAAATTTGAAGCAACTATTTTGACGCTTTCAAAATTTCACATGCCTATTGTTTTTCCGAAATTGAAAAATATGAAATAAAAAACTTAGCAGACAACAGCAAAAAGGCAAAATACAAAGAATATATAAAAGGGAGGCTAGAAAATAGACACCAGCACGAGGATATAAACAGAGAATGGGAAGAGTGTAAAAACATCATACAAGACGCGGCCAAAGAGATTCTGGGTCTACAAAAAAAAGCCCAAATCAACTGAAGGACAGTGATTCGATGAAGAGTGTCGTAATATAACTGAGAGGAAAAATAATGTATATCAACGACTACAACAACGACATATAACATGAAAGGCAAAGGAGGAATATAGAATGCTAAGGAGGGAAGAGAAGAAAATACATCGCAGAAAGAAAAGAGAACACATAGAAAAAGAACTCCAAGAAATGGAAGAACTTAATAAACCATCAGAAAACAGAAAATTCTACCAAAAACTTAACAAAAGCAGAAAATAATTTAAACCAAGAACAATGATGTGTAGAGACAGAGGAGATATAGTAACTCAACAGAGTAAAATACTACAAAGATGGACAGAATTCTTCAAAGAAAAGTTTGAAAAAAAAAAACGAAGATCCACTATATGATGAAATTATACTGGATCAAACAGATACCAGAGAAACAAACCCCCCCCCTTCAGTAGCTGAAATACCAAGAAGCAGTTACCAGACTGAAAAACAACAAGTCACCTGGATTAGATAACATTAGCGCAGAATTAATAAAAGAAGGTGGAGACTCCCCATTGAATCCGATACACGAACTAATAGTGAACATACGGAATAATAAACAACTGCCACAAGACTGGAATACCGGAGTAATTATCCCACTACATAAAAAGGGAGATCAGCTTCAATACAAAAACTACCGGGCAATAACGCTACTGACTATGGCATATAAAATACTGTCAAATATTGTGTATGACCGATTGAGACCGTATGCGGAACAAATAGTTGTGGGATATCAATGTGTTTTCCGCAGGCAGAAGTCCACAATAGATCAGATCTTCGTCTTGCGGCAAATCTTGGAAAAGACTAGTGAATTTAATATAGACACACATCATCTTTTCATTGACTTTAAGAGCGCCTATGATAGCATCCATCGAGAGTTTCTGATCCATGCAATGAAAGAGTTTAATATTCCAACTCAACTCATTCATATAGTAAAAGAAACACTTAAAGTACAAAGCAAAATTCGAATTCAAAACGAACTAACAGATACAATCCAAGTGAGAACGGGCCTACGACAGGGAGATGCCCTATCCTATATTCTATTCAACATCACATTAGAGAATATAATTAGGGAGTCAAAAGTCAAGACCAGAGGAACAACAATAATGTACCGTTTTTTTGTACAGGCACACACGTACTTTTATAAATGTTCTTTCGTACAAAGGTCACTACCGAACTACGCGGATGTTCCCGACGAACAATACTTTTCAAAAGTTTTAAAGTCTTTTTCAAAAGTCACTGCTGGATTTATGTTGAAACTCCACACCGGACACCAACTGTACCGTTTTTAAATAAAACGAGCGGTTCGAATTTATATAAATATATTTATTTATAACTTTACAGTTCGATACTATCTTATCAACTAAACTAACTCCTAAGATCGTTACATATATATACCAAAGTTACTATTTTCTAGAAAGTTCCCACCTCTAGGCGTGTACGTGACCATTTGTTCTCTTGCCTTCGAGGGATCTATTCATCGATGGTTCTCGATGCCGAGATGCTTCGAGATGCAACCGTTAGACGGGCCGCACTGAATGCATGTTCGTAACACTGCTCCCCTCTTAGATCTGAGCGTCCCGATCAGCAACTCCATATGTAGGCCCAGGATGGCGGAATCTACAGGACTCTCCAGCTCTGCATACACCCCTCAGAAAGAAATAACAGTCTACTGTCTTTGAAGGACACGATCTCTTCGGATTAGTACAACACACATTAATTCTTACGCCGGTTTCTCGGAAGATCACTTTAAGCATGCTTCTGACAATCTTCCAATCCAGATTATCTAGTGCATGGCCTATCTTGGGTAAGGCCAAATTCTTAATGTCGTAATTGCAGACGATTTTCTTCAAATTAGTTAGAGCACACCATATATCCTCGTAGGTTGCCCTGTCTGTATACGACTTCCTGGTCACCATATACAGCAAAGATCGACAACCATCTTCTAATCTCAGCACTCTTCCAACTTTAGGCTGCTGGTTTTTTAACTCGTCCAAGCGACCAAATTTTTTATAAAATACGGATGAGATTCCTTTAGTCATCTCAAGATCTTGGGCAACACAGTGGGCTAGAGAGACGTTATGCGGAACACTAAAAAGATCCTGCTGAACTTCTGTCGTCACGCCGAATCTAGCATTCTTTCTCTCTGCGTAATTTGACATAAACTCCTTAAAGCTTGGTCGCCGTTTATCTTTGATCTCATGTTGAAGGGTTCGGACTTCTTCGGTTTCATTTGAGCCAGCATAAGGGGCAAGACGATTTATGTGAACTACTTTTGGTTTGCCTTTCGGCAACTTCTTAATTCGGTATATTACGTCATTTATTCTCTTTTTAATTTCATACGGACCCTCCCATTGTCTTTGCAGTTTAGGAGACAAGCCACGACGATGTTGTGGATTATAAAGCCAAACAAGATCACCTACTTCATAGCTTTCATTCTTGCATCGAGAATCGTATTGATCTTTCATTCTGTCACTGGCTAACTGGATGTGTTGTCGGGCAAGTTCATGAATGCTGTTCATTCTTAACTTCAGACGATCGACATAATCTTCGCTTGCAACATGTTCTTCGGAAGGTCTGCAGCCAAACTCTAGGTCGCAGGGCAAACGAACTTCACGACCTAACATCAGGCAGGTTGGAGTCTGGCCTGTAGTTTCATTCACGGCCGAGCGGTATGCCATTAAGAATAAATGAATGTGCTGATCCCAATCTCTTTAATGTTTTGATACAACTTTGGACAGGTGTTTACCCATCGTTCGGTTCATCCTCTCGACCATTCCATCTGATTGAGGATGCAGGGGTGTCGTTCTGGTCTTATTGACACCAATCAATTTACAAACGTTTTGGAAAAGGTTTGACTCGAAGTTTCGCCCTTGGTCGGAGTGGATCTCCAAGGGAACACCAAATCGGCTAAAGAATTCTTTAACAAGTACCTCTGCTACGGTAGCAGCTTCTTGATTTGGTATCGCATAGGCCTCAGTCCATTTCGTAAAATAATCCATGGCTACCAGGATATATTTATTTCCATCATTCGTCTCTGGAAGTGGACCTGCAATGTCGATTGCTACTCTCTCCATAGGACTACCAACATTGTACTGTTTCATGGGTGCCCTCTTTTTACCCACTGGACCATTACTAGTTGCACACAGTTCACATTTCCGGCACCATCTTCTTACATCATCTTTACAGTTCACCCAATAGAACCGTTCTCGAACCTTTTGCAGAGTCTTCGTAATACCAAAGTGTCCACCTGATGCACCGTCATGCAACTGACGCAATACTTCTGACACTTTACTTTTAGGTACAATCAACTGAAGCTTAGTTTCTGTACCATCATCGTTCTCAAAGGTTCTATACAGAAGATCATCTTTCAGCACTAGGCAATTCCATTGGCTCCAGTAACACTTGACTTCGGGACTACATGCACTAATGTCTTGCCAAGAAGGTCTTTCACTTCGACGCACCCAATCCAATACTCTTTTTATACATGGATCATCTGCTTGAGCGTCTTGTAGCTGTTGAGGCTGCCATTGATCATTAATAACGGTGGTTCGCCTCACGGGGCAAAGTCGTTCTTCTAATTTAAGACAATGATTACGATTTTCACTGTATGGCCGTCTTGATTGAACATCAGCATTTGAATGACTTTTTCTAGCGTGCTCGATCTGTTCTAGCTTTCTGACTGTTGTATTATTTTCTTGCACTTTGTGGCGAATGTGACCTTCGTTGTTACCATTCCAACATCTGGGTTCACGTCTCTTCGGCATCATGTTACGAACTACTTTCCGTACGATTTCCTCCAGACGTTTATCGTTTCGTTCGTCACTCTCTTCAGAGGTTCGTACTTGATAGCTCCGTGAAACTCGACTAGCTATCTCATGTTCCAAGGCAATGGCGAGCGCTTCATCTAAAACTTTCGGTCTTGCTAGTCGTAAAGCTTTCTGTAGTTCACTGTCTCTCAACCCATTGACGAAGGCATCTACAGCAATTTCTTCCAAAATGTTGTCTGGTGCCTCTGGATAGGCCAACAGCGCTATACGAGCAATATCTGCTTCAAATTCTTGCAAACTCTCACTTGCTCGTTGAATTCTACTTCTTATTTGTACTTTGTAGACTTGTTGTAGATGGGCATCTCCGTAACGTTTGTCTAGTCGAGTGAACAAGGTCTGGTAACATTTTTCTTGACCCTTAGGAATCGATCTTAGGATATCTGCAGTATCACCTCGTAAAGCAGCAGTCAAGGAAACAGCTTTTTCTTGTTCTGTCCAATGATTGGCTGTCGCAATAGCTTCAAATTGTCTAAGGTATATGGACCAAGAAGACTTTCCATCAAATGGTGGTAATTTGAATCTCATATTATGTGTCATTTCGTCTCTAGATGATTCTTCTTTCACTACCGGATCTAAAGCTACCGTATTAATTGGTGGTAGCACTTTCGTGTTAGTTATCATGGTCTCTAGCTGTTTGATCTTCTCTTCTACTTTATCGAATGTTTTAGAAATTTCTTCAAATTTCTCATTGTTCTGATTACATATTTCTTTAATAATTTGTGAAGTCTCGTCGTTTTGTCTAGCTACTTCTTTAATAATTTGAGACGTTTCATTGAATCTTTCATCATTTTTTTTTTTGGAAGTTTCTTCAATCATTTGAGACGTTTCATCGAATCTTTTGGAAACAGTCTCGAATTTATCATCATTTTTTTTTAAGTCTCCTCAATCATTTGCGAGACGTTCTCAAATTTACTATCATTTTGTTTCGAAGATTCTTCAATCATTTGTGAGACATTTTCAAATTTCTCATTTATTTTTGTTAAAACTGTTTCTTCTGATGATTGAAACTGGAATGTCTCTGGGTCATCTCCATTCTTGTTAAGAACATTCTTCAGTCGCTCCTGGAGAATCTTCTTGGACCCGCTGCAGTCTTCATCGCGTTCTTCTAATTGCTCACGCAACTGTTTTACCGAGAGTTGTACTAGCAGCATCTTTGTACAGGCACACACGTACTTTTATAAATGTTCTTTCGTACAAAAGTCACTACCGAACTACGCGGATGTTCCCGACGAACAATACTTTTCAAAAGTTTTAAAGTCTTTTTCAAAAGTCACTGCTGGATTTATGTTGAAACTCCACACCGGACACCAACTGTACCGTTTTTAAATAAAACGAGCGGTTCGAATTTATATAAATATATTTATTTATAACTTTACAGTTCGATACTATCTTATCAACTAAACTAACTCCTAAGATCGTTACATATATATACCAAAGTTACTATTTTCTAGAAAGTTCCCACCTCTAGGCGTGTACGTGACCATTTGTTCTCTTGCCTTCGAGGGATCTATTCATCGATGGTTCTCGATGCCGAGATGCTTCGAGATGCAACCGTTAGACGGGCCGCACTGAATGCATGTTCGTAACAATAACAAAAAATGTACAAATATTGTCATTTGCAGATATAGAAGCCTTCATACCAATGCTTAGTTCACTTGAACTTTGTACTGCTTTTCTTTTAATACTTTTACCAGAAACATTATTATTTTTTAACCCCAATTTACGAAGCAAATCGAAAATAATTTGATTTAATACAGCACCCGAGAAGAAATTACCGAAACACAAGTGAAATTGAAGAAGGTAATTGAAACATTCTACAAGGAGAAAAAGGACATGAGGACAAATCTACATGATAATAAGGACATAGACAGAGTATTTCTCATTATGTATATAAAAATTCCGTGACCAGTCTGGCAGGACCAACCTGTCACTTCTGGAACAGCTTCATATAAACGACAGGCTAATATAAAAGTAAACCGAGTATAAGAACAGGAACTATGGAACTATTGGTAGTAGAAGGAAAGGTAGAAAATGTTTTTGAGAACCGCTTGATAAATGGGTTAACAGATAGTTTCCTCTACAAACTCTTCCAAAAAGAAAACTTTTACACACAAAGGTATTTATGCTAGACAATATTAAACATAGGTATCTTAAAAACTCACATGTGCGTCATCAGCATATAACTGAAGCGATATCTTGACGCTCACATGCGTGATTAGCATGCAACGTGTTAAGGTTAGGTTGTATCGCTCCGTGCTTTGTGTCAAATTACCAGCGAAAAAGGTAAATTTAATTAGTCAAATATATTTAACTTAGTTCTTAGCTAGTTAATTAACAACATTTTAATAAAATATCCTCATAATAACAAAGTTTATCAGTTAATCAAAGAGTTTGAATTATAAAGACACAGAGAAACGCATATCGTATGTATCAATAAATGGAGTCAAGGTTAATAACCTGCGGTATGCAGATGATACAATATTGTTTTCCAATACCATAGAAGGACTGCAAAACTTAATGAACAAAATAACAGAAACAAGTAGAACCTATGGACTGGATATAAACACCAGCAAAACCAAGCTAATGATCATCAGCAAGCAAAACATAACTGGAGCAAATCTGTATGTGAACCAAATGAGAATTGAATATGTCTCACAATACAATTACTTGGGAACTATAATCAATGAGTCGTGGGACAATACACAAGAGATTAAATGTCGCATCGGAAAGGCCAACAGCCATGACCTCACCCTGAAAACAAAAATAAGGCTCCTTAAATGTTACGTGTACTCAGTGCTTCTGTATGGAGTAGAAACGTGGACATTGAAGGCGGAAACTCTATCAAAACTTCAGGCGTTCAAGAATCCTGAAGATACCATGGACAGACAAAGTCACCAATGAAGAAGTACTGCGAAGGATGAACACAACCGCGGATTTGGTCAACATTGTGAAGAGCCGTAAGCTGAAGTACTTGGAACATATAACGAGAAATCAAGGCAGATACGAGCTACTCCAAAAAAGAGCCCCAGGACGAAGAAGAATATCCTGGCTTGATAACCTGAGAGCATGGTATAGAAAGACCTCAACACATCTATTTCGTATAGCAACCAACAAAATCATCATAGCCAGAATGATCGCCAACGTTCGGAACGGACAGGCACCCTAAGAAGAAGAAGTACTGTAAGTAACATTAATAATCCAATGAAGACAAATTATAGTAGCTTAAATTTTTGTTTTTATATTTATATTATATTAATTCTTGGCATATTATTTAGAATTATGTTCTTCTATATATCTCACAATCAGATCTGTCAAATAAACGTCAAAGTGTAAATACGAATTTAATAGTTCTCCGCATTTTAAAGTTTAATTTCAGATAGTTTAACATATAATCTTAAGTTAATTTACACATTTTAAAGTTCTCCGCGTTTTTTGTGATTTAGGAAGTGCTAAACAATTAGATTCTATTACTATAGTTTAATACTTATACATTACTACTAGTTTAGTCGTTGAAGCGATCGTCGAAGGCTCCATTTATGGAGTCTTCTAAAGGGGGCGAGCCCCCCGATAAAATGCCAAGGGATCAGGATGCGATGGATGATTGCAGTTATGGTTCCCATGGATTTTCATCACATCAGCTAGAAAACTCGATAAGTAGTTCTAATAATATTAATAATTTAAAAACCGATAAACAAATTACCTCACTAAATTCTAATGAGACAGAAAAAAGCAGACCTGTATATTTATATGAAAAAACTGATTTAGGGCCATTTCACATTTTTATTGAAAACAATGATAAAAATTTTACAGTCAAATTAAATGCAGTTAAGCTAGGTGAAATATTATTTACCGTACATCCGGAAATTGATACTTATATTAAAAAAATTGATTCAATTGGACGCAACCGTATTAGAATAACATTTAAAAAATATGCTAGTGCAAATACCTTAATTACTTCTAAATTGCTTATTCAAAAAAATCTAATTGCATATATTCCGCAATTTCAATTATTTAAATTAGGTGTAGTTAGGGATATAGAATCAGATATATGGGAAGAATATCTTAAGGATAAAATAAAAGAATTTGATCACCATTGTAAATTCTCGGTGGATTATGTAAAAAGAATAAAGAGAAAAATAGTAACAGATAATAAAGTAGTTTTTAAACCTACAAAATCCGTAATTGTATCATTCAAATGTCAAAATCTACCAAAATATATCGTAATTAACCATGTTTTACATAATGTAGAAAAATACCAGCAAAAAGTAATTATTTGCTACAACTGTTATAGGTATGGACACATGAGTAAGCAATGTAAAAGCAACCCTAGATGTCTTAAATGTCTTGAGTCCCACCATTCTGATTCTTGTTCTTTATCATCTTTTAATAAAAAATATCTCTCCTGTGAAGGTGAACACTTCACTAACAAATGGGAGTTATGTCCAGAATTTGACCGTCAAAAAAAAATCAAACATTACATGTCTGAAAACAGCTTGTCTTTCAAAGAAATGCTTAAATTATTTCCTAAAGTAACCTATGCATCGATAACAGCTAATAATTCCTCAATAAATTCACATCAAATCCCAATTATGAACGCTCCATCCTTTTCATATTCCTCTACTCAATTGTCCACATCCCCCTCACTCCCTAACCAGCTCGCCTACCCTACAGTTTCAAACAGATATACAATAATAAAACCTCCAAAATCCAAACGACCCATATCTTCATCGCAAGACCCAATAGCAATAGAACATCAAAAAATAATAAAGTTAAACCCCATGTCCAACAGACCTGGAGGCATTTTCAATTCATCTTCTTATCAATCTACATTTAATGCAGAACAAGGATCCAAAATACATGAATCTCCTAAAGAATTAACAGAACTAATATCAAATATAGTTATAAGTATTATTTCTAATATGAATCACAAAAATTTTGAAATCCCAGAAAAATCAGTTTTAATAAATTTAATTCAAACAGTTTTAAGTTCTCTCTCATATAATAATGAATAGTTTGGTAATTTGTCAATGGAATTGTAGATCGGCTAACTCTAATAGAGAAAATCTCCTTCACCTACTAGAAGACCAGAAAGTTGATATCGCATTATTATCAGAAACTAGATTTAAACCAGAAAATTATATTAACTTTCACGGATATAATATTGTCAGAGACGACCGCTTTTCAGCAACTGTCGGTGGTGGCTCGGCAATTTTAATAAACTCAAATCTGTATTATGAGGAAGTCACCATGAAAGTCAAATTATTAAACATCAATAAAGTAGCCATTAAAATTAAGTTTAAATCATTCACTGTAACATTTATTTCGATGTATGTTCCCCCAGGAGTAAAATTATCGTTACAACAATGGAACAATTTCATAACATCTATGGAAAGACCGTTCATAATAGGAGGCGACTTCAATGCTCATCACTTTGCCTGGGGCTTAGACAATCATACAGATATAAACGGCAAAATCTTAATGGACTCTATAGATGATAATAATTTGATATACAAAATCTCTCTACAAAAATGCTCTCCTACTTTCTTTAGGAACTTTTCGAAATCTGCAATAGATCTGACGATTTGTACTCCTGACTTAAGTCATCTGATCACTTGGAAAACACTTCAAGACCTATTCGGTTCAGACCATGCTCCTATAAGGATGGAATTAGCGGATCAACCAACTCATATATATATATATATATATATATATATATATATATTATATATATATATATATATATATATATATAACCCGTATTCAGAAAAGTGGAATTTAAAGAAAGCTGACTGGAAATTATATGAACAATTTTCGGAAGATATCTTCTCTCAATCTGAAGATATAAGTTCATATGAAAAATTTTTGCACAATATAAATACAACTGCATCCCCAAATTTAAAATAAAAAATCCAACTTACAGAGGAAAATACTGGTGGGATTTAGAATGTGAGGAAGAAGTGAGAAGAAGACGGGAAAATTTTTGTATATTCAAAGATAATCCAAACCAAGAAAACCTACTCAAGTATAAAAAAGATGATGCCCACGCGAAGAAAATCACTAAACAAGCTAAAAGAAATAGCTGGAGAGATTATGTCAAGTCCTTAAATAGGTCGGTTCCCATTAAAGATGTATGGTCAAAAGTTAATAGACTAAAAAATAGAAAAACTAAGAACAAAGTCCCTACAATATAGTCGGAAGCTTCATGGATAGACGAGTTTCACCAAAATATCACTTCACTGTCTGCAGAATTAGTAATTCCTGATCTACAAATGAATGCGCAATCCAGAACAAATCCGCTTCTTAATCAAACCATTTTCTGACACTGAACTTTACTTTTCGTTAAAGAAAAATTCAAATTCAGCACCAGGTGCTGATGAAATCCATTACTCGATGCTATCAAATCTTTCAAAAATTGGTAAGACTGTGCTTCTGAATATATACAATGAAATTTGGTCACGGCGCATAAAGATTCCTGACGATTGGCACGTTTATACTATTCTTCCCATCTTGAAACCCGGAAAATCGTTAAATAATTGGGATTCTTACCGTCCAATAGGGCTGGCTTCATGTATACTTAAAACATATGAAAGACTTATTAAAAACCGTCTGAAATTTTGGTTAGAAAAGAACGACCTATTGCCAAAAACTCAGTTTGGTTTTAGAAAAGGTAAATCCACACAAGAAAGCCTGAGTCACTTATTGATAGACATTTATGGTTCCTTTACTTGTAAGAAAGCAGTTAGTGCTTTGTCTTTAGATATAAAAGGGGCTTATGACAATGTTAATCTCCACATTTTATATGCGAAAATGTTGGAAATAGGAATACCTGAAACTGTAACATGGAATATCATTAATTTGTATATTAATCGATCAGTACACGTTAGATTAAATGGTGATAAATCTAACACACGGTACACATCTTTGGGACTACCACAAGGTAACATCTTGAGTCCTCTATTATATATTCTGTATACTGCTGATTTAGAAAATAAACTTCCTCAACACATAAAAATATTACAGTATGCTGATGATGTTGCAATCTATGTAGAAAATAAGTCAATAGATAAATGTAATGAGAACCTTAAATCAGGATTGAATATTATAAAAAAATGGGCGGCGGATAAGAATTTAACAATCTCGGAGAGTAAATCAACGATTGTTACTTTTACCAGAAAACGTTATTCTCCTCCAAACCACCTACAATTTGATAATCATAAAATTCATTATAAAACTTCAATAAAATATGGCATGTGGCGTGTTCTTAGACTCAAAATTAAATTGGAAAGAACACACAAATTATATATTAGGAAGAAAGGAAAACGCAATGAATATCATCAAGACTGTAAATGTCAGTAACTGGGGAGCTGATCCAAACATCTCAATATTACTATAGAGAAATTTAATGAGATCGATCCTAGATTACGGATCTATATTTTATGACTCAGCATCAAACGCTGTACTACAAAAAATTGAAGGTATAAAAAATAAGGCACTTAGATTAAGCACTGGTTATCTTCGTAGTCCTCCCATATTGGTCATGGAATGTGAGCTTAATGAACCTCCACTTTCATTACGCAGAGAATTCTTAAGTAAAAAAATTTATAGTTAAAGTGGCAGTTAACAATAAACTGTTGTTGAATAAAATTGTACAATTAACCACTACATACCTAACTCATCATTACTGGGAAAAAAGAAGCAGTTTACTAGTTGTGGAAAGTTTTCTCAACGTTTCTAGCAATATTGACGACATATGCAAAATGGAACAACCCTCATCTCGAAAATTAAACTATGAGGATTATTTATCTCCATTTAACTGCCATTTAAGTAATATTCTTGCCACAGGTTTTCTTACTAAAATAGATCATCTTCAGTATGTACAAAGTCATTGGGGAAGTTATCAAAAATTATATACAGATGGTTCAAAAAGGGACGGCAAAGTTGGATATGTAATATTCTACCCCCAAAAAAGTATAAAGATAAACAACAGATTACCCGACAAAATGACAACTTTCACAGCTGAACTCATAGCAGTCAAAGAAGCCTACAAAATATGTATGAATCAAAAAGAACTAAACTATGTTATATTTACAGACTGCCAAAGCGTTGTACATAAAATGAAATATAATTTACATACTTTTGTAGAAAATTATATCATCAGTGACATTATAGCACTGAACAGTGAAGCTTTGAAATCGGACAACAATATCATATTGTGCTGTATAAAAGCACATATTGGTATAAAAAACAACGAAATAGTAGATGATCTGGCTAAAAAAGCAACAATGAAAGAATCCACTCTTCAAACCTATCAACTTCCTATGGGAGATTTAATATCTGTAGTCAGGTCTCTCAAACAGACAAAATGGCAGGGACACTATAACAATTCGGACAAAGGCAAATTTTATAAAATAATCCAACCCAAAAATTCCGTCAAGACATGGTTTAAACAAGTTTCCAACAGAGGCTTCATCAAAACTATTTGTAGAATAAGAAGCAATCATTGTATGACTCCAGTCTACAAAAGAAAAATGGGACTGGCAAATAATAATGAATGTATATGTGGAGAGCTAGCTGATCTACAACATATGCTGTTAGAATGCCCTTTACATTTTATTGAAATATCAAATTTTTTTACCAAGCTAGTTCAAGTTAATGTTCAATTACCTTCTAATCTAACACATCTTTTAGAGTCAAAGAAACTAGATGTATATAAAATTTTACCTAGTCATATTAATTGTTTAAAATTAAAGCTCTGATAAAAAAAATAATAAAAAATAAAAAAAAATTAAGAACAAAATAAAAAAATACTAAGAAGATCTAAACCTCCGAGGTGTCGAATCGGGTTTATGTCTTAGCGTAGTAATAAAAAAAAATAAATAAAAAAAATATAAAATAAAAAAAGATATAAAAAACAAAAAAACTGCAAAAACAGAGTAATCTAGTAAATAAGTTTCTAACATTCCATGTCTTAACTGCCAATACAATACAATAGTTTTAAATGTAAATACTAACAATATCTTTTGTAAAGAGATAACTTAAAACAAACTGACTGGCCAGTTGGTGTACAAAACCAGTGCCAATAAAACACACACACACACACACACACACACACACACACACACACACACACACACACACACACACGAACACACACACACGAACACACGCACACATACATACATATATATATATATATATATATATATATATATATATATATATATATATATATATATACATCCTACTATCATTTTGGCATCGATACATTATGCTTTTACCATCAATTTAGCATCGTCTTGCAAAGTAGCATCTGTATATCGACGCTACTTTACAACACCTTAATAACTTTTTTCCTGTACTTGTTACAAGAATTTTAACCATCTCATTGATTAGAGATTTGATACCGTGTTGGTATTTTAAAATATCGGCTTTCTCTTTTTATCCCTTACTGAGTTATATAAGTTTATTCCAGAAAATGTTTGAGTCTAAAATGATGGTACGGTGAAAATATTATATATATATTTAGTCGATGTCATTATATACATAAAAATGTATATCCCACTTTCATTATCAATCATTTTAGCATCAGAAAATTGGCATCGCTGTTGAATATAATATTACCCACAACGAAATAGTAAATTTACGAATATATATATATATATATATATATATATAATATATATATATATATATATATATATTTCATCCATAAATCATTCTGGCATCATGTTTTGTTAAAAGTAACGGGTTATGATATATTGTACCTATTGTATCTTCGCTCCAATTGGTCCAGTCGTGACGTACAGTACCTCAAATGATAGAATTTAACCAATAAAATACAATAAGACAGAAAAATCAAATACAGCAGCATGTCAAAAAGGCCTTAGTTATATATCTTCGTTTCTATAAGTCCAATCGTGACGTACAGTATCTCAAATGATAGGAGTTAACCAATCGAAAACAATGAAATAGAATAATCAGATACAGCAACATGCCAAAAGGGCCTTAGTTGTGTATCTTCGGGTCTATTAATCTAATCATGACGTGCAGTATCTCAAATGAAAGGTTTTAGCTAATAAAATATAATAAGATATAAAAATTAAATAGAGTAGCATGTCAAAAGGGCCTTAGTTATGTATCCGCGGTCCGATTAGTCCAATCGTGAAAGGGTCTAGTTATGTATCTTCGATCCTATTAGTCCAATCGTGACATACAGTAGCTCAAATGATATCATTTAACTAATAGAATGCTACGGCGTAGATCAAATACAGCAACACGTCAAAAGGACCTTAGGTATATATATTTGCTCCTATATATGCTATGTCAAAAGAGCCTTAGTTATGTATCTCCTGTCCTATAGGTCTAATCATGACATATGGAGCTTAAAATTATAGGATTTAATGGAGATAATACGATGGTGGAGACAAAGCAAACATGGCGGCATGTAATAACACGGTAAACTGGCAGCAATAAAACGTAATAACCCACAGAGGTCTATGACATATTACGTGACAGAATTTAGCGAATAGCATATGATTTGCATACGTCTACTTTTAGTCAACTACTGTACATATGATAAACGCGAAAAAGTTCCAACATTCACTGTTAGACATATGCCTCCCGTTCACTGCACACATTTACTGCTCCTTGACGCTGTGACGTAAATGGGATAGGATTTAACAAATATAATGACAGAAAATTAAATAAGACAGTGTGTCAAACGTGGAATGCATCGTAGAACGTGAAATATATGAAATATATAATATACATATAAGAATATGAAATAATACACCAATAAAGAAAGATGACGTTAGTTGAAGAAGATCAGACCAGGAAAAAATGTCAACATTTTCAGAATACTTAGCTAGTATTTTTAAAAAATACCAACCAGATAATAATAATCAAGCAATAGAACACTGAAAACTTTTGTTTTTAACTGTACGCCCATGAATGACTAGCCATTTTTAAATACCACTTGATATTGCTTTTTTTCATTGTATTTTTCCCATTTTTCAAGATAATTCTTGTAGGAATATATTTATTTATAACATACGGTCTTACGAACAGTATAACGGCTTTAATTTGTACGACACTGTGCTAATTGAGAACTATGTTTGTAATGCAATAAGAGGTCCTGATATACGAGACATCAGTGACTCATGCCCCACTGATACAAATCCGACAGGAATCTGCATTTCTATTAAAACAATAGATTATTTGTTTTGTGTATTAATTAAGTTTAGGTAAACGAACAAGACTTGCATTATAAAAGATTTTTCTAAATGTAGAATGTAAACCATATTTCGTATGCTTTGTGAAAGAGAACCAGTTTATAACATTCCGGACGACGTAAAAACACCTTTTTATTAGAATATTGGTCGCTGAATTATAATCATAGTTTAAAAAACGAATTTATGTGCATATGGTCTACTACAAAAAATGTAAAACCAAAATCTTGATTAAAAAAGTGGCAATCGGTTACTTATAATGAAATTTCCCTCCATTATTGATTTCACAAGTGAAAAAATGGGTCAACAAGGAACCAGTTTTAATTATTACAATATTTTACCATAATAGTTTTATCTTGGTTTAATCAGGTGAAAAGAAACATTATACACAAGTGCTAAAACCACAAGCTATTCTCGATTATAACTTGGTGAAAAAGAGTGTTGATTTTAGTAATCAAATTGCTTCTTACCAGAACCCAACATCCAAAATTCTGAAGTGGTACAGGAAAGTGGCAGTGAAATTAATATTTAATACCGCAGTAGCCAATGCTTAGTTGTTAAATAATAGAAAAGGCGAAAAAGCGACAACCTATCCTTGAGTTCAGACTGGTGTTCGCGAAGACATTTGCAAATAAAGAAATGTTGGAACGCTCACGACCAGTTACACCCAAAAAATACCATCTCAGGCAAAGCGACGTAGGTAATAAAAACAGAAGAAAGTGTACAAGATATTACAAAAGTTTAAGAAGAAACATGACTAGTAGAAAGACCGATAGAAAAGTTAAAATAGTTAAAACATACTGTGGAGCATGTCTCTCGGAGGAACCTGTAACCTCTAGACAGCGCGTCCCCAGGTGGCGGATAGGGGAATGCCCGACCCGGTTTACCGGTGGGTAGGAGGGAAATAAAATACCTCTCGTGGACCAACAGGTAATTCACCGAATGATTGCCGGCATGAGCAATCCCCCACTTATGACCAACGACTGCGGGCGAATGAGTTAATAAGTGGAAGGGCACTCTTTTGTCCAAGGGTTGGGAAACTGGTCCTAAAGGCGGGTGAATCGAAAAATATGTCAACGGCGTAAGGATGCAGAAGGCAACGGGGAACCACTGCATTAAAGACTCTTAGAGTACCCCTAGTAAAGTCATGAATGGCAAATGACAAGTAGAGTAAACAAACTTACTGATTATGGAGCACGGAATCCAAGATCCGGCAGGGGAGGAATAACTGTAGATCACAGGGCCTCCCAGGTCGTAAACCAGAGAAATCCCTGTGGACTTAGGACATTGAAAATAGCAACCTGGAATGTCAGAAGTTTATATGCAAGTGGTAAATTAGCGAACGTACTGCTTGAAATGAAACCTCCAAATTAATGTTTTAGGTATAAGTGACGTACAGTGGCCAGGTTCAGGCATTCAAATTAAAAATAATGGAACCATGTATTATTTAGGTAACAATGAGGTCAATCATCGCTATGGTGTTGCTATTTTAGTTGCAAAAAAGGTCAATTACTCTGTGGTAAGTTTTACTCCTTATTCTGATAGGATCTTGTCAATACAACTACAGTCTAAAAAAGGTATAGTAAATTTTATTCAAGTTTATGCTCCTACGGCAGATAAAAATGACGACGATATAGAACTGTTTTACCATGATTTGGAACAAGTCTTAAAATCAATGAAGAAACATCACACTACAATAGTAATGGTCGACTTCAATGCCAAAGTTGGCCAGGGAAGAGTAGATGGATATGTGGGGTGGGGGAATATGGTCTAGGAAAGAGAAATGAACGTGGTGACCGTTTGATACAATTTTGCCAGACGGAAGAATTTGTAATAGCTAATACACTTTTTAAGCTACAAAAAAGAAGATTGTATACATGGAAATCTCCCGGTGAAACAAACTGTAAAAACTCTTACTGAGAATCTACGTAATGCTCAAGAACTGAATAAAAGTAGCTATAACATTGATCAGAAATGGGAAAATATAAAAGTAGCAATAATTAAAACAGCAAATGAAAACTTAAAACCAAAGAATAGAAAAACATAAAGATTGGATGACTGAAGAAATACTACTATTAATGAATGAAAGAAAATCATTCAAAACAAAAAATCCAATTAAATATAATGAAACTGATCGATTAATAAAAAAGAGAATAAAAGAAGCTAAGGAGAGAATGTTACATGAGCAGTGCCAAGAACTAGAAGAAATTGAGAAAAAATATGACTTTTTTAACATGCATAAAAGAATTAGAGAATTAACAGGAATGAGAAAAACACTTCAAACTAGGCAACTAAGAGATGAAAGGGGTGCACTTAGAGCAGATATAATCCAAAAATGCAGAGATGGACACAATATATAGCACAACTTTTTGAAGACAAAGAGAGAACAGAAACACCAAAAGAATTTAAGGATGATACTGGGCCTGACATTATACGAGAAGAAATTGAATATGCAATGGAACAAGCTAAAGGTGGTCAATCTCCCGGGCCTGATGAAGTTCCTATCGAATTACTTAAAATTGTGAATACTGAATCTATTGATCTTCTTTTGGATCTATTCAATACCATATATAGAACAGGTATAATACCTAAAGAATCGCTCCAATCAACATTCATACTGCTTCCCAAAAAAGCCAATGCAAAGGAGTGCAATGAACATCGCACCATAGCCTTAATGAGTCATGTCTTGAAATTGTTTTTAAAAGTAATTCACAATAGAATACATAAGAAATTAGATGAAGGCATAAGTAATACACAAATGGGATTTAGGAAAGTACTGGGAACACGAGATGCACTGTTTGCAGTAAGTGTTCTTTTGCAGAGATGCTTAGATATTAATCAGGAAGTATATGCCTGTTTCATTGATATTGAGAAGGCATTTGACAGAGTGCAGCATAATCGACTTAACGAAATTTTATTAAATAAAAACATAGACAGTAGAGACATTTGAATCATCTGTAACCTCTATTGGTATCAAAGAGCAAAAGTGAAAGTTGAAAACGAACTGACCAAGTATATCCAGATTCGCCGTGGGGTCCGCCAAGGGTGTATTTTATCACCCTTGTTATTCAATTTATACAGTGAAGCCATCTCAGAATTAGCGCTTGCCGAGCTCAGTGAGGGCCTTATAATAAACGGTGAGCCACTTAATAACATAAGATATGCTGACGACACCGTCCTTCTGGCAGGAACACTAGAAGAACTGCAACACCTTGCTGAACAACTAAATATATATTGCAACGATTATGGACTAAAAATCAATTTGAAGAATACCAAGTTCATGGTATTTACAAAAGCACAAAACATCAAAGTTAAGCTAGTACTAGATAATACAGAAATTGAACAAATATCTTCGTACAAATACCTTGGAGCATGGATCACAGAAGATACTGATCATACAAAAGAAATAAGATGCCGCATTGAAATTGCGCGGTCAACTTTTAATAGAATGAGAAAACTTTTTTGTAATCGCGATATCAATATATCGCTTTGGATAAGAATGCTTCGATGTTATATTTTCTCTACCCTTTTATATGGACTTGAAGCTTGGACACTTAAAAAATCCAACATTAAAAACCTAGAAGCATTCGAAATGTGGCGTTACCGACGTATTTTGAAAATATCATGGATGGATCGCAAAACAAACCAACAAGTTCTCGAACAACTAGGAAAACAATGCGAAGTTTTAAATTCCATAAAAATCAGGAAATTGGAATACTTGGGGCACATCATGAGAGGTGAAAAGTACGAACTACTAAGGAATATAATGCAGGGTAAAATCAAAGGTAGAAGAAGCTTAGGAAGACGTAAAATCTCGTGGCTACGCAATCTCCGAGAATGGTTTGGATGCAGTTCAATTGAACTATTCAGGCGAGTAAACAATAAAATTATAATTGCCAGAATTATTTCCAATCTCCGATAGGAGTGGAACTTGAAGAAGAAGAAGTGGAGCATGTGATGGTAAAACTGCAATATGTCTAGTGTGCTTCAATAAAGCACATTAAAATACAATTTCACTTATACAGGAACTATTATTACGTAAAAACATATTGTTCCTCAAGTGCCCTTATAGTATTGAAAATCGTAAATTAATAGTTTCTATTAGTACGTTTTTATTGTTAATTACCTCTGTAAAATTGAGTTATAAAATTATTTTTGTAAATTGTATTATATTTGTAAAAAAATGGATGTAAATAATATGCCTTCGATATCTAAAAAAGCTAGATGTGAACATAAACGTAGATTGACCACTGATAACTTCTATAATAGTGTTGACTTGACTAGACAATTGCTTATAGTCCATATTAAGAAATAACTGAATAGACAATCTTCACTTGTCAAAGAAAATAAAAACAACGTGAAATGGTCAGTATTTACAGTCCTGAAGAAATATGTGTGACCAAGTGCAGAGATAAACGAGATATATGCATGATATATTCAGAATTTCGTTGTCAGAGGGTTAGAACTAGATCAAGAAGAGGATTGGTATTTAAGAAAGTTAATTGATCAATATAATAAATATAAATGTGGTATACACTTACGTGAACAAATGCTTAGCTACTATTCATGTGAACATATAACATATTTCTTATATAACAGTGGATATCAAAAGATTTCCCTTTGCGATTTTAAACTTTCGGTCAATGAGAGTGTTTAAGGACCAAATTCCAAGTATCTACCTATTAAAAAACTGGTAGTCCACCATTTATCTTAAAATTTTCCAAAAATTGTTTTACGAAAAACTAGGTGCTGCAAATTAGTATCAGTTATTCATTCTAATGTAAAAAGTTTTTTATTATTATTATTTTTTTTTATTTTTCTTTAAGTATTTTTAACTTTTAAAGCAACATTTCCACAAATTTTATTATAGTAAATAAAAAATGATACATTTACATAGTTATTTATTATTTTAATAGAAAATAAATAAATATGAACAGTGCACTGGTAGCACATACAATATATTTACATACACAATACATTTTAAATTTAATTTGAAACAAAAAAAAATTATATTCTACATAAACAAACAACATTTAACCAAAAATTAATACTAATTTTAAAAAACTAACCGGCACCATCTGTACATAAACATATTTTATTGGAGACGAACGTTTTTCTCGTATTTGTCAATTTTACCATAATAATACAAGTATTACTTATCTGTTGCTGCCAGCTGCAAAATTCGTTTCGATCGTTCATTCATAATTTTTCACAATTCTCTGGGAAAAATTACCTGCTAAATTAAATATGCAACCAAACCATAATAATAAATCCGAGAACCAAAAACCGGTCGGTAAGGTTGTATTTCGGGTCTGTGAACTCTACGAAAACGGATCGATATTTATGTATCTTTGTTTCAAATAAATATATATATATATATATATATATATATATATATATATATATATATATATTTTGGCAACATCTCGTGATACTGTATTGACGCAAGACACAATGATTTGACCTATAGGGAGTTAAAATGTCTGTTGAGTGTAAAAAAATAAATATATAAATAACTTGAAATATTAAAAAACTGACAACGGTGTCAAGCCTAAAAAGATACACTAAATGAATATACATGACTTATAATTTGAATATGATAGTATTTTTAAAAGTGAAACTGGAACAAACCATGAAGTGGAGATATCCAGGATACTATCCATGATAGTATTTCTTGGTGATGCTAAATTACTGCAACGTGAAGGTTAAATGATGGTGATGTATACTATATATATATATGTTTAGATTTATATATATATATATATATATATATATATATATAAGTAAACTTTAAATATTGGGTATGCAGCAATAAATATGAAAGGTGTACTCTTTTAAATTTTTATTCCAAGCTTTCGGACATTGGTTATGTCCTTCATCAGCTACAAATGTGATGAATAATTTTTACAAATTTGTATAATTAATTAAAAATTCGATACTTACAAACTTAATGAGGTATCGAATTTTTAATTAATTATACAAATTTGTAAAAATTATTCATCACATTTGTAGCTCCCTGATGAAGGACATAACCAATGTCCGAAAGCTTGGAATAAAAATTTAAAAGAGTACACCTTTCATATTTATTGCTGCATACCCAATATTTAAAGTTTACTTCCTTACGTGGTCAGCAAATACTTCTGGTTCATTATATATTATATATATTATATATATATATATATATATTATATATATATTATATATATATATATATTGTGTTAATCAGAGCTGATTAAGTTAGAAAATAAACCAAGTTAGAATCTTTGATCCTATCCTTTCAGCTGTTTTTACCCAAAGAGTCTAACTTGGTTTATTATTATATTATTATTATTATATATATATATATATATATATATATATATATATATATATATATATATATATATATATTATATATATATCACAATGCATAAACTTATTTTATGCGAGTTAATTAAAAATAAACAAATATTTTATTATTGTTTTTATTTCAGATAATATGGACTGGGAACTAGAAGATAGTCAGCAATCTGATAAAATAGAGGATTACGATGGCCTTTTCTCGAATGCCGAACGAATGACTGCATTTGACGAATATCAATCAAATATAAAGAAAGGACGTAAAAGTTCCAATATTAAGGATCATAGAGAGAAAACTCCTAAATTGCTGTTCTTGCCTCCGGGAGCTTCAAAATATGCAGATTTTTCGTTAGACAACGGAATTTTAACCATACACAATAAAGAAATCCATACCGAAAATGCATTAACATCATTTGCTGAATTTAAAACCGTTCCTTTGGTTTGTAGTATATTTGAAAAAGAAAATGAGCCAGCTAATTTATCTTCTGTTCATTTGGACTGTAGTATATCCGGCAAAGAAATTGTAGCTGATATTTTACTTGAAGACATTGAATTAGAGGAGACTCCTATAAATATAACTAATGACCTTGAAATGGATGGTACTAATATGGAACCAGTTAGTTCATCTTCTAAAGATGCGGAAAGGACTCTTTTTGATAGAAATGCACATGCACTAAAGAAAAGAAAACTTGTTAACAGAAAGGAATGGAAAAAACCTAAAAACAAAAATTTGAGGATGCAAGGGGAAGCATATTTAGGGTATCGAAGAACCTGAGAGGGAATAATTAAAGATGTTCAGAGAGGTCAACAAAAAATCGGATCACCCTGTTCTTCTGATATGTGCCGAAAATCGAAGGTTACAGCCTGTAATGAAATTACCAAGCAGAAGAGGCAAGAACTTTTTAGTTCGTTTTGAAAAACCATGACATGGGACCAACGAAAAACATTTATTGTGAATACATTTGAAAAACCCACTATCAAACGACGAAGAAGCCAAGTTTATATTTCTAGACGCCACTCATCGTTACAATATTTCCTAATTATTAGTAGGACTAGAAGACAAGTGGCTTGACTTTAAAGAAAATAGTAATGGTGTTACTCCTGCTTCCAATGTTACTTACTCAAAACCTACAGAGACTGCTGCAAAGTGGCACACAAATGACAAAGATTTCGTTAAAAGTTTTTTCAATTATCTACCAAAGATGCCGTCCCATTATTTAAGACAAACAACAACAAGGAAGTACTTAGATCCTATCGTAACATCACTTTCGCAACTGTACAGTCTTTATCTCGAAAGATCGCCACAAGAAAATTTGAAAAAAGTCAGTAGAGTTACTCTAAAATCTAAATTTAAAATTAAAAATAAAATTTACTTTTAAAAAAGAGAAATTTGTCACTTTTTAATTTGAGGAAAGATCAGTACAAAATAAAGAAAGAGCCCCAATTGAAAAAGGACAAGAAAAGGAAAGAGCCTTAAAAGATGAAGCACATGTGTTAATGCAAGATCTTTAAGCCATTAAATAACCTACACACTCATGAAGTGCTTTATTACTGGTTCGACGAAACAGCCACAGAATTGGTATCCTCTTCATTTCCTTCTTGCAATATACATAATTTGGAAAAAACTTTGCAAGAAAAACAGTTACCAGTTATCCTTTGGATGGATGGCTGTAACTATTAAAACTGAAATACAGTTTTATTTAACGCACTGCTACACTTTGCAGTAAAGAATGGAATATTACTATCGGGCAAAAAGTCTTTACCAAGGAAAGATGGAAGATGGAATGGCAGATGAGATGTTATTCTGTTCCTAGCGCGATTGAACCAAAATTTAAAAATCGAGATATTTCTCTTCCTGGTCATTATTCTGAGATTACAAAAGAGGCCTGACATAAACCATTTCCATATAGAAGTTACTATCCGGACTAAGTTTTTTAACCTTTTCACTGAGGGAATCGGATATACACGTAAAATTATTTCGTGTCCGTACAACGGGAACCGGCTAAATACGCGTAACTTTTTCGGCATTCGCTGCGGAAACCGTATGAATCAATTACTGCTTACGTATTGTATGTTGCCTATAGAAAAGAGTTAAACATGTTATATCAAAATTTACAATACATTTAAAAGTTTTATGATTCACTGCGGGAGCCGTACAAATTCCGCACCTTTTTACACAGGCACGCACTACAGGGATTTACTTACTTGTAAAATCTTAGAATTCCCTTTCGCCGTATTTTGGTTAACAGGTAAGAAATATTCAAATTGAAATAATTTTATTACCTACTGCATTAATTAGCTAATAGTAAAGACAGTTCGAGACAGCTTGTCATACTGTAGGGTATTGTTAAAAGATTTTTATTTAGTAGGTACCTGAAATTTATTTTAATATTATTCAAGTTGAACCGAAATGAAATATGTATTGTTGTCAAAACATATTTTTTGTATTATTTCTGTAATATAAATAATTTATAATACTTGACCATTTGAAAAACCTTTTACGATATTAATATTTTATGAATATTCAAAGAAGACAGAAACTGCAGACTTGATAATATTGGGATTACTTCTTTTAAGTCACAAATGAATTCTGCATCCCTCCTCTGCTTTGCGCACAGAGTCTATTTTTATTACGATTATCGTTTTGTACATTATTCTGTACAAAACTTCCCTTTTTAAGCTGCGAATGGTTATAGACCATTTAAAGACAGCTTTTCGTAGGTTTATGTATCCATTCAGAAACATTTGTATCATATATTCACTCCAGCAACATCAAAGATAATGGTAAAGAAACTAAAGACCAATGTTTCTATCCAGAAACTACAATGTGTACTGGATTATAATTATAATATGGGGACTGTACATAAAACCTACATGCTTCTTATTAGCACTGAATCTGTCAGAACGTCAATAAAGTGGTATAAATTTATTTTTCATTTGTTAGACTTAAGTTTGTTAAATGCTCATATATTATATAATATTACCAGTGGAAAGAATATTCTACTTGCGGATTTTCAATTACTACTTGTTAAAGAAATTATTGCTGAACATAAGAAAATCAAGCCTTGTGCCTCAACAAGTCGCAAACTGAAGATGTTCATTCACCATTATGCCTTATGAAGAGACATTTTCCCACAATGTATCAGGCCACCGAAGAAATTAAACCACCAAGTACACACTGTGTTGTATATGTGCAAAGCATAAGGTTCGAAAAGAAACATGCTATACTTGCATAGCCTGAAATGTGCCTCTATGCTTTACACCATGTTTTGAAAAGTACCATTGTATAAAAAATTTTTAATGTTCCTTTTAATGTGGTCAAAACTTCTATTTATATTTTGCATTTGAATGTTTTGTGTACCATTTGTTTGTAATTTTTTACTTTGTTGCTACTATTACTAATGATAAATAAAAAATAATGATAATTTTTTAGTGTATTTTTTTTTTTTCAAAAATCTAACAGTAACAAATTTATAGTTACTTCTACAAAATTATTAATACAGTCCTGAATACACTGTATTGATACACTGGGAGAACTGTATTTATATGCCATAGTACTTCATCAACTGACTGCAGGAACCGTGTTGATCAGCACAGGCATGAAACAGTTGTACTAGAAACCATACTACTTTAATAACTAGCCGCAGTGAAAAGGTTTTAAAGATTATTCTCAGAATTTTTTTTTTATTTATGATGCCATAAGACCAGGTAGATCAGCTGGTGATCCAACTGTAGTGGATATTAAGGCCATAACATATAGTAACAGAGAAATGTAAAATTGTAACTGTAAAATCGAATTTTGATGATTATTTTGACTATTCAGCTTTGCCAAGAAGACCAAAAAAATTATTCATGATAATTCATCCGCGAATGCTCCCTGTTTAAACCAAGAGAAGAGAAAGTTGACCTATTCCAAAAGAAACAACCTTCAAAAATTAAAATTAATTTTAAACACATTAACAAAATTAAAAAGCATGATTGTCATTCATATTACGATCAGCTGCCACGTGATCAAAAGGATAGTTAAAAAATCTTTTTCATTATCTATGGTATTTTCTGTTTAATAAATAAATACCTACATATAGATAATAACAAATAATAATAGTTTATCATCATTTTTTAAAAATTTTATGAAACTTATTTAAAAACCATTAAAATGTATCCTCTTTTGAGCTTTCATATGACTTTTTAAAACTGTTTACTTTTTTGGTATTTCGAAACTATTAATATTTGTATAATTTTAATGATTTTATATGTATCATTTTTATGGTAACACTGTCAATATGTTAAGCTTACATGAAGTGTCAAATACATTACTTATAGGTCATATTCATTGCTCCAAACTAACCATTGTCTCAAAGTTCAAAACACACTTGTATTTACCCTTGTTCTATGAGTCTTCATACTGCAATACCCTGAACGTTTAACTCTACCATCTTGTGGAACTCTCATAGAGAGATTTCCATAAAATAATGCTTTACCATGCTCTGTAAGAGTAAGTGAAGCTTTGCTATATCCTTCCCTATTATCACTATCACTTGTTATATTCCAGTTTTTCAGTGATTGTTCATTTCCAAACCTCCATTTAATGTCGACTTCCCCTAAAAACAAAGTATTATTTGAAAATACAAATGACTGTAATTCATTTTATATGGGGCAGCTTATAGTGCACCAAAAATCATGACTCCCAATGTTTTCTCTCTAATTATATGTGTGTGAATGAAGAAATCAGACTTTTACAGGAAGATAAGACAGGCATTCATGCTTTCTGGTGTATAAACTACTACCCTCTATAAAAATTAGTGCTACAAGTCCCTACAGATTTCTTTTTAAAAAATATTTTTAAATAAATACTAAGTACTATGTGGTAATGATTTTATTAAAAGAAAAACGTTATACTTTCATTAAACCATATTTGAAAATCGATTCACCTGGTCTGAATATGAGGATAGGATCATCTTCAAATCTCTCTTTAACTTCTTGGGTCCAAAGCTTAATTTCATACTTTAATTCATGTAAGCCTTCCCTTAGACGATCTTTTAAAGGAGGCATGTTATCTTTGTTTCTATAACCACCCTTATCATCTCGTTCCCAAAAAGCATTTAATGTATGAGATATATGAAATGTGCGTTTACATTGTCTATGGGGTGGATATCTAACGAATTTCCACATAGAAAACATTATCATTATGCAGTTGTTCTATCCCTTTTTTCACATTTAACCATAGATTAAGTATATTGCATTTAACTTTTGAGTTTTGACCATGAATGATACTATAATATAAATAACAACATATGCTCACTTGCTGTTGTAATTGAGTTTGCGCATGTCGTCATAGCGAGACAAAGCCGGGGGACTTGTATTATAATATGCATCGAGCAATAAGACAAAAGAGGGAATGTAAAGGTAGTGGGGGCAAACATATTCATAGACAGGAAGTGCTATTTTGAGAGGCCACTTTAAACAAGGAAAGAGAATCTCTTTCCTTGTTTAAGAAATAAAATTTAGTTGGGTTATGTTATTCTTGATGTTATTGTTTGTCAAAACTGTCACATGAAAGCTTATTTATATTTTCTATTGAAGTTTTTTAACAATATTTTATCATTTTAGACTATTATCGTTATTAATTAATTTAAACTTTATTGTGTTCTAGTGTTAAAAAAAGTATTTTAAGTGTATTATGTATTAATATTAAGTAATATTAATATTATGTAATATAAAATAAATAAATAGATAAATTAGAACCCCTACACCACTGTATGATTATTATCAAGTGTCATGAAATTTAAATTTGGCGCATTTGCATTTCCGGATATGTCCGCCATCAGAGGCCACTTTTTTGGTCTCCTTTTCATAACGATTAGATTCCCTCTTTTGTCTTATTGCTCGATGATTATATGTATCATATTTTAACGATGCATCATATGGCAACGTTGTTCCATTACTGTAATGAACCAATAGTAGATATTTAAGCAATGACGTATAATATATAGACTCGGTAAACGCTTTAAAAAGTGTCCAAAACATGAATACCTTTGTTATTGTTTTGATACGAAGATGCACGAAGTTCATGATTTCTTACGAAGCATCACGAAGTTGATCTTGTGTTTGAAAACATCATAGCCGTATGAAAACATTTTCTCCATTTTGTGTGACAAGCAAATTTTATTTTAAATTGTTGAGAGTTATTTACTTACTATTTTAGTACAATGCCATACTATTTTATCAAAATAATTATTTCTCTTATAAACGGGAACAAAAAGAAATCATAAATATTTAATTTTAATTAAAAAATAATTATTGTCATTAACATATAAATGAGCACGCCGCTGTTCTGATAAACATACCTTCAACCTTGTATTTAAGTAAGTTGCCTCCAAGGTTACTAGATATTTAAGAAGGTTGTCTCGTAACTATGTTGGCGAAGCGAGGGGAAGGCAGAATGCTTACGTCACTCATACGACAACGTCAATTTTGACAGTTATCACTGTCAAAATCAGTTTTTGCACGTCGGAGTTTAAGTTCATGTTTGTATTCGTATATTTTTTTGTGGAATTTTCCTATAGTAATTAGTTCGTTTATTTGTTTAGTTTTTATTTTTAAGTATAGGTATAAGGACAATATTAATTATAGAGACTTATTATTTAGTTATTTGTGTACATAAACACTTGTGAAGTGTGTTGTCGTAGCTGTGATATCAATTTTTGTCTAACAATTATATGTAGTTTTGTACGTTATAATCACGGTCATGAACTAACAATCCTATAGCCTGAAGATTTGTGCTTGAAGGACTAATCATTTTTTGTATTTTAATCTAATAATAAATTATTTATATTACCTATTTGTTTTTTTTTTGCCTACCACTAGATATGATAAGAATGCTACAAATTTCAGGAAAAACATAATAAGTAAGTTCCTACATATTTAGTATTTTTGCTTTTGAACTTTTTCTACTGTTTTTTTTTTATTTTTGTGCGAAATAAACTGTTATCTCCATTTAAAACACACAATATTATCAATATAATCAATTCTATTTTTTGTCATCAGACTATTTATTAAAAAAAAAATGATATAATTACTAATATAAGAATCACTGAACATCGCTATACCCAAGAAAAACCCAAAATATATTGCAAAACCTAAGTTTTTGAAACTTTTATTAGCATTTGGTTTTGGTCTATGATGATACTATTCTCCATTGGCTTAGCCATAGTGGAATAGTGGCTTAGCCATAAAAAAAGAAGAATTATTCCAAATAGTGGAAGTGTATACTAAACCCATAACATTTTCCCTGTATATTTAAAATATAATATTTGAGTTGTTACAATTGAACATATTGTAGTAAATATTTGTATTATTCGCGTTGTTTATTTTAGCTAATATAGTTTTATTGTTCCATTATTTTTGTTTAATTCTTTGTTAGTTCTATTTAGTTAATTAGTTAGTTCTATTTTGAATTTTATTATTAGAAATAGTCAGTTTTCTTGAATAAATATAAATATGATAAATGTTCTTTAAAAGTTAATATTTTTAGATGAGTAAGGATGCTGTTAAATTACGAGGTAATCAAACTGTACAAAGATTTATTCAAAACACCAACCATTTTTGTTTAATTATTTGCCCATTCTGCGTAGTTGGATCATTAAAATATATTTATAAAATTATGTAAATATGTTCTTAATAACAAAAACATTTTAGTTAACATCCAGTTCAGTTTGACATGACGTCAAAAATTAAATAAAAGCTGTGATAAAAGTTACAGTAATTTAGTTTATATGGTTAAGTTGCTCCAAATGTAGGCAACCAACTTAAACTTTTTGTTAGGATTTAGCTGGAATTTCTTGAGAATATTTTTAATAAACGTTTATTATTTTCCAGTTAATTTATTATTTTTTAAAACTGATGATAATAATGCTGAATAATCAATATTTCAAATGATATTTATTCACAAAACGTACTTAATATTGTGTTATTGTAAAATCCTCATAATAAAGTACGTTAGATAAAAAAGGTAAAATCCGGGGCCGTCCAAAACTAGTTTCTAATAATAGAAGATTATGATTTGTTTTAATTATATTTTTGATGAATGATATTTTTGAATTATAATATGAATATTATGATATTTTTTATCTAACCTACTTTATAACACAATATTAAGTACGTCCTGTGATTAGATATGATTTGAAATATTGCTTATTCAGCATTATTATCATCACTTAAAAAAAAATAATAAATTAATTGGAAAATATTAAATATATTCTCAAGAAACTCCAGCTAAATGCTAACAAAAAGTTGAAGTTGGTTGCCTACATTTGGCGCAACCTAACGATATAAACTAAATTACCGTAACTTTTTTTATAAAACATATTTTTTATATATAATAGAAACTTGCATTCTATATACATGCTATAAATTTCTAATTCATAGTATAAGTTTGCAAAAGAGGTCGACGAAATACTCTAATGAAATGCGCTATGAGCACGTGTACTTGGTTGTATAATAATTTCCAGCTACTTCTAGTCTGTCAAAAAGTAACTAACTTCGTAAAAACATAATTACTAAAATCACTAGACAGTTCGGACTAGCATTAGCGAACCGAGTTTATGACTATAAGATAAGATATTGCGCATGTTTTTGTGACGTCATTGGAGACTTGCAGGTTAGAAATGTCAGTTTTTGTATATATCAATAAATAATCTTTAATAAATAGTTTGGAGATATCCTTATGTGTACGATTATTGTAATTGTTAAACCTCCTAACTTATTTTCGTCTAGTAATTTCATCACAGAATGCATACAAATCTCATTTAACTTTAACAAGAATTCAAATTCTAGTCTCCAATGACGGCATGCGCGAACCCGACCGATTTTGAGCTACGGGAAGATCCTATCTTGTTATTCATAGTATCATGAACGTGGAGACATATATATAGATTGAACCAAATTAAAATGGAACATACAATTTAATACATGTCTGTTTGAACTGCATTTGAAATAGTGGACCAATATAAAACTCGGACAAAAATAAATCCATACCTGGGTATAGACATTGTATAAAATATCGTTCAACTATCTGTCTCACAACAATGTTGTTTGCGTAAGACGGGTTTGTCTAAGGAAACGATAATAGGTCAGGAAATGAAGCTCGAAAATAGTTAAAACCTCGCAATTTTTTCGTCCTGCATGTATCCAGTTGAAATTTTAACAGAAGGTAGGTGATAGCCCAAGGATCAAAATCTATATCGAACCCAAGTGCGCTGAAGGGTTTTAGGGGTGAAAACTACTCCTAATTGTCAAAAATTATAAAATAACATATTAAACCTGAATATGGGTAAGATTTGGTTTGAATTAGTTAAATAATGATTATTTTATACTTTTGAATAGAGTTCCATCATATTTCAACCCTTAAAAAGCAACCCTTGTTAGAGATTAATGTAAAAAAATTCCCTAGTAACACACGACGTCCTATGGACGTCCAATATACGTCCAGTTTTGGTCCGGACGTCCCTGGACGTAAAATGGACGTACTATAGACGTACGAAGTGGGACGTACTTTGGGTGGACTAAACATGGACGTTCTCTGGACGACCATACTCGGACGTTCCCTGGACGTCCGAACTCGGACGTTTTCTGGACATCCGACATTTACCAATTATAGGATCAAATAGCAAATATTTCAATAAAATAAAAAATTATTTACGTTAATAAAATAATTAAAAGCGAAAAGGTTAAATCACAATTAATTAAAAATTGTATAGTTTAATATATCCAAAACATGTTTTTATTTTTAGGTAAAGTGTAAAAATCTTTTATTTCTAGATAATTCGTTAGAATTGTTTTATTATTCTAGTTATCAAGATAATAATATATATGTTTACTAATTCTAATAGGTAAAAATATGATTTTTATCGACAAGATGAATCTAGATAATCTTTTCCACAGAATAAAATTCAGTGTCTCTTTTGTCTTTTCAAAGACAAAATAATGATTTGATATGACATGTCATGATTGATGATATTAATTGTCAATATTGTCATTTTGTCATTGTCATGTCATACCTATTTAAACAAATGGCACAGTTTTATCATAATTTAATTATTATTATTGCTTTAATTAAAGAAATAAAAGAACTCTATTTAAGCAGTGTACAGTGCATTGGTCTTTTTGATGCTTCCTTTGATAGTATATTGTTAAAGCTTTGGTACCAGTTTTGTTAGGTTATTTCCGAATTTGGTTTTTATTTTGTTACAAAAAGGTAAGTAATTTTTCTTAAAATTGTTTATGTTTAAAAGTAAACGATTTGTTTCTAAGCGTCATCAACAGAGGAAGGAGAGGAATTTGTTAGGAGAAGCCATAAGAAGCTGGTCTGCAATAAAATTCAAGGAAAATATAGTTGGCTAGGGAAAAAGCAATATAAAACTTTTGAAAACACACATATAGCTCTGATTTTAAAAGGTTTGTAACTGTTAAACATAAATCAATCTAAGGAACATTTAAAAACTTACACTATCACTTAAGGCTGTTTTCGCAGTTATAGCATACTGCGATTTGAAGTGGGCGTATCACTTACTTTTCTACACTGCTATGTCAGACCCTACGTGACTTCCTAATAGCGTTCTAATAGTTTGGATGTTTATTCAGTGGCGCCGGCCCACGGGTTGTTTAAAATAAATGCATTATTCTCCATTCAAATTAGTTTTGTCGGAATACTTTTTTTTAGATTAATTATCGTAGATAATGTTTTAAAAAGAAATAATCACATTTTTAATTTATATGTCTTAGCTAAACATAGTATTAAATAAAAATTTGTGAAACGTGACTGCAAAAAACACCATGGTGTTTATTTATAATAAATTTAAATTTTGTTATATTAATATTAATATATAATTAATATTTTGTTAATATTTGTTAGAGAAAACTGATATTAGCGTAATAAAAATTAAACAAAAAATATTTTTATTTATCTATAAAAAATTGGTACCCGCGAAACCATCATAATAGTAAATGTATTTATCTGGCAAGTATTTCGAGGCGACGCACTGCGAGGAAAAAGTTCTCTGAATGGAATATACATTATTTTAATATATTTATAGGTTGCAGTTACATAAGAAAAGTATCCAATTGATGAATAAAACACAAATCGTGGATAGTTATTTCATCATATCAGTGGCATTTCAGCTCGTCATGAGCCAAAGGCTTCTTCAGAACAATCTTCCATTCGCCCCTGCCTCTGGCAACTTTCTCCATGCTTTAACTCTGATGGATTTTAGATCATCCTCTATGTTATCTTGATACCTAAGTTTTGGTCTTCCTCTGGATCGTCTTCCCACTGGTCCTCTTCGGTCGAAAATTTTTCTGATCGTTTCATCTTCATCTCGCCTAATTACATGTCCTATCCATCAAAGGCGTACTAATTTAATAAATTTTACAACGTCAGGTACTACACCTGAAGAAGCATCGTAGTTTACTTTATACGATCTTTTTGACCAAGCACCATCAGCTGTAACTCATTTCCGTCGGAATGTACTTCACCAATTTCTTTGGCTAAAGCTAATTCCTCCCGTCCAGCCTCTTCTAAGGAATCACAAAGTGTTTGGCCGATGATATCTGCAACTGTTTCCGTATGTTTTGCATACTGCCTGTAGGAAATCACAGGTATATTTAATGCAGCGTGCTGCTGCTGTATGTCTGCATAACCAGAACCATTCAAGTTCAGTGAATTGTTACCAGAATCCTATGTTGCTATCTCCTTTTCAATATTCCACATTTGACATTTAAAAGTCAATGTACTTATCAATCCGTCCATTTTTTCTTTGATAATCTCCATATTAGAAAAGTTGCATGAAGTTAAATAAAAGCTTTTAAAAACGGTTGTAATATAAATAATAAATACTAAAGCAGTGCAATTGCTCTCCTTTTCCTTGACATAGGACGTTTACTGGGACTCATTTTTTATCTTGTCTCTTATAACTTATATCACTAACCTAATGTAATACTTAAAAATACGCGTAAACTAAAGAACTTTTAACTTATACCACTAAACTAATAATATATTACTTAACATACACGTAAACTAAATAATTTCAATGTTTTCAAAATAAATAAGAATACTGTAAACTGTAAAAACTAAGCAAGTTGATAAAGAAAATACAAGAATGAAAGAACTAAAATGGATTCTAATTCAAGCGAACTAACTGACCGTACCCATAGAGAAATAAAAATAAGACCGTACCGTACGCTCATGTGATTTGACGTCACTAATGCGATAACGATCAACCTCAGCGACAATGATGAGGAACACGTTTCACTATTAGATTTCAGTATTTTTTAGCAATTTTCTTCAAAGTTTGAATACGCTTTTCTCGATTATTACTGGACACAGAAAGGTGAAAAAAGAATCAACGATTACAGAAAAAAAAACTCTTTCAACTGATGGGCGTGAAAAGTTTGGTTATAATAGAACGTTAAACAGTATAATCCAATTTTTCAACAGAAAATTCAAAAAAATAAAAAAAGTAAAACCATCAGTTTAAAGGCAACATAATTTCGTATAACATGTCCAAATTTCGAGACATTTCGTCGGTAAATAACAGAGAAAAAATTTTGGTGCACCGATAAAACAGCCTTAAGTGACCATATACAGCCGATGAAGCATATTGTTAACTGTGTCTTATATGTAATTTAGATGGCAAATTTTACCATTTCACAAATGTTCAGGTCTGGCTATGAGATTGCTTTAAGACTACACTTAGCTATATGAGACGAAGGTTTGTTGTTGGCTGTATATATTTTATTTATACACTGTTATTTTTGTTTTTTAAGTAAAAAGTGTAATTACTGCTCATTTGATAATTAGAAATAAATACCAATGCTTTTGTTGGTATTCTTCTAGTTCAGGTGAGATCCATTAACACTACAGCACTTGAAATTCAGTTGTTTAATCATACGCCTTTGAATGATGATTTATTTACAATAAGCAAAGTATAATGAACTAAATCTGAAATTAATTTGTTCAATTTATTACATTACATATTTATATTAATTTACATTAATACATTAATGTAAATAATACATTGTACATTAATTTTGTTTTCAGATGCTGCCTGGAAAAACTCCAAGACCAGCATTGCCATGGAGAAGGAAATTGAAACTTGATAATGAAATATCTGAGATGTAAAGAGGAAGCAAATAAAATTTAATTTGCATGTTGCATTAGCAAATATGATTAATGTAGTAATGATTAAATTGTGTGGTTGGTGCACCGAAAGGAACAGTCAATTTTTGAGACTGTTTTTTTTATTAAAAATAGGTACCTAAAAATTTATCTACTGCTGAAATAAAACAAAGTTCCATATTAAGTATTGATCTTTTTCATACTTATGATTTCAACTTTAAAACTCAACAATTGACTTGTCTGCTTTTTTTTATGCCGACCACACACTTGTAAGGTAAATCAGAATGGGAATGGATAAGGAAAGTTGAATGGTTCTGTTTTTAGTGAGCCACAGTTTCAACGATTTTGCCAATTTCTTTAGCAGTATTCACAATCCTTCTTTCTCCTGTGTAGACAAGTGTAGTCAAAGATCCCATATCAGTCACAGCCATATTTACTCTTTAACTATTAAAATTTGTGACATTCTAACATGCTTACAGTGTCTTAATACCAATAAAGGTCATGGTCCAGATGGAATATCGTAACTTATTTTTAAGGAATTGTGCATTCTTTTTATGTAGGCCTCTATGGCTTATTTTTTATATATCTCTGAGGGTCACTTTTCATCACAATTTATTTATTGATTTTATCCATTGATTCATCTATTAACTCATTGATTCCTAATTATCGTTCCATTATAATTCTTTCTACTATTCCTAAAATTTTCGAGGCTTTACTGACTGATTTTTTGACAATAAATCTGAAGAATCAGCTTCATACTGGTCAGCATGGTTTACTTACTGTCTAGTTGTTCAACTTCTACTAATTTACACTTATTATGTTATAATTGCATTAAAAAACATTTTTTATGTCGATTAGATTTATACTGACTTGTCGCATCTACTGTTCTTGCAAATTGTGTAGACCATATTCTTCTTCGGGTATGATCAATTTCTTGAATCTGGATTCTCTTATCAAAAGTGTTACCTTTTAATCTTTATTTTTAAACTTGTTCATAAAATTACCAATACCATTAAACCAATCTCCTGAATTGCTTCAGCTGGTTTGTTTTAATATTCCTCCCATTCACTGTTTCAGAATTTATATTTCCATGTTCCTTACCGCAGAACTAATTATGATTCACACATAAATATGGTCTGAAACTTTTGTATCAATAGGTTTAGGTACTATTTGAAGCACTAAAATGCTAAATGAAACTTTTTATAAATGTGTACCTATTTATTCATGTATATTTTATTTTTATCTGTAATTTTGTGTATATTTCTATAATGTTCCATTTTTGTATAATTTTGACAGTGAATCTGTTCCATTACTTATGAATAAATAAATATATGTAATAATAAATGTTAGTTCTTTTAAACATTTATGTTTTATTACTAAAAATTATTTTATATTTCTATAATGTTGCATTTTTGTATAATTTGGACAGTGGATTTGTCCCATTTGTTAATAATAAATAAATGTAAGTTGCTTTAAACATTTACGTTTTATTTCCCAAAATACATTCTTAATATGCACAGGATGACACCACTTTTAGTATTTTATACAATGGCGTTGACGTCTAATTTATATCCTCAGCACTAAAATAGACGTCCGAGAACATCACAAAAGTCCGTCAAGTAAGTCCTCCGGACGTATTATGGACGTCCGATTAAGGTCCAATTAACGTCCCGGTACGTCCAACTAACGTCCGCTCGGGACGTAAAATGGACGTCCATAGGACGTTCGGCGCAGCGACATTCGGACCAATATAGGCCGTAAAACGGACGTAAATAGGACCAAAGCGGACGTCCGAGGGACGTCCTTAAAGTCCGTGAGGGACGTACTATGGACGTCCACTGGACGTACGTGTGCTATTAGGGTTACTAATTCTAAAAATCGCCTTGGATCGATTTGGATAAAAATTTGGATTTAAGCTCAATTCACCTGCTGCTTTATAGTTTATGTCATGTCGACGAACCCTGATTGTTCTAAGGGGTGAAAACTACCCGTAATTGTCAAAAATTATAAAATAACAAATTAAACCTGAATATGGGTAAAATTTGGTTTGAATTAATTAAATAATGATAGTTTTGTGCTTTTGAATAAAGTTCCATCATACTTCAACCCTTAAAAAGCGACCCTTATTAGAGATTAATATAAAAAAATTAGTAATGCGAAGAAAATGATTTCACCTTGGAACGATTTGCATAAAAATTTGGAATTAAGCTCAACTCACCCTCTGCTTTATAGTTTATGTCATGCCGATGAACCCTGATTGTTCTTAGGGGTGAAAACTACCCCCAATTTTCAAAAATTGTAAAATAATATTATAAATCTTAAGGTGAGTGAAATTTGGTTTGGATTAGTTAAATAGTGATTTTTTTATACTTTAAAATACAAATTCATACATTTTCAACCCTTAAAAATCAATTGTTATCAGTGCTAAGGTAAAAACAATTTTTTGCCAAAATTTTGCAACTATTCAACTTTTGGAAATCACCCTTTACAACATTGCAGTTTTTATAACCTAATTTATAAGATATAAATTAAAAAAAGTAGAATTAAATACAAAAAAATTTATCAACATAAAAAGGCACCATATATTCTTATACATTTGCATAAATAGTTGAAAATATTTACATTTATAGGTAAAACAATTATAATATTAATTTTATTCGTCATCAATTACATCTTCATCGTGATCTATGTCATCCTCATCTTCAATTATTGGTGGACTATTATTGCACCCTTCACCTGAGCACCCAGAACAAGTAGAGTTACAGTATAAACCAACTTTTCTGCACCCACATGAAACACCGCATCCTTTTTTGCATTGCCAAAAAATAATTTTTAAAAGTTCATCGAGTGCAGGTTGTTTGTTCATGCGTACGGGTAATAACAAACCATCTTTGGAATACCATCCCCAATCTGTTGCTCTAATATTTTCATTGCCAAGCCATAGACATATGAGCAGATGTTTTATTCTGTTGTATGGGATTTCAAAATAAGAACGCTTAAAATTTCGAATGTATAACGCCCCACTAGCTAATATACCGGTTTTGTAGATTATTTTGCTCCGAAATGTACTGTACTATACTAATAGAATTTTCGGAAAAAAAATTCACTGGTTTTTTTTAATGTATTTCCTTTAATTTTTAACGATAGAGTGTTTCTTCAAAAACGATTTATAGAGGTTTTTAAGAGCTACAAGAATCTGTGAATTAAATCTTCTTGGAACCCTTGTTTTTTTTAATGGGGTGAGTTTAAAGAGCTCGAAAAAGATGGTGCTTGATCGTAAATCGATGCTTTAAACGGCTATATCTCGCCAAATATTCATTGTACAACAAATCTAAATGAAGGATAATTTTAGTCATTAAAAAAGCTACAATTTGGTAATTTGTATTTTTTTCATATATTCAGTATTTTCGGGCATATTTAAAAAAAGAAGGGTAAAAAATATGAAATTGTAAATCGTTTCTCGCTTTAAGCTGTACTTTTTCTAACACAAAGCATTTTAAATGGGTCAAACTTCTTGGACGTATTAACAATACATGTACAAAGGGAATTTCAGAAGGGTGAAGATCGATTTTAATTATGGGGGTGGTTAGGTGGTTGTTTTCATCAATTTTTTCGTAAAAAATGAGGTATTGACCTTATTTTCATCATAACTCACTCAATTTTTGAGCTTGAGTCTTTTTTATGATAGGTCTATTTATGCTCTTTAAAAAAGGTTTTGTGAGTTTTCTTCCAAAAATGCATCATTTTCCCGATATTTGATTTTGAATCTTTCAAATTTGGCATTTGAAGAAAACCGCTGAACATTGATAGGCCGTATTTCGGTTCCTATTATATCCCAAAAACATTTTAAAAAATGAATTGTATTTGTCTTTTTAAAAGCTACAAATTTGTTCTCTACAATTTTTTTGATAAAATTCACCATTTTCGAATTATTCGCAAAAATCGATTAAAAACGTGGATTTTTTCGTCTAAAAGTTATTACTTTCAATCGCGAATAACTTGAAAAATATCATTTTATAAAAAAAATGTATAGCACATTTTTTGTTTAGAATCACTTTTTTAATTATAACCTGTAGTTAAAACGTAAAAAAAAATTTCACCCCGGAGATGGGGTGGCAACCATCCCCTAGGCTTTGGCGCACTTTGGTTCGATATAGATTTTGATCCTTAGGCTATTACCTACCTTCTGTTAAATTTCAAGTCAATCCAGGGAGCACGAAAAAATTGCGAGGTGAAATGCTTCATTTCCTGGACTATAACTGGTTTGACAGCATAAATCGTAGATTTATGTGTAGCTTTCAATTTTTATGAGTTCAGAATCCAGCAGCCCGCTGAAGTATTGGATTTTTATAATATAATTATTTGACAAAATTTTGTTGGCCAACCACCTACAGCAGAATTGAGCCGAAATACATTATATTCCTATGTTCCGAATTTATTTCGTTCAATCTGTATATATATATGTATATATATATATATATATATATATATATATATTATATATATATATATATTTATATGTATATTATTTATATATATATCCGGTTTTTTAGGCGTTACGCCCGTCCGGTAGGGATCTATGGAGGAGTATCACCGAGCCGCAAGCCCTTATCTCTTGCCGTACTGCTCCACCATAGGCCGATCAGATCCCAGCATATTCTAGTCTAAGCTGCAAATTCATCTAGAATTTTAAACTGCTGCGTTAGACTTTTTGTTTTCTGTACACCGAGCTGGGGCTCGATCCCACATTCACTGAACCATTCGATAGTGAAGCGAATGAGAGGCAGCCGCACAGCCCGCTGAGCTATCTGACCGACTGATCGTGGAGACAACCTACTTAAATATCTACTAACCTTGGTAATGAACAACTTCAAAATTTAAACTGTTAAAGGTAAGGATACCTCGATGCCATATCTTGCACTAAGAAGTCATAACTAGTTACTTTCTGTGAAAACTTGTTTGGAAAATTAATAAGTAATTTGTAAAATTAATTAAAGAAATATATGGATTTACGATTTGATTGTGTGTATTACAAACAAAATAAATATTGCTACAAAACATAAATTAAATATAAAAGGCCGGCAAAATGTAAAGAATTTGACCATAAAGGAAAAGCGGGTCAAACTTGAGACTTTATGAACATCATTTTAGACATTTATTTTACAATCTTTGTGATTTTTCTCTTGTAGTATTGTAATTATCTTTAATATTTTGATTTAGAATTTGTATTTTAAAATACATTTTACATCTAAAAAAAGTAATTTTACATCTTCGCTTAGATCTACATATTTTGAAGCTTCTATTAAGTTTTTTAAATAATTTTTTGTTATTTTTAATGTGTCGCCATTATAACTACGAAAAATATGCTCCAGTTCATTACATAAGTACATTCAAAGTAACTTTTTCATAATCTTTAACATGAATAACACTTTTACATGCTCCAGAATCTACTTCAGAATTTAAAAGCTTACCTTCTATATCTAATGTGACTTTACATGGTTTCTCATTCTCTTGTTTTACATTACCAATAAAACCTAACTCTAAGGAATTTTCCTCACACTCACTATGATCATGTTGCACTATGTTCACTGAATTTCTTTTCCTGCACGCACGACTGGTGTGGCCTTTTTGTGGCAATTGTAACACTCCCAGTTCTTCGCAGGACAACTTTCTGGGTTATGATTCCTTTTACACCGATAACATGATTTCACTGGCACTTGTTTAGATGATGATTGTTTTGGTAAATTTTTGCTGTTTGTTGCACCCAACTTTGTTAACACTGTATCTGACTCCAAAAATCTTGATTGATCTACCGCATCCATACTTTGGGCTTCTTGAAGAGCTCTTTCGAATGTTCAATTACTTTCAGTCAGTAATTGTCTTCTTATTGTATCTGATTTCAATCCACAAATGAACTTATCTCGTAAGGCATAATTTAAGAAGTTACCAAATTGACAGTGCTTTGACAGGTTTTTCAACTTTTGAGCATAATCTCTTAATGGTTCATTTGGCTCCTGTTTGTTTAAATAAAAGTTATACCTCTGTGCAATAATTATTCGTTTTGGACTATAGTGCAGAACAAGAACATCTTTCAATTGCTGATATGTTTTCATCCGTGGTAACTCTGGTGCTAACAAATCCTTTAATACCTCATACGCTTCCCCTCCCATGAAAGTGAGGAACATTGAAACTTTTTTATTTTCTTCCACGAGGTTACACCATCGAGCAAAAAGACAAAAGAGGGAATCTAATCGTTATGAAAAGGAGACCAAAAAAGTGGCCTCTGATGGCCGACATATCCGGAAATGCAAAGGCGCTAAATTTAAATTTTCCGACACTTATTAACAATAGCTATAAAATATTTTTCAGACGAGAAATTTTTAATTAAATATTAACGATAATAGTCTAAAAAGTGATACAATTGGCAAAAATCTTCAAT
The DNA here is from genome assembly GCA_918026665.1 of Diabrotica balteata. Classification (NCBI taxonomy): domain Eukaryota; kingdom Metazoa; phylum Arthropoda; class Insecta; order Coleoptera; family Chrysomelidae; genus Diabrotica; species Diabrotica balteata. The sequence goes on along the minus strand of OU898281.1, from coordinate 79,714,122 downwards.
ATAAATAAAATTATATGTGACAGTTGGGACAAATCGGACAAACAATAACATAACCAAACTAAATTTGATTTCTTAAACAAGGAAAGAGACTGTCTTTCCTTGTTTTAAAGTGGCCTCTCAAGATAGCACTTCCTGTCTAACAATATTTTTGTCCCCACTACCTTTACATTTCCTCTTTTGTCTTTTTGCTCGATGGGTTACACTCAAAAAGCTCTTCCATGCGCTCAATAATATGAGGTTATGTCAGAACTTTTAGGGCTAAACTGCTCAATATTACCAATTAAAGCCATAACTTCCACGGCCCGTAGATCCGACTATACTCGTCGCCAAATATGTTATATATTTATATAATTATAATAAATAAGACTCAACTAATTTCAACTAACTTATTTATTGATACCCTCACAATTGACATGACACCGATAACCTAACCTAACACAAAACATAGTGGCCTCTTTCTAAAGGTACTTTCATTTGACAATATTGGAATTTGTCACTATTAAACTTCGCTCCTACTTCTTTAGCCCTTTCTAAAACTTTTTTAAGAGTTGTGTCATGTTCTTTTTTTGTTGTTCCCATAACAATCATATCATCATGACAAATCAATAAATTCTCTATACCTTTAAATTTATCTTCTACTACTTCTTGAAACAGATCCTGGGAATTTGATAATCCATACGGCAATACTTTATATCTGAAAATTCCATATGATGTTGCAAAACAGCATTTCCAGAATGATGCCTCATCAAGTTCCAAATGATGATACCCTTCAGAGAGATCAAATACAGAGAATATATTTTTACCCATCATTTGTGCACAAATATCTTCCAATTTATGTAGTACTCTTGGTTTGCGGACAATTTGTTTATTTAAGTCTGATGGGTCTAGGCATAAACGTAACTTACCATTTTGCTTTTCCACAATGACAATGCGGTTTATGCTTGACCTCGGGTCAATTTCGTTAACTTTCAGAATTGCCCCTCTTTTTGTCAACCTATCTAATTCATCTCTTAACTTATCTCTAATTGCAACAGGTACATTTACGGGTGGGTAACTTACTGGTTCAAAATTGTCTACTGTAGTAATCCTATGTTTACCATAAAATTTACCATGACCCCTAAAAACATAAGGGTTAAGGTTTATAAATTTATTCCTTTCGGCTAGTTCTAAAGTACCACAACTCTCAACATTGTTGATTCTTTTAACTAATCCCAATTCAACACATAATTTACCACTTAAAAGAACTCGAGTTGCCCCATCAATAATAGTGAAGTCATCATAAACATACTTATTTTTATATTTACAAACTAAATTTACAACACCCATTGTTTTAGCCTGAGTACCCTCAAACCCTTTAAGTACATACTGATTATGCCTAATTTTAAACTGTTTATCAATTTTCTTAAACATTTTTAATGGAATTATATACCTACTTACATCCGCACTTGTGTCAAGTTTTACTTTCTTTTATTTTCAATTTCTATAATTTCATCCCAAATATTTTGACAACTTACATCTTGGTATACTTTATTAATATTTCCTACAAAAATATCAGATGATCCATCACTGCTACCTTCATCTATGACATCAATATTCTTGACTCTGTGTAAATGAATAAGGATGGGAGCGTTATGTGAAGGTAAGGAAAACGCTGTCACCAAATGAAATACACAATAGATCCTCAAGGGATGCTAACCCTGCGAGCGGCTGCAAGGAATACTGGTCACACTGGTCTGGAGGGCTGGCTCGTCTTCGTGGATTTACGAGAAGATAAGGGATTTCGGGATAGGGGTAAGGACTCCTAGGTCTCAGGTCCTGTGAAGAGTAGAGGTTATGGGCTTACTTTTGAAGCCGGGGATATGCATACGCAGAATCTCGTGTTCTCCTAGTCTCTAGTGAGTCGGACGAAAGGAACATTAAAAAAAACCAAATTAGAGTCAACAATATATTGAATCTACCCTGAAGTTACTAATACAATCGTTAACACGTTATTCTGCGCGTCGGGAGACGATGTAGCAAGATAGTGAAGAGTTGACAGAGGTACTAATATAATTACACAGGTTAGTATAAGAAATCTGTTACCTTATGTGTATATTAGGGCTTCAACCACGACACGTTCAGTCTTCTGGAACTCGGTCAGTTGAGGGTTGCGAACTTTCGAGCTGCCACAATAACCGGACTACACGCGAACTATGCCAGATGATACGCGGCCCCCGGAGAATCACCGATTGTCTCGTACTGATCGCGTACGGGACGCTATCGCGTCCGATCCACGGTGGCCCGCTATTACTGACTGCCCATTACTAGCTACTCGTACCCGACGCTCCCGCGTCGAGAGTACCCGGGGCGGCAATTGATGCCTGGACGCCCGCCGTCTCACTACTAATGACTGACTGACTACTGACCTGGCTGTCCCCGTTTTCTAGTTTTTATCGAATGGTGTCCTCATTGACCGGTTATAGTCCAAGGTTGTGTTTTCGTTGAATTGTGGGTCCTATATTGCATTACAATAACAGTTTTTTGTTTGACATGCTTTTCTATGTTTAAACAATTAACAAACAATGCAATAACTAGGTCAATTTATTTGTGGGATTTAAAAATGAAAATTTTACTGTAATAATTATCCCTTATTTGATTTGGAATATATAATAATTATCTCGAATAATTATTATCTTTTCTATGCTACTTAACCATTTAATTCAACTTCTCACTCACTTGCTACGCTTACATTACATTACTCCCTACGCAAAAAAAGAAAAGGGCCGAGGGGCCTTTTCCTTTTCCAACAATAAATTATTCTACTTACATATTATTACTTATATCCTACTATATATATTTTTTATATAAGTCCCAATTTATATTTTATCATTTACTGTTTCTTATAGACTATTGTACCGTGGTCAGCGAATGTATCGTGCTGCCCCCGTATTGAACCTATGTGTATGACAAGTTGAGTTAATCTTGTATTAATCTTATTGAAACTTAACAAGTGAAAGACTTTCCTAACTTATTACAATTGTTTGTGATTACATGTGTCCATTACGACAAGCGTATTCTAACTGTTCTATACGATTGTACTCGCGTTTTGCGTTCACTTTATCGCGTATCCCTGAGGGAATTGTCCGCACTTCACTCGCGTCGTCTTGGCTGTTTTAATGTCCGTTTGCCAATTCCACGTGTCGAGTTAACTATATTGATGCGTTACTGCTGCTGTCTGCCTCCATTGGTTTGTCCTTGCTGGGTGGTCGTCTCAGGTTGATACTGCTTTGCTTTGTCGCATTATACTTCTGCTACATTGGTCTCTGGTATGTGTTTGCTGCATGTGTACCCTGGCCTGTTCTGCATGAGTTGACTGACGGCGTTAGGTAAGGATGGGGTCATTAGTAATCTGTTTTTTTTTTTTAAATTTCTCTCTTTGTTTTGCATCGTCGCAGTACTGTGTCTAAGTATAGCTTTTCTATTTCTCTTTGGTAGGATTGTTTGGTGTAAAGGAATTTTCTATTAATGTAGGTCATTAGGTCTACGTTTTGGGTAGGAGTGGCATACTAGGATTTATTTTGTTTACGAGAAAATTTATTAGGATTCGGGGGTGTTCAGTTTGCCATACTTCTGTGTTACATATTATAGCCCTTTTGTGTAGCATTAGAACAAATATGTTTTTATCTTGTTCTACTATTACCAATTCTTTTAGTGATTGTTTATTAGTGATCTTTTCAACGTGCCCTCTGTAGTGACAATTGACTTTCACAACTGTTGTCTTTGTATTGTTCCCAGGTTATTTCGCCTATTGTAGAGTCGAAGCAGTAGCCTTTGATGAATGAGCATGTAACTCCTTCTCATAGGTGGATTTCGTTGTCGTCTTCTTGTAGAGTTGTATCGATCGGTAGCAGTGTATATTTCAGCATTCTTCTGCTCCTATCTTCTTGATGTAACTGTCTAGTCCTCCATCGACTATGGACGTGTGGCTGTACATCAAACAGTGAAACATGAGTCTCTCCATCGTGATGAGTCTCTAAAGTGTCACAAATCGCACTGTAATTACTTCCCGAACGGTCGCACTCCCGTAAGCAGACTTTAGTTCGCATTAGTACTTTTTACGCGTAAGTCCAAACGCACCTTAACCTATAAATACATATATAGCTGCTTATTGCAGACACTTTTAGTGATAGCCCTACATAAATCTGACTTATAAACTAACCTACATTGTTTTGCATATTATTGTGCCTAATGACTATAAACTGATAAATAAATTGATATCTAATCCAATATTAATATGTTAATAATTGGGACTTGTACTTTTTAAATATTTACAATATAATATATCATCTTTCTGTTATATATACACCCTGTATATTAGAGTCATATATTTTTAATTCTCAACTTGTCATCACTTATTGTATATAGTTACGTATGTGTAACGAATTTTCCTTATTTGAAAAATATTTTAATTACTATATTTACTCTTAATAAAGTGTCAGAAATTATTGTAATATTTCTCACTCTTTCCCAAATCTTTTTAAAATAATTCAAAGGTGGAATTTATTTTGATTTCTCGTCAAACACAATGACCTGTTTTCAGTGTTATGATATTTATGTTTCAAGGCTATTAAATTACGTTTTGCTGAGGGCTGAATTTTTATATACTCACATTGTTGATGAAATTTGATACTGACTGATATAATGAACTCTTGGTGTCTGTTATAAACTACAATATTTATTTTTTTATTTAATTGTTACGTTTTCTAAACTTGACCTGTATTAGTTGTTTATTTACCAGTGCTCTGACTCAATCTTTATACTACTTTGTTAGTTGATAGGAATTCAAGTCTGTCAATCAGTTTTGACATAGCAATACAGGATTGGCGTATGGTATCTTACCGATCCAGTTCTTACTAATCAACAGCAGCTTAGACCCCTATAAACTTTAAATTAATTTACTTATTTCTATTTCTTAAAACTTGCTTTTAGTTATGATGTACTATTATGTTTTCAAAAAAAATTTGTTTTCATTGAACTGTGCTAATATTTAACTATGAATGCTTATATTACCTGTGTTTTGTCCTTCGTTCCTTGTTAAAATTTTAGTATTATTCGAGCGGCCGTCTCTTGTAATACCAAGCTTTCAACTTTTCTTATAGTTGTTTTGATATTTTTTTACTATTCATCTATTGCGTCGAAAAACATGTCTGTGTCCTCATCGCTCTGTGTTATTTTTGCTGTCTTATTCTTCTTTATTATTCTGCTGTATGTGTTCCATCCTTTCTTTTTCGTTTTGTGGAATGTGCCGCAACATTTTCTTTCGGGCATAATGCCTAGTCTATTCTTTATTCGTTCTGATCTTTTTGGTTGGCTGGTGTCTTCCTGACTTCCATTTCTTCTTCTCGTAGGTTTGTTAATTGGGGTTCCTGGTTCCCATAATAGCAGTGTTGCCACCTTAGACGGGTCAACTCTTTCTTCTTCCGTCTCTTCTTGTTCTGGTTCTCCTATTTCTTCTTCTTCCTCTGTGGAGTAATCAATTGTTTTATTCTCGTAATATTTCTTTAACCTGTTGACGTACACTACCTGTCTATTTTTCCCTTTTTTGTACCTACTGCATACGTCACTGGTCCAACTTTTTCTATAATTTGAAATGGTATGGATAGTACCATTTTTTTTCTGTAACTTCTTTGAAAGACCTGTCGTGCTATCTAAGTTTCTCAGATATACCTTGTCTCCTTCTTCGAATTCTCTCAAATTCAAATTTTATATATTTATATTCTCCTGTGTTTTTCTATACACTATTTTCATTTTTCATCCATGTCCGTGTACATAAGTTTCCTTTTTCTATATTTTCCTATAACTTTTTCCATTTTCATCCATGTCCAAGTGCATGGGTTTCCTCTTTTCTTATTCCCCTGTATTTTCTTATACATTTTTTTTTCCGTCTCCAGCGAGTCCTTGCCTTTGCAACGATTCGGCCGCTTCAGTGAAGGCCCTTAGGTCTTCCTGTCCAATTTGCACTTTTCCCTGGTACATAAACTGCAGCAAGTTACTTTAAACGATAGTAACTATTATACTTTTTTTTTTCGTCTCCAGCGAGTCCTTGCCTTTGCAACGATTCGGCCGCTTCAGTGAAGGCCCTTAGGTCTTCCTGTCCAATTTGCACTTTTCCCTGGTACATAAACTGCAGCAAGTTACTTTAAACGATAGTAACTATTATACTTTTTTTTTTCGTCTCCAGCGAGTCCTTGCCTTTGCAACGATTCGGCCGCTTCAGTGAAGGCCCTTAGGTCTTCCTGTCCAATTTGCACTTTTCTCTGGTACATAAACTGCAGCAAGCCTCCTAGTGTCTCGCAAGTTACGTTTCTCAAAATCACTATAGGACGTTGACAACGATTCGACTCAAATTTTCTTTAAATATGGGCCACAGCCCAAAGAACCACTTTACGTGCTTCTATGCATTTTTCTTGCGATGCATCCATTCCCGAACTTATATATTCGTGGAAATCATTCCAAAATAGTGAAAAAGATTTTCTGACGCCACATCCCATTTAAATTTTCTTTAAATATGGGCCACAGCCCAAAGAACCACTTTACGTGCTTCTATGCATTTTCCTTGCGATGCATCGATTCTCGAACTCATATGTTCGTGGAAATCATGCCACAATAGTGAAAAAGATTTTCTGACGCCACGGTCAATTATCTTGCAAAGCTCCATTAAATTCTTTTCCCTCTTTTATATGTCCATCTCAGTATGATGTGCCAATTTATGAAGTTAACCAACAATTGTATAAAGAATTAAATTTTTGTTAAAATAAAGAACTTAGAAATATACGCTGCCGAACTTAAAAACAAATCTGTATAAAATATTAAATAATCAAATCAAATAATAACCGATCAATCAATCAATACTCAGATATCAACTAAGGTGTTAGTATTTATTTTTTTGAAAAATTAAACTCTATTAAATTCTTTTCCTTTTTACAAATGAAACGCTATTTTTTTCAATTCCAAATATCCCATAATTAATTAGTTAAACAAAGTCATATCTAATTTCTCACTGTATATTACTCGACCAAGCGTATTTATTTAAATAGAAATATTTTTCAAACGCAAATCATATTTCACTTTCACTTGTTACATTAAACAAAAGAATTTGATATTATGTAAACAGTTAGTAACGTAGTAATCCAAGAAATAATACTCTGCACTTTTTTTTTAAAGTAATGAAATTGTACACTCTAATGAACTTGATCTTGACCTAATTACTTAAATTCTTTATATTCAACTAGTTAGTAAACAATATATTTATTATTTCTTTAAATAATTCAATTCCTATATTCGACTGATAATTAATAATCTCTGTTATACCATCTTATATCATATATTCTGTTAGACAGTATAGTTTATATGTTTTTTTTGTGCAATATTATGGTAATTAAAAAAAACAATTATATAGAGAACATCATATAATGTGTTAGTATGTATTTTTTTGAAAAAAATTGTACTTGTCATCTCTTCACATATATCATAAAAGCAATTCACCTATCTTAATTTAGGATTCTAAGTCTCAGGAAGGAATTGATATGCGGAAATTTTCTAGTGATACAAGAAAAAAAAATCTACTATATACGAATAATTTGTGTAAAGCCCCTAACAAGTTTATATACTTTTTTTTTTTACTAAATGGATCTGTTGGAAAATTATCTAGGCTAACTAATTTGCTTATACCCTAAATTTTTCAAAACCTCACGGGAGTCTGTACTTCTAAAACGCCAATGTTGAGAAAAAGAAAGGAGAGAAAAAGGATTTTTTTTTCAGAAAAGGGAGTCCTGTACTCCACACAATATTTACTGGATACCTCACTGTTTCTTTACTCTGTTGTCGTCTTAGGAGAAAGAATATTGGAATGTCGATGGTGAAATGAAACGATGAAGGCTTCTTATAGCTATAAAACTTGCAAAAGTTTACAAGGATACTGAAGAAGTGACTTAATTATCCCTATTTTCCGAAATTCCCCCAAACCGGGACCGTCTGTCACCAATGTAAATGAATAAAGTATGGGAGCGTTATGTGAAGGTAAGGAAAACGCTGTCACCAAATGAAATACACAATAGATCCTCAAGGGATGCTAACCCTGCGAGCGGCTGCAAGGAATACTGGTCACACTGGTCTGGAGGGCTGGCTCGTCTTCGTGGATTTACGAGAAGATAAGGGATTTCGGGATAGGGGTAAGGACTCCTAGGTCTCAGGTCCTGTGAAGAGTAGAGGTTATGGGCTTACTTTTGAAGCCGGGGATATGCATACGCAAATCTCGTGTTCTCCTAGTCTCTAGTGAGTCGGACGAAAGGAACATTAAAAAAAAACCAAATTAGAGTCAACAATATATTGAATCTACCCTGAAGTTACTAATACAATCGTTAACACGTTATTCTGCGCGTCGGGAGACGATGTAGCAAGATAGTGAAGAGTTGACAGAGGTACTAATATAATTACACAGGTTAGTATAAGAAATCTGTTACCTTATGTGTATATTAGGGCTTCAACCACGACACGTTCAGTCTTCTGGAACTCGGTCAGTTGAGGGTTGCAAACTTTCGAGCTGCCACAATAACCGGACTACACGCGAACTATGCCAGATGATACGCGGCCCCCGGAGAATCACCGATTGTCTCGTACTGATCGCGTACGGGACGCTATCGCGTCCGATCCACGGTGGCCCGCTATTACTGACTGCCCATTACTAGCTACTCGTACCCGACGCTCCCGCGTCGAGAGTACCCGGGGCGGCAATTGATGCCTGGACGCCCGCCGTCTCACTACTAATGACTGACTGACTACTGACCTGGCTGTCCCCGTTTTCTAGTTTTTATCGAATGGTGTCCTCATTGACCGGTTATAGTCCAAGGTTGTGTTTTCGTTGAATTGTGGGTCCTATATTGCATTACAATAACAGTTTTTTGTTTGACGTGCTTTTCTATGTTTAAACAATTAACAAACAATGCAATAACTAGGTCAATTTATTTGTGGGATTTAAAAATGAAAATTTTACTGTAATAATTATCCCTTATTTGATTTGGAATATATAATAATTATCTCGAATAATTATTATCTTTTCTATGCTACTTAACCATTTAATTCAACTTCTCACTCACTTGCTACGCTTACATTACATCTGCACGACTTTACAAAATGGTTTAAAATCCCACATTTCTTTCCATATGCTGGACATTCTCTAGCTCCATGAGTTAATTGACACCGTTTGCATTTGAATTTTTCATTAGTGTTGTTTTTACTTTTAGAGTTATTATAGTTTCTATGGCCCTAGAACTTATCTTTATGAACTTGTCCTATATCCACATCTTTCGTTTCGTTATGAAATGTCAAATTTTGGTTTTTGCTTTGCTCACTAGTTCTACAAAATTCGATGACCTTTTGTAGGGTAAGTTTGTCTACTCTCAATAAAGCTTCTCTAGTAACTGAATCTCTGATGCCCATCAATATCTTTATCTTCGGCTGTTTGTTCTGGATCAATTTCATTATAATTACATGTTCGAATCAAATGTCTACAACTAGTAAGAAACTGCTCAAATGACTCTCCTTCTTTCTGAACTCTCCTGATAAAATTGTATCTTTCAAATGATTCGTTCATCCTTGGATTAACATATTTGTCGATTAGTGACAGTAATAATATGTCATTGTGTTTAATACATTTATTTAAACATACTTATTAACAAAGTCTCTAGGAATCAACAATATCCAAAAACCTATATCTAACAAACGTGTTGACAAGTCGTGACAACTGACAACGAGTCTCCCTACATTGTGCCTACAGCCCCGTGACCGTAATCATAACCTACTGATATGACATCTTTCCCCTTACATTTGATAATCTTTAAAACGCACTGGAGCCTTTTTGAGTCTAGCGCTAGTTCTATTTTCAGCATTCATTTGGGAGGTTGAAGGTTCCTCTACTCCACAACTCTGATTCCCAGATGAGGAGTTTAATGATCTATCATTATGTGCAAAATCAGTATTCTTCTTAATTTCCGCTTTAACTAGGGAAGGCCTTAAGTGATAACTGTTTCGCCTGATGACTTCCCCATTTTCTTTCTGCACTAAATAAGATCTGGGTGCCTCATCCACTTTTTCCAGAACTTTTCCTGGTCTCCATTCTCTACCCTCTCTGACACCTACATTCTCTCCTGGCACTATTTCTCTTCTTACCTTGGTGTTTCTATCATAATAATTTTTATATTCGTTTCTTTTCGCCTCTAGTTTCTCCCACTCATCCTTTAGATTTATGTCTTTGTGCTTTTTATTTGATGGTAGCTTCGATCTAAGAACCCTGTTAGTTACTAATTGGGCCGGTGTTTTATCTGTTCCATTTATTGGAGTATTGCGATACTCCAGGAGTGCCATATCTAAGTCGTCACACTTTCTAAGCATGTTTTTTGCAATTTGAACGGCTCGTTCTGCCTGCCCATTAGACCGTGGATAGCGGGGACTGGATGTTACAAACCGAAAATCCCAGTCTTTAGCAAATTGCTGACAATGCCACGAATTATAAGGCATGTTATCTGATATGACTTCGTAAGGTATTCCGTGTGTTGAAAAAATTTTTTTTAACTCCTTGATGACCACCTGAGAAGTTTTTGAATTAATTTTCACTATATCGAGCCATTTAGAAAAATAATCGATCAGAACTAGATATGACTGTCCACCATAATCTAATATATCACTTGCTACCTTTTCAAAAGGTGCTTGAGGCAACTCTCTAAGTAATAGTGGCTCTTTAGCATTGTGACTTTTAAATATCTCACACTTGCTACAATTTCTTACCCAGTCTTCTATACTTTTGTTCATTTGTGGCCAATGTAATATCTGTCTTGCTCTCTGTTGGGTTTTCTGAATGCCAAAATGACTAGAATGCAATAATCTTAGCATGCTCTCTCTCAATATTTTTGGGACTACAACTCTGTCTTTGTAAAATATTAGTCCGTCAAGTAAATATAGTTCATTTCTTATATAATAATAATACCTAATTGAATCGCTTACTCTTGACAGGGTTTTGGGCCACCCTTGTATACAATATTTCTTTACTAGTTTCAGATCCTCATCAGCATCCACTTCAGTCCTAAATTGCTCTCTCTTCTCATCAGTCATGTCAATAGTATGAACTATTTCTGTAATAAATTTATCATCATCCACTTTATCTTTTATAAAATTCCTCGATAATAAATCTGCCACATGCATGAACTTGCCTGGCTTAAATTTTACCTCTATGTCATATTTAGATAATCTTACCCTAATCCTTTGTAATCTTGGTGACATTATGTCCGCAATGCCTTTATGCATTAATGCCTCCAAAGGCTTATGGTCAGAATCAATTTGCACTTTTCTTCCGTAGATAAAATTGTGAAATTTATTACATGCATATAGGATTGCCAAGAACTCCTTTTCAATTTGACTCATATTTGACTCTGCTGTCGTTAGCGCCCTAGAGGCAAATGCTACTGGTCTGTTATTCTGTAAGAGACAGCACCCCAAGCCATTACTACTACTGTCAGTCTGTATCACAGTTGGTAACTTCTCATTGAAATTGCCAAGCACACTACTTGACATAATTACTTCTTTTATTTTATTTAGTGCATCAGAATGTCGATATGTCCATACCCATGCATTACTTTTTTTTAAGAGTTCTCTTAAGGGCGTAGAAATCCCTGACAAGTTTGGAATGAATGCCCTTAAATAATTTACCATTCCCAAAATTTGTTGTAATTCCTTTTTATTTTCCGGATCCTTCAATCTTCTTATCGCTTCTACTTTCTTGTTGTCAGCTCTCATCCCATCTTTATCAAAGATATGACCCAAGTATCTAACACTTTCAACACAATATTGTATTTTGTTTGGGTTAAATTTCACATTTAGTTCTCTAGCCCTATCTAACACCTTATTTAGTGTATTATTATGCTCTTTTATTGACTCACCACAAATTAATAGATCATCGAAGTAGACTATACACCCTGGAATATCTGCAAAATTTTCAGAATTTAATTTCTGGAAGTATTCAGGAGCTATATTAAGACCAAATGGCAGGCGGCAAAATTTATATGTGCCAAATATAGTGCCAAAAGCACATAAATTACTGGATTGCTCATCCAGTTCTACTTGGTAAAAACCCTCCTTAAAATCTAGAACTGTAAAAAATGACTTACCCTGTAACATTGAACAAATCTCATCAACAGTAGGTATTATACAAAATTCCCGTTCCAATGCCTTGTTCAGGTCACGAGGATCTAGGCAGATACGTAATGATTTATCAGTTTTCTCAACAATTACCAGGTTACTAAGCCACTGCGTAGGACCATCAACCTTTGCTATGATTCCTCGCTTTTCAAGATCAATTAGTTGATTCTTAAGTTTAGGCTTGATTGTAAGTGGGACTCTATGAGGTGGCCTAGCCACTGGCACTGCATTTTCTTTAAGCTTTAAACTACATTTTTTCTGAAATTTACCTAAACCTAAAAAAACATCTTTATTCATTTCTACAAATTTTTCTTTAGAATGCAGTGTTATGTTATCAATTTTATTAATTAAATCAAGCTCTATGGTAGAACATAAACCCAAGATAGGTGTTGATCTCTCCTTTACAACAACAAAATCTAATAAATGATCAATATTTTTATGTTTACAGGCAAGTTTTATTATACCCAAAGGAATGATCTTAAAACCACCATATGTCTCAAGTATGACCTTAGTTTCTTTTAATTCATTCATTTTGCAAACTTTTTCAACAAAAACCTTGGGTAAAATGTTAACCTGTGCCCCTGTATCTATTTTAAAAGGTATATCAATGTTATTAATTTTTAAATTTTCCATCCAGTCTTTATTATTTTTATTCTTAATTTCATTAACAGTGATTGATGAAATCATGAAATTGTCTACTTCATTATTTTCACTTTCTTCCACTTGTACCTCTCTTACTAACCTACCATGATAACACACTTTATCAAAATGCCCATATTTACCACACTTTCTACACTTTTTTCCATATGCTGGGCACCTCCTTGGTCCATGGACACTCCCACAGTTTCTGCAGTTAAATTCACCTCTAGAAGAACTTGCACCCCTGACTGTTTGGACTGAATTATGCCCCTGCTTGACTTTACTTCCAATTGATTCAATTTTCACCTTCTCTAAGCTGTTCTGAACTTCTTTTATTTGAGCTTGGGATACTTCATGCATTTTACATATTTCAATAGCTTTAGTCAGATCTAAATTAATTGTTTTTAACATGCTTTGTTGTGCATCCTTACTATTGGCGCCTAATACTATTCTATCTCTTACCATTGAAAATGCTTCAACACCAAACTCACAATTTCTTACTTTATTTTTTAAATCTGTTAAAAAGTGGTCAAAAGGCTCTCCTTCTTCTTGACTGCGCTTATAAAACAAATATCTTTCATAAACCACGTTTTTTCTAGGAGTAACATAAGACTCAAATGCTTCCAATACATCTGCTAGCTTTCCTTGTTGGACCTCTGTTAATTCCAAACTGTTATAAATCTCAATGCCTTCTTCTCCAATTAAATTGAGTAAAATTGCTACTTTAACTTCATCACTTTTACCACTTTTTCCTGATGCCATCAGATATATTTCAAAACTTTGCTTAAATCTTTTAAAATTTTCGGCCACATTGCCTTCAAATGATAATGGATTTGGTAACCTTGCTTCCATGATTTTCGATTAATTTCCACTAGACTGCGCCAAGTAATAATATGTCATTGTGTTTAATACATTTATTTAAACATACTTATTAACAAAGTCTCTAGGATTCTAGGAATCAACAATATCCAAAAACCTATATCTAACAAATGTGTTGACAAGTCGTGACAACTGACGAGTCTCCCTACATTGTGCCTACAGCCCCGTGACCGTAATCATAACCTACTGATATGACAGTGACATCATTAAATCGTACTTATTGGTTTCGTCTTCTGGGATAACGAATGTGGACATAATTTTGGCAAACTCAGTTCCAATTATATTTCTTAAAATTGACAGTTTTATTTTATCTGCTGACTGGTCTTGTCCTGTTGCTAGTAAGTAATCTTCGAAACAGGTTTTCCAAAACTTCCATTCACTTGCCGCATTTTGTCCCTGTAGGTCAAAATCTGGTGGTAGTTTTACTTATTCCCATTGCCATTTTAGGTTATGTTACCTCGTGCCTCACTATGTTCAAAGTTTTGTTTTTCTTTTATGTTAAAATTTAGTTTTTCGACTGTACACAGCTAACTGTTTGTCTGGGCCATGTTTTAGAATTTATGGGTTTATAAGTTAAGCAATCTTGTGTTAATTAAACTTATATTTTTTTACTATCTTATACAATATCAAGAACATCAATATGTCCATGTCTTGTAGCATAGCATGATTGTTGACTGGCCTGAAGTAAGCCATGTCATGTGTATATAACGTAGCCCCCGGCTACACTGTTACACAGCTATATATTATATTAAACAGTGTTAACATGTGGTACAAATCATGATTCTTCCTCGTTTGTAGGGTGCAGTAGGTTTTGTATGTTCTGTAAAACACCAGATCATGATTCTAGATATCCTGAATGTAAAGAAAGAAAAAGACAAAAGAGTATTAAAGAACTTATGTCGTTTGCCAACTTATCCTATTATGAAGCTAACCAAAACATTCCAAGGGAAACATCTAGCCCAAAGTTGAACATTAAGAATTTTCCTAATCTTGTAAATAATCTATCCTCTGCAAATAGCATTTCAGTTCAAGAGAGGAGATCAGTTTGCTACATCCCTCTCTTCAAATTCTGTTTCCTACAGTCAGATTACAAAATCCACTTCATCAAAAAGGAAAAGACCATTAAATGTAGGCTTTGATCAAAGTTCCCATTCTAAAGTATTGAATAATCCTAATGGGAGATCCCCCAAAGAATCTCCTAGTCACTTTATAAATAACTCTCAGACGCAAAGAGATTTAAATCAGGCTATATTAATGCTCAATCAAAATCACAAGGATTTGGTTATGACATTTATTGGTGAATTGATTAATAAAAATTATAGTTCTCCTAAGGATCATGTTGGATTAAATGTAGAGATTGGTAATCATAGTCAGGAGCGAGGAGGGATGGATGTATCTGGGTCTGAGGACTCAGAATACTGATTCCCTTCTCGTCTTGACCTAATACACACATGTTTTTAACAATTTATATTTTCAATCATCACGCCCCACTAACTATTATACAATGGAATATAAGATCTTATAATACCAATGCTTATAACTTAAAAATCCTTATTAAAAACTATAACCCTGATATTGTCCTCATTAGTGAGTCTTGGCTATCTAACCAACACATAATTAGATGCAGAGGGTATCACATTATCAGAAAGGATAGAGGTGATGGATATGGGGGCTTAATTACCCTCATCAAATACAATATAGATTTTCGGGATATTCATATTAACAATCCTGGTTGTAATTCAGATGTTCAGTTTCAACTCACCTTTTTATCCAAGTATAATTTGAATATATTAAATATGTATTGTCCTTTGAACAATCTCATTTCCAAAACATGCTGGTCTTCTTTGGTCAACTCGATCAACAAACCTCTACTGATCATGGGTGATCTAAATTGTAATCATCGAGCATGGGGAAGCTCAAGGGATAAGTGTTAATGGCAGAAATATTTTGCAAACTGCAGAAGATCTTAAGTTAATTTTTCTTAATGATGATTCTCCAACAAGATTGGTTCGTCCTGGTAGCAGCAAATCAGTAGTTGACTTATCATTGGCTTTGATAGATGTGACGCCTAAAATTAGTGGATGGACCACCATTCCAGATACAGGATCTAGTGATCATTTTCCCATTCTATGCTATGTTGGTATCCCAACACAGGACTCTAATCAGGTTTCTAAAAGAAGAAATTTCAAAAAGGCTGATTGGTTTTCTTTCCATGAAAAACTCCATGAGTGTATTTTCTCATCGTTTCCAATTGAGGACTATGAAAATTTTATCGAATATATATCATCAGTGGCAGACACATCAATTCCTTGGACCTCCTCTCATAACAACAAATATCACATCCCATGGTGGGATGTGATATCCTCATGTGCTCATATAATACAAAAGAGAGTTTTAGCTATTAATACATTTAAAAATTCTCCTAGTATTGAAAACTATATACTTAGAGGCTAAAAAATGCATAACGAAAGCTAGAAAATTTCTAAAATTAAAGCGAAAAATAAGCTTTAGATCATTTTGTAGCAAACTAAATAGAAATACTCCCCTTAAAGATATTTGGAATAAAATTAACAAGGTTTCTGGTAGTAAATTGTCTCTTTTATCTCAATTGCCACCAGAGGAGGTAGCTCAGGAAATTTTAACATTTCTCTCGCCTATTTTGGCGACTTTGAATTACTTTTCAGTCCTTTGTAGTATTCTGAGAATCCCATATCATTTGATGAATATCACAATACTCTTCTTTCTAAAACTGATTCTGCCGTGGCTCCTCATCAGGTTTCATAATCTATGTTAAAAAATTTACCGCACTCTGGATCATTACTCTTAATTCAATTCTTTAATGAATGTATCCGGAAGGACAGGTTCCTCTCTCGTAGAAACAAACGGTCATATTACCCATTGTTAAGCATAAAGGATAAAACTGACCCACTTAATTATAGGCCAATAGCTCCATCATCGTGTGTTGATAAATTGCTGGAAAAATTAATTAAAACAGAATTGAGTGGTTCTTAGAACACAATCATATTTTAAATCCATTGCAACTTGGTTTTAAAAGGGATAGAGGTTGCATGGAATGCACATCATTACTAAATTCTAAAATAATACAAGGATTTTCATTGAATCAATTTACCGTAGGACTTTTCCTAGATATTTCAGCAGCTTATGATAATGTCAACATCTCTCTTTTATACTCTAAACTAATTAAATATAACATTCCTATTCAACTAGCAAATGTTATCTATTCTATATAAAATGATCATAGTATTTATGTAAAAGACAAAACTGGTCAAATTCATGGTCCAAGAAAAACTAATTGTTATGTATTTAATGAGGCACCGACTATTGTACAAAACTATTTATTAGGTGGTTATATTTTAAATAAATGGTTACAGTGGTTACAAACATACATTATGGATGGCTCCGTAGACCTACGCACGGCGTTCCATCACCTAACCTCACAGACCACTAATAACCTGGGAGGTAGGTGATCTGTGCCTAACCTCACTATCGACCCCTAGTCTTTTCCACAGTGTCTCTTATTCCGCTTCCGGACGCATATATAACATCTCCCTTGTTAGAGATCAAGTTTAATGGGAGCTTTTACTAGTCTTCCAGAGCGCGTTCTAATATTGCAATCATTGGATGTTTCATCACTCGGTATAGATGTGTTTGTTTCTTCTTGTGATGAACTTGGAATGGGCTCCTTCGGTTCTAATTGAATAGGCTCGTTTTTCAAATTTGGATTCACTGGGATTTCAATTGTAACACTGTCACGTAACACTGGCACATCATCACTCACTATAGGAGGTTCTGCTTGAGCTTCGTTAGAATCTGGGATTCTATCTTCACCTCTGTCTTTTCTCATATCATTTGCGTGTGTAAATTTTATTACACCATTACTTCATACTAGATAAGTACAGTTACTTAAAATTTTCATAATCTTTCCTTTCTGCCATAATTTTGTTTATTTGTTTTTAATATAGACACTTTCATTTACTTTATACCATGTATGCCCATTTTTAATTGGGATAGATGCATGCTTACTATTATGACAAGAAGGTTTTATCATATTAAATCTTGTTCTAGGACGCACTTTAAAAATACTTTCACTTGGAGAAATCCCTGTAGCTGTTTTAGGAGTTGTTCTATAAGAGAATAAAAAGTTTTGAATTTTCTGAATAACCAATTGTTTATTAATCTCCTCTCTCTTAATAGTCAACAGGGCTTTTTCCAAATTTTGAGGTGTCTTCAATGGTTTAATTCCATTTGCTTGACAAAATGCCACAAATTCACTGGAATTGAAAGGAGGTCCATTGTCTGAGACTAATTCGACAGGAAGACCAATTACAGTAAACATATCTCTTAATTTTGATATAGTTTCTGATGCCTCTGTACCATTTGACATTAATTTTACATCTAACCATTTTGATTTCTGGTCGGTTAAAATTAAAAATGTGTACTTAAATTTAACAAAGAAATCTATATATACTCTGTAAAAGTTGTGTGGTGCAGACGGCCACGGACATAATTCCTTGCTTGAATTTGTGAAATTTTGACATTGTTGACATATATTACAACATGATATGAATTTTTCAATATGTTCATTCACATTTGGCCACCAACAATATGAACGTACCAACATTTTAGTACGAACAATACCATTATGTTGTTCGTGAAATAAGTCATAACACCTTATCAGTATACCCTTACCATAAGTGTAATTGATTTGGAATAACTACTCTATTTCCCACTAGGATACAATTTTGTTCAATTGACAATTCATTTCTACGTTTAAAGTATGGTTTCAAAGATTCATCACTCACTTTCCTAGGCCAACCTGATAAAATGAAATCTTTTACTTTTAATAACAACAAATCTTTGTTTGTTTCATTTGCAATATGACACGCGTTTAAAGGCATTTGATCTACCAAACTAAAAGAATACAAATAGTCTGTAATTTTTGTATTATCACTACAGACCAACCATCATCATTGTTAATTGCTGCCCCCTTTTTGTACTGAATATCGTACTGATAACCTGACAGAGTGATAGCCCATCTTGTAATTCTTGCAGCCGCTGAAATTGGAATTCCTTTATTTTTTCCAAAGATAAACTGTAATGGCTGATGATCTGTAATCAGTATAAATTTACGACCATAAAGATATTTATGAAATTTATTTAAAGCAAACATAATAGCAAGGGCTTCCCTTTCCAAATTACTATACTTTTTTTCTGTACTAGACAGTGTACTTGATGCAAACATGACAGGTTTCTCTACATGACCAATTTTATGACTTAAGACACAACCGACACCATAACTACTTGCATCACATGTGACATAAATTGGAAGAGATGGATCATAATGAGTAATAACACTATTAGATTTTAACCACTTTTTACTTTCTTGAAATACTTTATCACATTCAGGTGACCAGCTACTACCCCTAGTAACACACGACGTCCTATGGACGTCCAATATACGTCCAGTTTTGGTCCGGACGTCCCTGGACGTAAAATGGACGTACTATGGACGTACGAAGTGGGACGTACTTTGGGTGGACCAAATATGGACGTTCTCTGGACGTCCGTACTCGGACGTTCCCTGGACGTCCATACTCGGACGTTCCCTGGACGTCCGAACTCGGACGTTTTCTGGACATCCGACATTTACCAATTATGGGATCAAATAGCAAATATTTCAATAAAATAAAAAAATTATTTACGTAAATAAAATAATTAAAGCGAAAAGATTAAATCACAATTAATTAAAAATTGTATAGTTTAATATATCCAAAACATGTTTTTGTTTTTAGGTAAAGTGTAAAAATCTTTTATTTCTAGATAATTCGTTACAATTGTTTTATTATTCTAGTTATTAAGATAATAATATATATGTTTGCTAATTCTAATAAGTAAAAATATGATTTTTATCGACAAGATGAATCTTGATAATCTTTTTCACAGAATAATTGTCTCTTTTGTCTTTTCAAAGACAAAATAATGAAAAATAATGATGTGATATGACATGTGATGATTGATGAAATTAATTGTCAAGGATGCAAGCCAAAAAGACGAAGTGAAGTGAAGTGAAATTAATTGTCAATATTGTCATTGTCATGTCATACCTATTTAATTTAAACAAATGGCACAGTTTAATCATATTATTATTATTATTATTGCTTTAATAAAAGAAATAAAGGTCTTTTTTAAAATAGTGCATGGTTAAAAGTTTGGTACCATTTTTGTTAGGTTATTTCCGAATTTGGTTTTTATTTTATTACAAAAAGGTAAGTAATTTTTCTTAAAATTGTTTATGTTTAAAAGTAAAACGATTTGTTTCTAAGCGTCATCAACAGAGGAAGGTTACGAAAAACGTAGAGAGTATTGTTGAAATATTAATAACCCCCATATTCCGTCTTCTTCAAACCTCTTCGGAATCACTAACTGATAATTTTGACGAGAGTTTCAGTTCAAATATGTAGTTCTGGTTACAATACTTTCCGATTTAAACTTTATATTAACATGTTAAGTGCCTAAAATAATTCAAATTACCACGTGGCCGACCATTCCAATGATACTTTACAAAGCTTTTTTTTTCAATGAAACTGAAGAAGGGTTTAAATATGGTTGTAACGAGAATTCTGGAGAACTTATCGAGATGTTTTTAATTTTTCTAATAATTTATTCAACTGGACTTTGTCCTTTAATACTAGGTGATTTATTAAAAAATTATAAAGAAGTTCCGGATCTTTCTCATTTAAGTTCAGATGCTAGAACCCTTCTTGCTTCACCCAGAGAACAATTACTCTGATCCATATGATTCAAATTTCAAACATATTTTTATCTTCACAATAAAACAATGTTATAGAAATGTGTGTAAATTTTTATGGAATCTCATTAAAAAAGAGTTTTAGTAGTCAGTTTTATCGTAGTTTGTATAATTTGTTGATATATCCTAAAATTGTAAATTTAATAGACATTTACCATGGTTATGAGAAACCAAAATTTGCAAATGAATGTTTGTTTGATTTTTTAACAGAGCCTGTTTTTTTTATTAGATAGTTTTAAACTAAAATAATTAAGCATGGATAATCAAGTTTGTGGGGTAGTTAGATTACTGTTACATGTTGATTTATATTTTAGGATAATGAGCTTTCCAAAATTGGTGAGGAAACCATAAACGAATTTGTTAGGAGAAGCCATAAGAAGCTGGTCTGCTATAAATTCAAGGAAAATATAGTTGGCTAGGGAAAAAGCAATATAAACTTTTGAAGACACACATATAGCTCTTATTTTAAAAGGTTTGTAACTGTTAAACATAAATCAATCTAAGGAACATTTAAAAACTTACACTATCACTTAAGTGACCATATACAGCCGATGAAGCATATCATTAACTGTGTCTTATATGTAATTTTAGATGGCAAATTTTACCATTCCACAAATGTTCAGGTCTGGCTATGAGATTGCTTTAAGAACTACACTTAGCTATATGAGATGAAGGTTTGTTGTTGGCTGTATATATTTTATTTATACACTGTTATTTTTGTTTTTTAAGTATCAAAGTGTAATTACTGCTCATTAGGTCATTAGAAATAAATACCAATGGTTTTTGTTGGTATTCTTCTAGTTCAGGTGAGATCCATTAAAACTGAAGCACTTGAAATTCAGTTGTTTAATCATACGCCTTTGAATGATGATTTATTTACAATAAGCAAAGTATAATGAACTAAATCTGAAATTAATTTGTTCAATTTATTACATTACATTATAGTACATTAATTTTGTTTTCAGATGCTGCCTGAAAAAACTCCAAGACCAGTGTTGCCATGGAGAAAGAAATTGAAACTTGATAATGAAATATCTGAGATGTAAAGAGGAGGCAAATAAAATTTAATTTGCATGTTGCATTAGCAAATATGATTTAATTTTGTATTAAATTGTGTGGTTGGTGCACAGAAAGGAACAGTCAATTTTTGAGACTGTTTTATTTATTAAAAATAGGTACCTAAAACAGTATCTACTGCTGAAATAAAACAAAGTTCCCATATTAAGTATTGATCTTTTTCATACTTATGATTTCAACTTTAAAACTCAACAATTAACTTGTCTGCTTTCAATTGCCGACCACACACTTGTAAGGTAAATCAGAATGGGAATGGATAAGGGAAGTTGAATGGTTCTGTTTTTAGTGAGCCACAGTTTCAACTATTTTGCCAATTTTTTTTAGCAGTATTTACAATCCTTCTTTCTCCTGTGTAGACAAGTGTAGTCAAAGATCCCATATCAGTCACAGCCATATTTACTCTTTAAACTATTAAAATTTGTGACATTCTAGCATGCTTACAGTGTCTTAATACCAATAAAGGTCTTGGTCCAGATGGAATATCGTAACTTATTTTTAGGAATTGTGCATTCTTTTTATGTAGGCCTCTATGGCTTATTTTTTATAAACCTCTGAGGGTCACTTTTCATCACAATTTATTTATTGATTTTATCCATTGATTAAGCCATTAACTTATTGATTCCTAATTCACAAGGAATCTATGTTCCTGTAGTTGGCTGTATACCATGTATTAAAAATTTAATTAAAAATCCTTTGTAATAGGTATATATTTAAGGCCTTAAAAAGACAAAACGTTTTCGGAAACCATGTTCCATCATCACTGTCTATGTACTGAGAAGCCAAGTTGACCATACCGTCAAATAAAATTCACAAGGAATCTACATTCTTGTAGTTGGCTGTATACCATGTATTAAAAATTTAATTAAAAATCCTTTGTAATAGGTATATATTTAAGGCCCAAACGGGCTAAGTTAAAAAGACAAAACGTTTTCGGAAACCATGTTCCATCATCAGTGTCTAGTCTGTCTGTGATGATGTCTGTCATCAGTAGACACTGATGATGGAACATGGTTTCCGAAAACGTTTTGTCTTTTTAACTTAGCCCGTTTGGGCCTTAAATATATACCTATAACAAAGGATTTTTTAATTAGATTCCTAATTATCCTTCCATTATAATTCTTTCTACTATTCCTAAAATTTTCGAGGCTTTACTGACTGATTTTTTGACAATAAATCTGAAGAATCAGCTTCATATTGGTCAGCATGGTTTACTTACTGTCTAGTTGTTCAACTTCTACTAATTTACACTTATTATATTATAATTGCATTAAAAAACATTTTTTTATGTCGATTAGATTTATACTGACTTGTCGCATCTACTGTTCTTGCAAATTGTGTAGACCATATTCTTATTCGGGTATGATCAATTTCTTGAATCTGGATTCTCTTATCAAAAGTGTTACCTTTTAATCTTTATTTTTAAACCTGTTCATAAAATAACCAATCTCCTGAATTGCTTCAGCTAGTTTGTTTTAATATTCCTCCCATTCACTGTGTCAGTATTTATATTTCCATGTTCCTTACTGCAGAACTAATTATGATTCACACATAGATATGGTCTGAAACTTTTGTATCAATAGGTTTAGGTACTTTTGAAGCACTAAAATGCTAAATGAACTTTTTATAAATGTGTACCTATTTATTCATGTATGTTTTATTTTTATCTGTAATTTTGTGTATATTTCTATAATGTTCCATTTTTGTATAATTTTGACAGTGAATTTGTTCCATTTGTTATGAATAAATAAATATATGTAATAATAAATGTTAGTTCCTTTAAACATTTATGTTTTATTACTAAAAATTATTTCATATTTTTATAATGTTGCATTTTTGTATAATTTGGACAGGGGATTTGTCCCATTTGTTAATAATAAATAAATGTAACAATAAATGTAAGTTCCTTTAAACATTTACGTTTTATTTCCCAAAATACATTCTTAATATGCACAGGATGACACCACTTTTAGTATTTTATACAATGGCGTTGACGTCTAATTTATATCGTCAGCACTAAAATAGACGTCCGAGAACATCACAAAAGTCCGTCAGTAAGTCCTCCGGACGTATTATGGACGTCCGATTAAGGTCCAATTAACGTCCCGGTACGTCCAACTAACGTCCGCTCGGGACGTAAAATGGACGTCCATAGGACGTTCGGCGCAGCGACATTCGGACCAATATAGGACGTTAAACGGACGTAAATAGGACCAAAGCGGACGTCCTTAAAGTCCGTGAGGGACGTACTATGTGTCCTGTGGTCTGTGAACTGTGTTTGTCATTTGTCATCTTAGTTTTAGTTAATGTCATATGTAATTGTCAATGTTATTCATTCAAACAAAACAATGCTAATTTCTTGTATATTAAAACCTAGTTTATAAAGGTTTTGCATTTCATTACAATTTAATATACAAGAAATATCAAATATGGATAAGCTACTACGACCAGACAGATTCGATGCTGATCCTAACTCTCCTAGATCGTCTCAAGAATGGATGCATTGGAAAGCTACCTTTGAAAACTTTATTTCCTCTGTGATTGATGTTTCAGAGGAGGAGAAATTCAAACTACTGGTAAATTACGTGAGCAACAATATCTATGAACTCATCTCTGATTGTAGAAAGTATTCTGAAGCCAAAAGTATTCTTGAAGCAGCTTTTGTTAAACCCAAAAATGAAATTTTTGCCAGACATATCCTAATGACAAAAAAACAACAAACTGGTGAAAATATAGGTCAATACGTTCAACATCTTAAAGTGCTTTCAAAGACTGTAATTTTCTAGCCGTTTCTGCAGACCAAAATAGAGAAGATTATATAAGAGACTCTTTTATTAATGGCATTCTTTCTAATGACATAAGACAACGTTTACTAGAAAACAACACTATTACTCTGCAAGATGCCATAGTAAAAGCCCAGTCTCTGGAGTCAGCTTCAAAACACTCTGAGGCTTATACAACTCCTGTACAAATTATTAATGCAATTTCTTCTGAAACCAGAGAGCACACTAATTTATACTTCTGCTGCTGTGAAAAGTTGGAAATGTTACTTTTGTGGATCAACTGAAAGGCATCCTCGTAGCCTATGCCCTGCTAGAGACAAAGTTTGTAAGAAATGCTCGAAAGTTGGACATTTTTCCAGGTATGTAGGCTTCAGATGCCCAATTCAGTATCAGCTGCTGTTTTAGCTACTACTACATCTAGTTCGAATGTTAGAAATCTTGCTGCTGCCCCTCAATGCTTATCTAAAAGTGTTACTGAGATAAAGGTGAATGGAAATACAGCTGAAAGTTTAATAGACACAGTAGTTCTGAGTCATATATCAGTAAGAATTATGCATTGTCTATAAACGTGAAAACATTTAGAAGTGTCATGCAAGCATAATAATGGCTTCAACAGCACTCAGAACGACTATCTCAGGACACTGCTTTGTTTAATTTAGAAATAAACGAACTTCATATAAAAATGTCAAATTATCAATTAATTCAAGATTTATGTGCTGATGTAGTTATAGGTCATGACTTGCTTAAACAACATTCTTCTCTAGAAATCACTTTTGCTGGCTCAAAAATGCCTTTAGTTATTGATCATATAGATAACATTTGTAGTTTGGCATACTTAAATATTGGCCACCCAAATTATTCTCCAATCTATCAAATGATTGCAAACCGAGGGCAACTAAATCAAGAAAATTTTCAATGAAGATAGAAAATTCATATCTGACGAGATACAGTATCTGCTATCGAATGGAATCATAGAAGAAAGCAACTCTCCTTGGCGTGCACAAGTACTTATTACAAAAAGTGAAACACACAAAAAGCGAATGGTGGTAGATTATTCACAAACAATTAATAAATTTACTTACTTAGATGCCTATCCTCTCCAGATGTTGAAGATATTGTTAGAAAAGTAGCAAGATATTCTGTCTTCAGTACTATTGATCTTAAAAAATGCATACCATCAAATTCCAATTAAAAATGAAGAGAAAATATACACTGCTTTTGAAGCCAACGGCCAACTATACCAATTTTGCCGGATTCCTTTTGGGGTAACCAACGGAGTGGCTTGTTTTCAAAGGGTTATCGATGGTATTATTAAATCCGAACATTTAAAAGGTGTGTATGCATATCTTGATGACATTACGGTTTGTGGATTAAATCAACAACAACATAATGAAAATCTTAATAAATTTATGGAAGTAGCGAAGAAATACAATCTAACAATAAATCAAAATAAAAGTTCTTATACACTAAATTCAATCAAACTTTTGGGTTATCAAATAGAAAATCAGACCTTAAAACCTGATCCTGAAAGACTTGAACCATTAAAGAAGTTACCCTTACCAAACGATTCACAATCACTAAAGAGAGCTGTCGGAATGTTTGCACATTATTCCAAATTTATCCCACAATTTTCAGAAAAGATACAAAAACTAGTCACATGCAATACTTTTCCTTTAACAGAACAAGCAGCTGAAGCTTTCCAAATTCTTAAATCTGAAATTATTTCTTCAGCTGTTACTACAATTGATGACAAGATTCCTTTTATCGTTGAATCTGATGCTTCAGATTTTTGTATTGCTGCTTCTCTTAGCCAAGGAGGAAGACCTGTTGCTTTCTTTTCAAGAACCTTATCAAAAAGTGAAAGAAATCATTCATCAGTGGAAAAAGAGGCTTATGCAATAGTGGAAGCTCTTAGAAAATGGAGACATTTCTTGATAGGTAAACATTTTCGACTTATAACTGATCAAAAGTCTGTCTCTTTTATGTTCAATATGCGCCACACTAGTAAGATAAAAAATGAGAGATTATCAGATGGCGCCTTGAATTATCATGCTACAGTTTCGATATTCAGTACCGACCAGGAGTTGAGAATGTAGTGCCAGATACTTTCTCACGAGTGAGCTGTTCAATAAATCCTCGACCAAGTCTATTTGAACTACATCAATCCTTGTGTCATCCAGGAATCACCAGAATGGTCCATTGGATAAAGACACGCAACTTACCATATACTATTGATGAAGTCGTGAAATGACAATCGCTGTCCTATCTGTGCAGAAATAAAACCAAAGTTTTGAAAACTCAAGGGAGATTAATTAAAGCTACTTCGCCTTTTGAAAGATTGTCTCTGGATTTTAAAGGACCGCTTCCATCTAGATCTCATAACAAATATATCCTAACAATTGTTGATGAATATTCTCGATTCCCCTTTGTATATCCATGTCAAGATGTTTCAGCGAAAACTGTTGTGAAGTGTCTTACAAACTTATTCTCTTTATTTGGAATGCCTAGTTATATCCATTCAGACCAAGGGGGGGCATTTATGTCTCAAGAAGTCAAAACATTTCTCCATTCACAAGGAATACCAACAAGCCGAAACAACATCTTACAATCCTGAAGGAAATGGCCAGACAGAAAGATATAATGGAATTATATGGAAAACTATTTCTCTTGCATTAAAATCTAAACATTTAAAAACTGAACAGTGGGAAGAAGTAGTTGAGATAGCTCTTCATTCAATTCGTTCTCTTTTGTGTACATCTACAAACAGTACCCCTCATGAGCGAATGTTTCATCATTCCAGAAAAGCTATAAATGGAGCTGCACTTCCTTCATGGTTGATAACCCCCGGAAAAGTATTTATGAAAAAAAATGTGAGGCAGTCCAAATATGAACCCCTCGTTGAAGAAGTACAGCTAATTGAAGCAAATCCAAACTATGCTGTTGTTAGACGTGAAGATGGTAAAGAAACAACAGTAGCCTTAAGACAACTTGCACCACGAGGAGATGCATCTCTGGACTGTGTTAGTGGATCGGAATCTGCGGTTTCTAATGAACAGTTTATCAAAGATCCACCAAGCCCTAGATTGAGTATATGTGAGGAAAATCCAAATATTTCTCCTGTTAACATTCTGGAAGATCAGGTCATATTGAAAGTGTTTTAGAGGAAGAAAATAAACACAGTCTTATTAGAAGAGGTACCAGGGAAAGAAACACTCCTGCTTACCTTAAAGACTTTGTTCAAAAATAAAGTTGGGGTGAATGTCCTGTGGTCTGTGAACTGTGTTTGTCATTTGTCATCTTAGTTTTAGTTTAATGTCATATGTAATTGTCATGTTATTCATTCAAACAAAACAATGCTAATTTCTTGTATATTAAAACTAGTTTATAAAGGGTTTGCATTTCATTACACTATGGACGTCCATTGGACGTACGTGTGCTATTAGGGACTGAAATTAATATTATTTTGACACAGTTTGTATAATGGTTTTAATTTGGAAGACAACATCGGGATAAACTTTCCATAGTAGTTTAACAAACCTAAATATGACTTTAATTCAGTTGTATTCTTTGGTGTTGGAGCCGAGTTAATTGCTAGTTTTTTTTCTTCAGTAGGATGTATTCCTTTGGCATCTATAATATGACCTAAAAATTCTACTTTAGTTTCGAAAAATTTACACTTTTTGTATTTGTGATGATGATGGATAGTATTTTGTACCCCTGCCAAAATACTATCCATCACCGACTGAAAAATACCTGGTGCAGAGCTGATACCATAAGTTAGTCTAGTGAAGGCAAACAAACCTATATGGGTGTTTATTACTAATATTTTTTGTGCATTTTTACTGACCTTTAGCTGTTGATAAGCACCTTTTAAATCTAAAACCGTAAAGTATTTATGTCTGCTTAGACATGCGAAGATATTTTCTGGTAATGGTAATGCGCAATGATCACTATCTAAGACTGTGTTTAATGTTTTTTTAAAATTACACAAATTCTTAGTTCCTCAGACAATTTTTTTGGAACTACTACTATGGGACTAGCCCAGTTACTGTTCTTGAAAATTATAGTGGAAGTGAGGATTTTCTGGGGTACATTGAAATAATAAACGCCATGTTTTGTTCGATAGCCACGACTTCGTCTTTATTTTAATAAGCAATATTGGCAACACGCCATACATCAAGTGTTTACAAAGTACATAGAAAGATGGCGCTACATGTATTGAAATACCTTTTTTGATATATCACAACACCCCCACTTATCAAAAAAATATCTAAACTTTCAAACCCAAACCTAGCCTAAATTTAGAATTTTTAACATTTTTCAACCCTTTAGTAAGGATGTCAGCCAACATTTCATCAGTACTCCAATACTTCAACTCAATAACATTATTTTGGATAGCTCTCTGATGAAATGGTGGCGAATGTCAATATGTTTTGTTTTTTCATGGAATACTGGATTTATGACACAACTTCTGAGCCCCTTGATTACATTATACAAAACAACTGAATCCAGTCTTCCTTGAATTTCCGACAACAAATTTCTCAAGTAAATGGCTTCCTTAGTAGCCCTCCCCTAAAGCTACATACTCAGCTTCAGTGCTAGAAAGAGCCACTGATTTCTGTTTAACACTCTTCCAAGAAATCGCACCACCTGAAAGTTTAAAAACAAAACCTGTGTAAGATATTCTATCTAACTTATTTGAGGCCCAATCAGCATCAACAAACCCTGTTAAATCCAAATCATCCCTTTTATAAGTCAAACAAATGTCTTTAGTCCCCTTCAAATACCTCAATATCTTTTTAGCACATTTCCAGTGATACTCATTATGATTTTTATTAAATTGACTCAAAAAACTTACACTATATGCTATATCTGGTCTTGTCAAAACTGCTAAAAACATTAGACTACCAATTAATTTTTAATAATATGGATTTTCAACTATTTCTGAGCAATTATACTTTCAGTAAATTCAAAATTATCTATTGGTGAGCTGACAACATTGCACTCCTCCATATTTAAACTTTCTTAATAACTGATCAATATATGCACTCTGGTCTAATCTAATAGTATCTTTATCCCTATGAATCTTCATACCAAGACACAATTTTAACTGACCTAAGTCTTTAATTTTAAATTTTGAACATAATTCTGCCTTTAATAAATCAGTTTGGACCTTATCATTACTGAAAACTATAAAATCATCAACATATAGAGCCACTACAACTAAACTCTTATCAATTTTTTTAATATAGTACACATGACTCATAATCTGATTTATTAAATGCTAGGCTAATCAAAATTTCATTCACTTTTTGATACCAGGCTCGAGAAGACTGCTTTAATCCATAAATGGCCTTTTTTAAATGACAAACTTTATTTTCATTACCTTCAAGAACATAACATTCTGGTTGACGCATGAACACTGTTTTCTTGCAAGTCACCATTTAAAAAAAGCTGTCTTCACGTCCAAGTGAATAATATCTAAATCTAACTTACAGATAAGGCTAATAACAATCGTAAACTGAATACCTTATTACAGGAGAAAATGTCTCCTCATAGTCCACACCTTCTACGTTGAGTGTACCCCTTAGCCACTAAACGAGCCCGATAAACATACCTGATCATCACAATCAACTTTGGTTTTAAAAACCCACTTGCACTCAACCAAAGTTCCACTTTTTGGAGTATCGACCAACTCCCATGCCTCATTTCTGCAAAAGATAGCATCTCTTCATCCATGGCCCTCTTCCATCTGGCGAGTCTGGTCTGGATAGAGCTTCTGACACACTGGATGGGATATCTTCCAGATCTACTTCTGCTTCTTATGACATTGAAATGTCACATAGTCTTTGAAAACCTTAGGCTTCTTGGTTCTGTCGGATCGTCTTGGTGTACTTGGTATTTTCTGGTGTGATCACTTTATCTGGAACAAACTCTGAGTCATTTGAATAATCTCCAAGGTCATCATCCAAAACATCATGGTATTCTTCCTCATCTGAGAGTTTATCTGGGAATTTACCTTGGTCTGGATCCCCACTTGAGGTAATACCTCTGTCACAGCAATATCATTGCTTGGTGATCCTAAAAAATCAAAGTTTTTTAACAGTTTTGGTTTTTCATTAATGACCACATCTCTACTGGTAATTACACTCTTCTTAATGGGATCATAGAGCCTATAGCCCTTCACATTTTGACCATAACCAACCAAGAACATCTTCTCTGCCTTTTTGTCAAACTTCTGCCTTTTTTCTTTGGGTATATGAACCATTGCCTCACTACCAAAGATTCGAACATGGCTCACATCTGCTTTTTACCATAGAAGAGTTCATATGGTGTTCTACTTCAAGACCCCTGACTACAGACCTGTTCCTTAAGTATGCAGCAGTATTGATGGCTTCGGCCCAAAACTGCTTAGGAAAATCTGCATCGAATAGTAAGCACCTCGCCTTCTCCCACCAGGGTACGGTTCATTCTCTCCGAAGTACCATTCTGCTCTGGGGTGTAAGGATTTGTTTTTTGATGTGTTATACCATTACTACTTAAAAAGGATTCAAAGTCAGCACTACAAAATTCTCCACCGTTGTCAGACCTAAAACATTTGATTTTGTGTCCTTTTTGGTTCTCAACTAGAAATTTAAATTCTTTAAACTTATCTAGAGCTTCATTTTTGTATTTTAAAAAATAAATAAATACCATCTTACTCAAGTCATCTTCAAGAACCAAAAAATATCTAGATCCTCCGATGGACATCATCTCCATGGGACCACACAAATCACCATGCACAACCTCGAGCAATTCTGCAGCACTCATTTCCACTACTCTTGAATGGCAACCGTCTGCTTTCCTCACAACACACTTGACACAGATTATGCAAACTTGCCCGCCCTTTATAATTCAAGCCCTCAACTGCTCCATCCCTCATTATACTCAAATCTCTAAAGTTGATTGTGACCAAAACGTCTATGCCACAAATCACAACAGTCTGAGCATACATAGAGAACGCCACTGGCTGAGTCTTAACAAAATTAAGTCTATAAACTTGATTAATTAAATCAGCTGTAGCCACACTTGTACCTTTACTATTAAAAATCTCACAACCTTTCTGGTTAAAAACAACCCTGTTACCATTTGAATAATGAACATTTTTAACTACAATGTCAAAGTTTTTATTGCTACTTACTGTAGTTAACTCTACTTCTCCAACACACAACACTGGCATTTTTTCATTGTTGGCTACTAAAATTTCTTTGAGCTGTATATCCTGGGATGCATTTTTTATGCAGTCATTTCTTGAAGTTAAATGCACACTTGCCCAGAGTCTATATACCAATCTGAATTGTTAATTCACCATTTTAAAAAGACCGCACTAAAAGCACTCTTATCTCCGGTTTTTCTCTGCTGTTTTCGAAAACTTTCAAAATCCCTTTCAAACTGGGCACTTGTTTTTGTAATGACCTGTTTGTTTACATCCAAAACAAATCACATGTTCTTTATTGTCATTTCTAACACTGCCAGCGCCGTCTTTGGGATGTTTTCGGAACTTGCCTTGACTGGCAAAAGCACTACCAGTAGATTTCTCGCTGCCCGCGTTCTACCAGCTCCATCTTTCTGCATATCAATTAACTTGGACTTTATTGCATCCCTGTAATTTGAATTCCAGAGTGTTCCAGGGCCATTATCATTGGGGTGAATCTGTTTGGCAATCCTGCTAGCAACAACGAACCAATCCACTCACTAGTAATTTCGAATCACTCCGAGTTAATTTCTGGGCTGTTTCCAATCATCTGCGCTATATAATTCTCCATACTGTCACAATTATCCAACC
This sequence comes from Diabrotica balteata, assembly GCA_918026665.1. Taxonomy (NCBI): domain Eukaryota; kingdom Metazoa; phylum Arthropoda; class Insecta; order Coleoptera; family Chrysomelidae; genus Diabrotica; species Diabrotica balteata. The sequence goes on along the minus strand of OU898281.1, from coordinate 79,681,865 downwards.
GTAAACTTATGAGAGTTCTAAGTAAATCAATTTTTCGTGTAAAAGTTTTCTCACCATACAGTTTTTTTAATGTTATCCACACATCCAACGCCGTTGTCGCCTCTCGAATATGCACATAAATGGATGGATCAATGGATAAACATAGCTTTGCCCTCGCTTTATTCTGCATGTCTGCATTTGTTTCACCATTTTTCTTTCAGGCATTTCGATAAACCATCAAGCACAAAAAACGTTTTTCAATCGCAAAAGACCAATCATCATAGTTCTCGCGACCCATTAATTTTGGCACACTGGCTAAATAATTCGTAGCCGCCATTTTCAGTCCACAAAACAAACTGCGAATTTCACTCGACCCTACGTGACTACGTTACCAAAAAAAACTCACAACTGATACCTTCAGGTTATAGAACTTTAAAACTGAATGCTGGGCCCTTAACCTCTTGAAAATTATAGTGGAAGTGAGGATTTTCTGGGGTACATTGAAATAATAAACGCCATGTTTTGTTCGATAGCCACGACTTCGTCTTTATTTTAATAAGCAATATTGGCAACACGCCATACATCAAGTGTTTACAAAGTACATAGAAAGATGGCGCTACATGTATTGAAATACCTTTTTGATATATGTATCACAACTGTAACTGACTTTTTTTCTAAACTTCCTAACTCCACTAGTTTTTTTATTTCCAATTCAACTTTATCTTTTAGGGCAAATGGCATATCACAGGCCCTATGAAAAATGGGTTGCGCATTTTCTTTTAAATTTAAATCAATTTCAAAACCCTTAATGAATGAATTATTATATTCTCATCAAAATCTGATTTAAATTTCCTTTTTAATTGTGAAATTAAACTTGAAGTTTCAAGGTTTTCCAATTCCAGCTGACTAACAAATTCATTATGTGAACAGTTAACTATTTGTCTCCAATTAGGATGCAATGCGTTTAACCAATTCCTACCCAACAATGGAGTAAAATTATGTTTATTACTTTCTAAAATGGCAATAGGTAATTTTATAGTATTGTTTTTATATTTTGCTAATACATTAGTTTCTCCCACAATTTTTACTCCCTCGCCAGTTAATACCTTTAAACAATACTTAACAGAATAAATATTTAAAGCTGATAAAACTTTTTAAAGTCCTTTATATGAATTACTGTACGACATGCACCTGTATCAATGTCAAATAAAATTGAATTACCTTCTACTTCTAATACTATTTTCTCTGGAGCTGAATTTTCAGGTTCCAATGAAGACAAGACCTCGAAATAATGAATTTTCCTCCTCAATTTCATCCTGTATATCATCTTCTTCTAACAAACTAACTTTCGAACGACATACTGCACTTGTATGTGCCACTTTCTTACAACTAACACATTGCCATGCTGTGGCTGGACATTTTGATGAGTCATGTTTTCTACCACATCTAAAGCATAACTTGGGTTGGACATTACTTCTACCAGTTTGATGGCCATCATCTTTCTTCACTGTAGCTTCCCTCTTTCTGAACATTGCTTTATCTAACTTCCCTTCTATTGCCGCTACATTTTCCTGTTCCATCCTTCTAAACTTGACTTCTGTAAGTTCTATGGACAAGGCTATCTCATAAGCTCTTTCAAGGAAATGTTGTCTTCTGCCAGGAGGTTTACGTCTTATTTGGACTGATCGTACACCACATACAAACCTGTTCTGAGACATTCTTTCAAAATTGCCCAAATTTACAATATTGAGCAACACTTTTCAGTTTTGACACAAACTCTAAGACTCTAAGTCCAATGTTATTTAATCTGTAAGTATTCCCTATCTTTATACGAGATTATTCCCAACGGTTGTAATCTGATACAGTATGCAGATGATTTGGTTATTTGGGTTAGTGGGGCTGATCTACTTAAATTAATTAATTCTTTGAACTTATTAATGGAAAGGATGGATCTCTGGTTATTAGAACATAACTTTAATCTTACAATAAGTCGTCAGCAATTATATTTCAAATGGGGCGTACAAGTAATCCTCCAAACGTAAAAATTAGAGGTCGTGCAATTAAATGGGTGGATACAGTGAAATATTTAGGGGTAGTTATTCAAAAAAATCTAAAGTGGAAATCGTATGTGGTTTTAATAGCATTAAAAGTAAGTGGTAGATTGAATGTAATGAGAGCTCTATATGGAACATATTGGGGTAGTGATTCTAAAACTCTCCAGATAGCTCATAATAGTTTGATAGAGTCATTTAGATTATATGGGTGTTAAATATTATCAGATTGTCCCAAGGCGCTAATCAACAGGTTAAATAAATTACAATATAAGAGTATTCATATTATAACAGGATGTATGAGATCTACTCCTATTCATGCATTGTTAGGTGAAAGTGGTCAAATTCCTCTCAAGTACAGATGAGAATGGCTTAATTCTAAATTCCTCCTAAAAAATCTTATGCTAATTCATCATCATCAATTAGCCTTTATTTGCCCACTGCTGAATGTAGGCCTCCCGTAAAATTTTCCACCTATTTCTGTCTTGAGCTTCTTGCATCCAGTTTGTGGTGATGCGCTTGATATCATCTGTCCATCTAGTCGGTGGTTGTCCTCTGCTTCGATATGCATCTTGCCTTGGTCGCCATTCCAGAATCTTTTTGGTCCATCTGTCATCCGTTAATCTATTCTGGCCCAAGCCCATTTAGCCCTGGCTATTTTTTCAACTGCATCTGTGACTCCTGTTCTTCTTATTTCTAGGTTTGGTACACTTTATGTCTGATGTTAATACCTAATATTGATCTTTTCATAGCGCGTTGTGTAACTCTTATTTTATCTAGTGTTCTTTTGTCAGAGTCAGTGTTTCTGCACCATATGTAAAAACCGGTAAAATGCACTGGTTAAAAACCTTTCTTTTTAAACAAACTGGGATACTAAACTTGAAAATGTTAATCTACCAAAGGTAGCCCATGTGAGACCTATTCTTCTTTGTATTTCAGTTGTCTGATAATCTCGACCTAGGCGAATCTCATGCCCTAGATATTTGTAAGCTATTACTTGGTCGATGCTATGGCTCTCAATCAGAATATTATGCTAATTAATAATCCAATAATTTCTATCTTGAATGAATTACAGATATCCATGCAATCAAATCATAATTACTGGAATAAAAAAAGTATTCCCCTCTTAGTTTCCATCATGAATAAATTCCAGCATACCCCAAATTTATTTTCTAGTGACTTATTTCCGTGCCACAATTTTGAATTAGAATATCAATTAACTTCTATCCCTATTAGGAATATGCAATCTAATAAAGGTGATGAACATGCATTAATTCAATTTCAAAGAATTTCACTTGACAATCCACTTCACACTATAATCTTTACAGATGGGTTAGTTGATAGTAAGGGCTCAGCAGGGTTTGATGTTTTTTATCCTGACTTTGAATACTCATAGTCTAGTAAACTCCCTACGCAAACTCAAGTTTGCACTGCAGAGATTATTGCAATTAATCATGCGGTTCAATTTGTCTTGGAGAAGGATATCAAGAGGGCCTTAATCTTGTCTGATTCTAAGAGTGCTATCCAAAAGATATGGAAAACATCTTACTCAATGGAAGGAAACTGAACATACCTGTATCATGACCAAAAGGAGTATTATAGAAGCCAATCAACAGAACATCAGTATTATTCTGGTTTGGATTTTCAGAGCATTCGGATATTAAGGGCAATTGTGTTGCAGACAAATTTGCAAACATAGGAAGATCACTAGTTTGCCAATTTAGTCATGACTAAATCTGCACATGCAAATATCCAATTGACTATTGAAGATACTGCAATTGAGAGTGTTAATAACTATAAATACTTAGGAACATGGATAACATCAGATGTAGACCAAACCAAAGAAATTAAGACATGTATTGAAATAGCACGTAGGTACATCATTTATTAAACTTAAAAAGTTTCTTTGTTGTCGGTTGTTGGCCGCCTTTGAATTTTGGTGTTATAGAAGAATCCTACGAATATCACGGATTCAAAGAATGTCAAACATGGAAGTAACTAGAAGGATAGGAAATGAGGCGGAAATAATATTAACTATTAAAAGACGAAAACTTGAGTACTTGGGACATGTGATGAGAGGACAAAAATAAGCATTATTACAACTTATTATGCAGGGCAAAATCCGAGGAAAGCGAAATGGGAATGGTTTGAATGCAGTAGTGCAGAACTTTTTAGAGCGGCAGTCAACAGAGTCCGCATAGCCATGATGATTTCCAACCTTCGATAGAAGATGGAACTTAAAGAAGAAGAAGGAAGATCACTAAAAATGCCAGACAAAGTTAAATTGCATTATTCAAACTACTTATTTTATATTAAAAAGCTAATTTGGACTCTATGGGCACAAGAATGGAATTCAAACAGGTCAAAAGGGTCGTTTTAGAGTAAAATAGTCAATAAATGGAACAAATCACCATGGTTTAATCAATTTCCTTATAAAGACAGAAGGCATTTCACCACAGTAATTAGAATGAGAACAGGACATTGTTCTACTCCCGTTCATTTATTCCGCATGGGTATTCAGGACAACCCATACTGTGAATGTGATCTCTGAATCATATTATTCTAGAGCACAGAATAATAAACAAACAGAATGCCCACTCTCCATGGAAAATTAAAGTACGCGCATCTCCTTCGCGCAGGCGTTCCGCCATGTTTTAGAGGGAACCAGTGTTGTTTATGTGGTGTGCATAGACAAAATTAACCCAGTTTAATTGACTTACGGCAATCATAGACATAATATACAATTATATTAACATTGTTAACGATAATAACATAAATATAAACAATTACATAACCTCACAAATCATATGTCTGTGTCAAGAACGGTTGACTACATTATCACCACTGTCTATTACCACCCATTTTGTTTATACAAGTAAATTGATATAAAAACAATAATTAAATAGTCTTGTAAGGCCGTTAAATCGCTAGTACAACAAAAAAATTAGCAGCAGGCACAACTATTCTATATAAAACAAAAACAATACGAAAACGAAATGTCAACCACGAATCCCCACGCCTACGTCACACTCATTTCTAAAGCATAGGCTGCATAGGCACAGAACAACAAGCATTGTTCGGTGGCATAGGACAAAATCCATCATTTAGAGTTCTTGTGTCTGTGTTATGTGTTTCCTTGTAAAACATGGCGCGCCTGCTGAAAAACTTCAAAGACGGCATCTGAGAGTGGGCAATTTGGCATTCTGATTGTTTATTATTCTGTGCCTAGAGTGTCCAATAGACGTTTCTTCAAATTTTGACCTCTACAAAGAATTGGTTAAAACAAAACTACAAACTCCTATAGAGATTTGCTCTCTCCTATCCAATCTTAATCCTCAAAGACTAAATTTGTTGATTACTTTTCTTAATCTAGCTAAAATCAATCTATAATTATATATTCCTATCTTATCTACTATAACATAACCTTACAAATTCCTCCCTTTTTTTACACCTCGGTTCTCTATCATCCGTTGGTAGAAAAAAAAATGAGGAACTTGTACAGTCCACAGTAAAGTAGCTAGTGAATTAAGTAGATAGTTGCAGAAGAGTTTGCTGTGGAACTCTGAGGACCCTCTGCTACACCCAAGCACGCGAGCAAATTTTTATCCTGTGTTGAATTGTCTTTCCTATACTAACTGTTTGGTGCAAAAAGAAGAAGTTTCAATTCAACATAGATAGTGTTCATTTGTTACGTTGTCTCTGTGGGCTTTTAATAAGATTGACGACCAGTTTCTTTTTAATATCTTTTATTAAAGACCAACTAAACTTAATACATGATTATATCTAACGAGCCTTCTTCCTCTCCTCTTGTCTGCTGTCAATGTCCTTCACCTGTCACCCATGTTAAGGTAGGTTTACAAATATTAAGGTAGGTTCACATAACATAACATGCCCCTTTTTTTTAACAAAAAAACTAAACTATCCTAACAACCTAAATCTACCCGCAACACTACACTGCCGCATTACTCTTCTGAAAATGAAAACCTTTTTGGTCTATTTACAATTCGACCACTCCTGGTACAAAATTGATTACTTACATTTAGTCTATGTGACCTATTTAAGTTAACATTTAAATTGTCATAACTTGATTTGAAATTGATGTATCGTTGTTCATATTTGGAGCCTCATACAAATTGGAACTAGCTGCTGTACTATTTTCATGCTTAACTATCACCTCACTATTTTGTCTACTAACTGTACTGGCAGCTTTAATATGTGTTGTCTGTTCCTACGATAATGTACACCTTCAGGTGTTCTGACGACATATGATCTTGGAAAAGGACCTATTTCTATCACAGTAGCTGGTAACCACGGTGATGATGGAACCTTTTTATAAATACATTTTCTCCAACAAACAGATTCGGTAAGTTTCTAGCTGACCTATCATGATATTCTTTTACTTTCCTTTCTTTTTCCTTAACAAATTTGCTATATTCGTTCCTATCAATTGTTTTTGGTACGAGTATTTTTTCACTAACAGGTAATTTCATTCTTAAATTACGTGACATTAATAACTGAGCTGGAGAATAACCACATTCTAACGTTGTATTTCTGTATTGCAACATTCCCTGATATGGATCAGAGCCTGACTCTATACACTTATTAAAAATATTTTTTACAGTATGAACTGTCCTCTCTACCAAACCATTACTTTTTGGATAATAAGGACTAGAACTTTGATAAGTAATGTCCCAATCTACTAAAAATGACTGAAACTCTTTTGATGAGAATGGGGGACCATTATCAGACATTAAGATCAATGGTATTCCATGTCTCGCAAATATAGACTTCATTGTACTAATTACCTCTTTTGCTGAAGTATTATTTAAAGGCGCTATTTCAAAGTATTTAGAATAATAATCTACTAATAATATATATGTGACTTTACTATAATAAAAAAGATCAACACCAATTTTTCTGCCAAGGCAAAGTTGGTATTTCATGTGGTAATAGTTGTTCTGGACTATTTGATCTATGATATTTAAGACATGCTGGACACTGTTCAACTTTATTCTTTATATCTACTGACATGCCTGGCCAAAAAACTACCGTACGTGCTTGTCGAATACATTTTTCATATCCTAAATGACCTTCATGAATTATTTCTAATATAACTTGACGCAATGACTCAGGATTATTATTTGATTTCCTCTAAAGACTAATCCATCCACAACATGTATTTCATGATTGAAATTGTAATACGGTTTAACCTCCGTTTCCAATTTATTTTTCGAACTTGGCCAACCTTCATTATAATATCTTATTATTGACTGTAAAACTCTATCAGTTTTGGTTGCTGCCTGTATTCCATTAATTTCTTTGAAGACACAGCTAAATTGTTAACTAATAAACTTCCATGTATACGTAACTCTTCATCTCCACTATCAGTATTATCTGGACCTTCTACTGGTGCCCTACTTAATGTATCTGCGATGAAAAGAAATTTTCCTGGAGTATAGCTAACTTCTAAATCATAAAGCTGTAAGTTTAGCATCATCCTTTGCAAACGTGCTGGAACCTCAGATAATGGTTTTTTAAAAAGACTGACTAATGGTTTATGATCTGTTTCAACTTGAACTTTTTACCATAAATGTATTGTTTAAATCTAGTACATCCGAACTGTATTGCATATAACTCTTTTTCTATTTGTGCATAATTTGACTGAGCCTGTGACAAAGATTTAGATGCATATGCTATAGGTTTTTTGTTTTGTAAAATCACTGCACCAACTGCAAATTGTGAACTATCAACTGATAATGTTAAAGGTAAATTGTTATCAAAATATGCTAGTACTGGCGTTTGACTAATCATTTCTTTAAGCGACTCAAATTCTCTTTCATGCTCTTCTGTCCAATGAAAACTAATATTTTTTTTCAATAACAACCTTAAATTTTTTGTACGCTCTGCTAAATTATCTATGTACTCACCTAAATAATTAATCATTCCCAAAAATCTTCTAATATCTGCTACACTGTTAGGAATAGACATTTGACAAATTGCACTTACTTTACTAGAATCTGGACATATGCCTTCTGCACTAAAAATATGACCCAAATATTTTATTTCTGATAATAGAAATTTGCATTTGTCCATATTGAATTTTAATTGAATTGTTTTGCCCTTTCTAGTACTAGTTCTAGTATTTTATTGTGACCTTCCAAAGTTTCACTATAAATTAAAATATCATCTATATATAAACAAACTCCTTCTATGTCTCCTACTATTTCATTCATTACTTTATGAAAAATCTCAGGAGCGCAGCTTATACCGTAAGGTAATCTTGTAAATCTAAACCTTCCAAAGGGTGTATTAAATGTGCATAGCTTAGAACTCTCTAAATCTAATGGTATCATCCAAAACCTGACTGTGCATCTAGTGTTGAAAAATATTTTGCTTTTGCTAATTTTGACCTAATCTCATTAAATGTTGGTATAGGATAATGACATCTTTTTATAGCTTTGTTTAAATTACGGGGATCCAGACAAACTCTCAAACTTTTATTACTTTTTTCGACTAAGACTATTGAATTTACACCATTCACTTGCTTCATTGACTTTTTCTATTACTCCCGTAGACAACATTCTATTTAATTCTTCTTTTAATTTATCATGTAAAGAAAAAGGTATCCTTCTTGGCGGTTCTATTATAGGTTTTATATTTTTATCAATTTCTAAGTGACATACATTAGGTAGACAACCTAGACCAGCAAAAACTTGTTTATTTTTCTCTATTATAGACTCATGACTTACTAGACCAACTCTTTGAATTAATTTTAATTTATGACAAGTATCTAGACCCAAAATTGTTTGACACTCCAAATTCACAATAATGAACTCAATACTTTCTAAACTATTCTCAATTTCACATAACAAATTTACTTTTCCTACTATAGGTATGACATCATTTGAAAAAGACTTTAAATTTATACATGTAGGTACCAGTTCTAACTTTTGTACATTAACCTCATTAAAATTTTTTATTGACATCACATTAGCTTGTGCACCTGTATCTAAATAACATACTACATTTTATTTTATTGATTCTGACTACAATTGACCAATTCTGATTAATACTATTCTGACTAATAGTTTAATAACAAAACATGAATCATTTTCATTATTAGATGATTGTACTGTACTTTCTCTTAAATTTATATATTTATTCTTTTAGTTTGACAACATTTTGCATTAATGACCTTGTTTTTTACAATAATGACAAATAGCTACTAATGCTGGACATTTATTTCTATGATTTTCACCACATCTTTGACAAACTTTTCTTACCGCTTGATTATTTTCACTATCTTACTCTGATTTGCATATCCATTATATCTTGATTTAAAATTCTGACTTGTTACCTGACTTTGACTGTTTGTGTTCGTACCATCTATGTTGTACCTTTGACTATCATTTCTCCAACTTGGACCTGGGACTTCATTTCTATACCTTGAATGATTTGAAAAATTCGGACCTGGACCATCTTTATTCTTCTCTACTTTGTATACCACTGCTTCTGAATTTTTATTTAACTGTTGTGCTTGCATTTGAGTTATAATTATATTTTGAGCAATTTGTAATACCTTTTCTGTCTTCAGATCTACTTCTTGCAATAGTTTTTGCTTAATTGAATGGTATTTAGGATTTAAACCAATAATGAACATGTCACACACCAAACTTTCTTTTAAAATTCCTAATTCACATGTTAAACTCAAATTCTTTAGACTAGTCATGAAATCTTCAATGGTTTTCACACCATCTTTCTGTACTCTAGTAAGAAAATAATGTCTTTCTACGTTAAATTTTTCTTCGGGTTACAGTATTTTTTCAAATTTCCCTACAACTTCTCGAAATGTTACAGTATCCATGTTAAACTCAAATGACTTGTAAATATTTCTTGCATCTGTACCAATATAGTGCAATAATAAAGCTACTTTTCTAGCATCGTTTTCTTCCTCTAAACCTGTGGCTCTCAAAAATATTTTGAAATTTATGCTCCCATTCTCCCCAGTTTATGTGCCAAATTTCCTTGCATTGACAACGGTTGGATTTCATTCCCTATTACGTTACTTTTTATTTTTACAACGACAGGTTGATTCTGCTCTATAGAATCTTGTTCCGACATGGTTGAACTTTACCTTTTGACCGTTTTTAATTAATTTCTTTTAAAACCAACCGATCACCACGTGCTGTTAGACCATGTTTCGACTTTTGTATGACTATTATAATACTCGTTACTATAATCTGACCTGAATTTTTACTTCTGACACCATGTTACGTTGTCTCTGTGGGCTTTTAATAAGATTGACGACCAGTTTCTTTTTAATATCTTTTATTAAAGACCAACTAAACTTAATACATGATTATATCTAACGAGCCTTCTTCCTCTCCTCTTGTCTGCTGTCAATGTCCTTCACCTGTCACCCATGTTAAGGTAGGTTTACAAATATTAAGGTAGGTTCACATAACATAACACATTCAATATAAAATAATTCCAATTTAGTGTTATATGGGGATATTCGATTCATCGATTTTCTAGAGCAAGTTGAGAATACCCTCCTTAATTAGCTGAGCAAATTATTCCCTGGGATATTAACAGAGATTCTGGATATTAATTACCCAATTCGCGATAGCCAATTCTGACAGGGGGCGCTGATGATTTCAAAGATGGACGATAACTTTCATAGATAAAATTACACCTAGATTGGTAACAGGGATAGGCAATGTCAAATCACGTTCGAATTTAGCGCCCATACGCCCATTCGTTTGGAGGCGCTGCTAGTCTCGTTTCTACGCGGAGGGAGTGTGCTGTGGTCAAATCAAACCCTAATAGCACACGTACGTCCATAGTACGTCCCTCACGGACTTTAAGGACGTCCGCTTTGGTCCTATTTACGTCCAATATTGGTCCGAATGTCGCTGCGCCGAACGTCCTATGGACGTCTATTTTACGTCCCGAGCGGACGTTAGTTGGACGTACCGGCACGTTAATTGGACCTTAATCGGACGTCCATAATACGTCCGGAGGACTTACTTGACGGACTTTTGTGATGTTCTCGGACGTCTATTTTAGTGCTGAGGATATAAATTAGACGTCAACGCCATTGTATAAAATACTAAAAGTGGTGTCATCCTGTGCATATTAAGAATGTATTTTGGGAAATAAAACGTAAATGTTTAAAGGAACTTACATTTATTGTTACATTTATTTATTATTAACAAATGGGGCAAATCCCCTGTCCTAATTATACAAAAATGCAACATTATAGAAATATAAAATAATTTTTAGTAATAAAACATAAATGTTTAAAGGAACTAACATTTATTATTACATATATTTATTTATTCATAACAAATGGAAACAAATTCACTGTCAAAATTATACAAAAAATGGAACATTATAGAAATATACACAAAATTACAGATAAAAATAAAATATACATGAATAAATAGGTACACATTTATAAAAAGTTTCATTTAGCATTTTAGTGCTTCAAATAGTACCTAAACCTATTGATAGAAAAGTTTCAGACCATATCTATGTGTGAATCATAATTAGTTCTGCGGTAAGGAACATGGAAATATAAATACTGACACAGTGAATGGGAGGAATATTAAAACAGACTAGCTGAAGCAATTCAGGAGATTGGTTATTTTATGAACAAGTTTAAAAATAGAGATTAAAAGGTAACACTTTTGATAAGAGAATCCAGATTCAAGAAATTGATCATACCCGAATAAGAATATGGTCTACACAATTTGCAAGAACAGTAGATGCGACAAGTCAATATAAATTTAATCAACATAAAAAATGTTTTTTAATGCAATTATAACATAATAAGTGTAAATTAGTAGAAGTTGAACAACTAGACAGTAAGTAAACCATGTTGACCAGTATGAAGCTGATTCTTCAGATTTATTGTCAAAAAATCAGTCAGTTGTTACGTTGTCTCTGTGGGCTTTTAATAAGATTGACGACCAGTTTCTTTTTAATATCTTTTATTAAAAGACCAACTAAACTTAATACATGATTATATCTAACGAGCCATCTTCTTCTTCCTCTTGTCTGCTGTCAATGTCCTTCACCTGTCACCCATGTTAAGGTAGGTTTACAAATATTAAGGTAGGTTCACATAACATGCCCCTTTTTTTTTAACAAAAAAAACTAAACTATCCTAACAACCTAAATCTACCCGCAACACTACACTGCCGCATTACTCTTCTGAAAATGAAAACCTTTTTGGTCTATTTACAATTCGACCACTCCTGGTACAAAATTGATTACTTACATTTAGTCTATGTGACCTATTTAAGTTAACATTTAAATTGTCATAACTTTGATTTGCAATTGATGTATCGTTGTTCATATTTGGAGCCTCATACAAATTGGAACTAGCTGCTGTACTATTTTCATGCTTAACTATCACCTCACTATTTTGTCTACTAACTGTACTGGCAGGCTTTAATATGTGTTGTCTGTTCCTACGATAATGTACACCTTCAGGTGTTCTGACGACATATGATCTTGGAAAAGGACCTATTTCTATCACAGTAGCTGGTAACCACGGTGATGATGGAACCTTTTTATAAAATACATTTTCTCCCAACAAACAGATTCGGTAAGTTTCTAGCTGACCTATCATGATATTCTTTTACTTTCCTTTCTTTTTCCTTAACAAATTTGCTATATTCGTTCCTATCAATTGTTTTTGGTATGAGTATTTTTTCACTAACAGGTAATTTCATTCTTAAATTACGTGACATTAATAACTGAGCTGGAGAATAACCACATTCTAACGTTGTATTTCTGTATTGCAACATTCCCTGATATGGATCAGAGCCTGACTCTATACACTTATTAAAAATATTTTTTACAGTTTGAACTGTCCTCTCTACCAAACCATTACTTTTTGGATAATAAGGACTAGAACTTTGATAAGTAATGTCCCAATCTACTAAAAATGACTGAAACTCTTTTGATGAGAATGGGGGACCATTATCAGACATTAAGATCAATGGTATTCCATGTCTCGCAAATATAGACTTCATTGTACTAATTACCTCTTTTGCTGAAGTATTATTTAAAGGCGCTATTTCAAAGTATTTAGAATAATAATCTACTAATAATATATATGTGGCTTTACTATAATAAAAAAGATCAACACCAATTTTCTGCCAAGGCAAAGTTGGTATTTCATGTGGTAATAGTTGTTCTGGACTATTTGATCTATGATATTTAAGACATGCTGGACACTGTTCAACTTTATTCTTTATATCTACTGACATGCCTGGCCAAAAACTACTGTACGTGCTTGTCGAATACATTTTTCATATCCTAAATGACCTTCATGAATTATTTCTAATATAACTTGACGCAATGACTCAGGAATTATTATTTGATTTCCTCTAAAGACTAATCCATCCACAACATGTATTTCATGATTGAAATTGTAATACGGTTTAACCTCCGTTTCCAATTTATTTTCGAACTTGGCCAACCTTCATTATAATATCTTATTATTGACTGTAAAACTCTATCAGTTTGGGTTGCTGCCTGTATTTCCATTAATTTCTTTGAAGACACAGCTAAATTGTTAACTAATAAACTTCCATGTATACGTAACTCTTCATCTCCACTATCAGTATTATCTGGACCTTCTACTGGTGCCCTACTTAATGTATCAGCGATGAAAAGAAATTTTCCTGGAGTATAGCTAACTTCTAAATCATAAAGCTGTAAGTTTAGCATCATCCTTTGCAAACGTGCTGGAACCTCAGATAATGGTTTTTTAAAAAGACTGACTAATGGTTTATGATCTGTTTCAACTTGAACTTTTCTACCATAAATGTATTGTTTAAATCTAGTACATCCGAACTGTATTGCATATAACTCTTTTTCTATTTGTGCATAATTTGACTGAGCCTGTGACAAAGATTTAGATGCATATGCTATAGGTTTTTTGTTTTGTAAAATCACTGCACCAACTGCAAATTGTGAACTATCAACTGATAATGTTAAAGGTAAATTGTTATCAAAATATGCTAGTACTGGCGTTTGACTAATCATTTCTTTAAGCGACTCAAATTCTCTTTCATGCTCTTCTGTCCAATGAAAACTAATATTTTTTTTCAATAACCTTAAATTTTTTGTACGCTCTGCTAAATTATCTATGTACTCACCTAAATAATTAATCATTCCCAAAAATCTTCTAATATCAGCTACACTGTTAGGAATAGACATTTGACAAATTGCACTTACTTTACTAGAAATCTGGACATATGCCTTCTGCACTAAAAATATGACCCAAATATTTTATATCTGATAATAGAAATTTGCATTTGTCCATATTGAATTTTAAATTGAATTGTTTTGCCCTTTCTAGTACTAGTTCTAGTATTTTATTGTGACCTTCCTAAAGTTTCACTATAAATTAAAATATCATCTATATATAAACAAACTCCTTCTATGTCTCCTACTATTTCATTCATTACTTTATGAAAAATCTCAGGAGCGCAGCTTTATACCGTAAGGTAATCTTGTAAATCTAAACCTTCCAAAGGGTGTATTAAATGTGCATAGCTTAGAACTCTCTAAATCTAATGGTATCAATCCAAAACCCTGACTGTGCATCTAGTGTTGAAAAATATTTTGCTTTTGCTAATTTTTGACCTAATCTCATTAAATGTTGGTATAGGATAATGACATCTTTTTATAGCTTTGTTTAAATTACGGGGATCCAGACAAACTCTCAAACTTTTATTACTTTTTTCGACTAAGACTATTGAATTTACCCATTCACTTGCTTCATTGACTTTTTCTATTTACTCCCGTAGACAACATTCTATTTAATTCTTCTTTTAATTTATCATGTAAAGAAAAAGGTATTCTTCTTGGCGGTTCTATTATAGGTTTAATATTTTTATCAATTTCTAAGTGACATACATTAGGTAGACAACCTAGACCAGCAAAAACTTGTTTATTTTTCTCTATTATAGACTCATGACTTACTAGACCAACTCTTTTAATTAATTTTAATTTATGACAAGTATCTAGACCCAAAATTGTTTGACACTCCAAATTCACAATAATGAACTCAATACTTTCTAACCTATTCTCAATTTCACATAACAAATTTACTTTTCCTACTATAGGTATGACATCATTTGAAAAAGACTTTAAATTTATACATGTAGGTACCAGTTCTAACTTTTGTACATTAACCTCATTAAAAATTTTTATTGACATCACATTAGCTTGTGCACCTGTATCTAAATAACATACTACATTTTATTTTATTGATTCTGACTACAATTGACCAATTCTGATTAATACTATTCTGACTAATAGTTTTAATAACAAAACATGAATCATTTTCATTATTAGATGATTGTACTGTACTTTCTCTTAAATTTATATTATTTTATTCTTTTAGTTTGACAACATTTTGCATAATGACCTTGTTTTTTACAATAATGACAAATAGCTACTAATGCTGGACATTTATTTCTATGATTTTCACCACATCTTTGACAAACTTTTCTTACCACTTGATTATTTTCACTATTCTTACTCTGATTTGCATATCCATTATATCTTGATTTAAAATTCTGACTTGTTACCTGACTTTGACTGTTTGTGTTCGTACCATCTATGTTGTACCTTTGACTATCATTTCTCCAACTTGGACCTGGGACATTCATTTCTATACCTTGAATGATTTGAAAAATTCGGACCTGGACCATCTTTATTCTTCTCTACTTTGTATACCACTGCTTCTGAATTTTATTTAACTGTTGTGCTTGCATTTGAGTTGTAATTATATTTTGAGCAATTTGTAATACCTTTTCTGTCTTCAGATCTACTTCTTGCAATAGTTTTTGCTTAATTGAATGGTATTTAGGATTTAAACCAATAATGAACATGTCACACACCAAACTTTCTTTTAAAATTCCTAATTCACATGTTAAACTCAAATTCTTTAGACTAGTCATGAAATCTTCAATGGTTTCAACCATCTTTCTGTACTCTAGTAAGAAAATAATGTCTTTCTACTGTTAAATTTTTCTTCGGGTTACAGTATTTTTCAAATTTCCCTACAACTTCTGAAATGTTACAGTATCCATGTTAAACTCAAATGACTTGTAAATATTTCTTGCATCTGTACCAATATAGTGCAATAATAAAGCTACTTTTCTCGCATCGTTTTCTTCCTCTAAACCTGTGGCTCTCAAAAATATTTTGAAATTTATGCTCCATTCTCCCCAGTTATATGCCAAATTTCCATGCATTGACAACGGTTGAATTTCATTTCCTATCACGTTACTTTTTATTTTTACAACAACAGGTTGATTCTGCTCTATAGAATCTTGTTCCGACATGGTTGAACTTTACCTTTTGACCGTTTTTAATTAATTTCTTTTAAAACCAACCAGATCACCACGTGCTGTTAGACCATGTTTCGACTTTTGTATGACTATTATAATACTCGTTACTATAATCTGACCTGAATTTTTACTTCTGACACCATGTTACGTTGTCTCTGTGGGCTTTTAATAAGATTGACGACCAGTTTCTTTTTAATATCTTTATTAAAAGACCAACTAAACTTAATACATGATTATATCTAACGAGCCATCTTCTTCTTCCTCTTGTCTGCTGTCAATGTCCTTCACCTGTCACCCATGTTAAGGTAGGTTTACAAATATTAAGGTAGGTTCACATAACATAACATCAGTGAAGCCTCGAAAATTTTAGGAATAGTAGAAAGAATTATAATGGAACGATAATTAGGAATCAATGAGTTAATGGCTGAATCAATGGATAAAATCAATAAATAAATTGTGATGAAAAGTGACCCTCAGAGATTTATAAAAAATAAGCCATAGAGGCCTACATAAAAAGAATGCACAATTCCTTAAAAATAAGTTACGATATTCCATCTGGACCAAGACCTTTATTGGTATTAAGACACTGTAAGCATGCTAGAATGTCACAAATTTTAATAGTTAAAGAGTAAATATGGCTGTGACTGATATGGGATCTTTGACTACACTTGTCTACACAGGAGAAAGAAGGATTGTGAATACTGCTAAAAAAATTGGCAAAATAGTTGAAACTGTGGCTCACTAAAAACAGAACCATACAACTTCCCTTATCCATTCCCATTCTGATTTACCTTACAAGTGTGTGGTCAGCAATTGAAAGCAGACAAGGCTCAATTGTTGAGTTTTAAAGTTGAAATCATAAGTATGAAAAAGATCAATACTTAATATGGAACTTTGTTTATTTCAGCAGTAGATACAGTTTTAGGTACCTATTTTTAATAAATAAAACAGTCTCAAAAATTGACTGTTCCTTTCTGTGCACAAACCACACAATTTAATCAATACAAAATTAATCATATTTGCTAATGCAACATGTAAATTAAATTGTATTTGCCTCCTCTTTACATCCCAGATATTTCATTATCAAGTTTCAATTTCCTTCTCCATGGCAACGCTGGTCTTGGAGTTTTTCCAGGCAGCATCTGAAAACAAAATTAATGTACTATAATGTAATGTAATAAATTGAACAAATTAATTTCAGATTTAGTTCATTAGACTTTGCTTATTGTAAATAAATCATCATTCAAAGGCTTATGATTAAACAACTGAATTTCAAGTGCTGCAGTTTTAGTGGATCTCACCTGAACTAGAAGAATACCAACAAAACTATTGGTATTTATTTCTAACAACCAAATGAGCAGTAATTACACTTTGATATTTAAAAAACAAAAATAAAAGTGTATAAATAAAATATATACAGCCAACAACAAACCTTCATCTCATATAGTTAAGTGTAGTTCTTAAAGCAATCTCATAGCCAGACCTGAACATTTGTGAAATGGTAAAATTTGCCATCTAAATTACATATAAGACACAGTTAACGATATGCTTCATCGGCTGTATATGGTCACTTAAGTGATAGTGTAAGTTTTTAAATGTTCCTTAGATTGATTTATGTTTAACAGTTACAAACCTTTTAAAATCAGAGCT
The DNA here is from genome assembly GCA_918026665.1 of Diabrotica balteata. Classification (NCBI taxonomy): domain Eukaryota; kingdom Metazoa; phylum Arthropoda; class Insecta; order Coleoptera; family Chrysomelidae; genus Diabrotica; species Diabrotica balteata. The sequence goes on along the minus strand of OU898281.1, from coordinate 79,663,804 downwards.
ATATGTGTGTCTTCAAAAGTTTTATATTGCTTTTTCCCTAGCCAACTATATTTTCCTTGAATTTTATTGCAGACCAGCTTCTTATGGCTTCTCCTAACAAATTCGTTTATGGTTTCCTCACCAATTTTGGAAAGCTCATTATCCTAAAATATAAATCAACATGTAACAGTAATCTAACTACCCCACAAATTTGATCATCCATGCTTAATTATTTTAGTTTAAACTATTTAATAAAAAAAACAGGCTCTGTTAAAAAATCAACAAACATTCATTTGCAAATTTTGGTTTCTCATAACCATGGTAAATGTCTATTAAATTTACAATTTTAGGATATATCAACAAATTATACAAACTACGATAAAACTGACTACTAAAACTCTATTTTAATGAGATTCCATCAAAATTTACACACATTTCTATAACATTGTTTTATTGTGAAGATAAAAATATGTTTGAAATTTGAATCATATGGATCAGAGTAATTGTTTTCTGGGTGAAGCAAGAAGGGTTCTAGCATCTGAACTTAAGTGAGAAAGATCGGGAACTTCTTTATGATTTTTTAATAAATCACCTAGTATTAAAGGACAAAGTCCAGTTGAATAAATTATTAGAAAAATTAAAAACATCTCGATAAGGTTCTCCAGAATTCTCGTTACAACCATATTTAAACCCTTCTTCAGTTTCATTGAAAAAAAAGCTTTGTAAAGTATCATTGGAATGGTCGGCCACGTGGTAATTTGGATTATTTTAGGCACTTAACATGTTAATAAAAAGTTTAAATCGGAAGTATTGTAACCAGAACTACATATTTGAACTGAAACTCTCGTCAAAATTATCAGTTAGTGATTCCGAAGAGGTTTGAAGAAGACGGAATAGGGGGGGTTATTAATATTTTTAACAATATTCTTTACGTTTTTCGTAACCTTCCTCTGTTGATGACGCTTAGAAACAAATCGTTTACTTTTAAACATAAACAATTTTAAGAAAAATTACTTACCTTTTTGTAATAAAATAAAAACCAAATTCGGAAATAACCTAACAAAAATGGTACCAAACTTTTAACAATATACTATCAAAGGAAGCATCAAAAAGACCAATGCACTGTACACTGCTTAAATAGAGTTCTTTTATTTCTTTTATTAAAGCAATAATAATAATAATATTATGATTAAACTGTCCATTTGTTTAAATAGGTATGACATGACAATGACAATATTGACAATTAATTTCATCAATCATCACATGTCATATCACATCATTATTTTTTCATTATTTTGTCTTTGAAAAGACAAAAGAGACAATTATTCTGTGGAAAAGATTATCAAGATTCATCTTGTCGATAAAAATCATATTTTTTACTTATTAGAATTAGCAAACATATATATATATATATATATATATATATATATATATATATATATATATATATATATATATATATATATATATATATGTATATATATATATATATATATATATATATATATATGTATATATATATATATATATATATATATATATATATATAATTATCTTGATAACTAGAATAATAAAACAATTGACAATTCATTTCATCAATCATCACATGTCATATCACATCATTATTTTTCATTATTTTGTCTTTGAAAAGACAAAAGCGACAATTATTCTGTGGAAAAGATTATCAAGATTCATCTTGTCGATAAAAATCATATTTTTACTTATTAGAATTAGCAAACATATATATAATTATCTTGATAACTAGAATAATAAAACAATTGTAACGAATTATCTAGAAATAAAAGATTTTTACACTTTATACACACATTTTTTATTATGGAATCGAACACATTACATAGAATAACAATGTAGTGACGAAGAACTGAACAAAAAAGATGTATTCCAGATTACATGGATACTAGGCAAGCACACTACTACTGGCAAGCAATACCGTTTTTCCAGGCACGTTTTAAGTCCAGGACATTATATGGATATGTTTGATAAATGGGTGAATGCTGTTAAAAGCCCTAATTAGAGAATGCTGCAACAGAAACTATTTATAACAATTTTCGTGTATGCGCTAGTCATTTTAAAGAGGACGATATAATTAATGTTGGACATACCGGTATTACGATAACAGCCCTTCTGAGTTTGTTTTTACCAGCACCAGGTAAGAACTATTATGCCAATATATGTATGTATGTGACCTTTTACGTATAAAATTAGTTAATTATAAATTTAACCTAAAATTATATATTATAAAATCAGTCTTACTTGCTTACTATTTGAATTATTTTGTAGGTGGTGGTTCAACAACTATCTTAAAAATCATCACCTTAGAGAGGGTTCGACATAATTTCTACAGGTGTGCGCGTTTCAAAGTTGGATTAGATTAGCAGACCATGACTACACTATCATATGGAGAGGTCTATGAGCTTGCCTGTTAAGTGCGAGGAGGGATCTGTCTCTTTCTTGTGAGTGAGATTGGTCTTAGAGTACCATATTACCATGGTTTGTCTCATCTATATGTACTTTTAATGTTCCATTTTGTAGAACAACCTAAATCTAAATGTATTTAATATGTCTCTCAATAAATATATAAATATTAGTAGAAAAGAGTTACTGGTAACATAGAGTTTGGAAACGTAACTTTGTAAAATACTTCATGTTTTTATTGTAACTAGGTAATACTTTACATATTTTTTTATTTTTAATGTTATTTTTCCATCTTTATAGTGCTGGATCTTAGAATCTTAGAGCTAACTGTTGGGTTTATAGGTTTAAATATGACTAAAATATTATCATATAAATGTATATAAAGTTCTTTCTAGAACTAAATCATTTAATTTATTTGTTTCCAACTTAGCAGAGTTCTTAGTTATGTCTTTCTGTGAGTAGAACGCCAGACAGTAAGAGTTCTCACTGACCGCTGGTAGTTGTTGAGAATGTAATACATTTATATTGTATACACAGATATATTGGTGTAAGAGTAAGCGGAACGCACCCATAGTGTCATGGGTTGACATGACAGACAATAATAGTAATGTCAATGAGTATCATGTAGTTGTAGGTAGTAGTAAGAAGTATGGTGGCTTAAGTTAGGTTAGTTAATTAGTATGTATGTTATAGGAAATAAAGCCTTTTATAATAGTAGTAAAGTACGACTATTTATTTTCCAAATCCACACCTTAACATGGTAGCAGAGGTCCGTGGTTGGAAAGTCGTACCTTTTACAACAGAAAAAGTTTGGTGCAGTTTGAAAAAAAAGTGTGACACATGATGGCAGGTAGTAGTGATTTTAGAATACCTATATTCGATGGGGAGAATTATAAAATGTGGAAAAAACGTCTTATGCTATTTTTGAAAATGAAGAAGTGTGATGTTGTGGTAACCAGACCGAAAAATGAAAATGATGATACAAATTGGGATGACGATGATGTAAAAGCAATGAATTATATATGCGGTGCAATATCGGATCGACAGATGGAGTACATCGACGAAAAAACTACGGCGTATGAGATGATAAAGAAATTTGATAATTTATATTTGAAAGAATCAACGGCATTGCAGATAGTATGTAGAAATAACTTGGAAAGATTAAAATTGAACAACTATGGAGACTGTGCAACATTTTTTAGTGACTTCGAAAAAGCTATAAACGAGTTAAAAAGCGCGGGTGCTAGTGTGTCTGAAAAGGAAAAATTGAACTATATGTTAAACACGTTGCCAGAGTCGTACAGTTATATTGGTGATTTAATAGATACATTAAAAGAAGATGATCAAACTGCAGACTACGTAAAAACTAAGGTTATGATGTCCGAATTAAAAAATCAAAACAATGATTTTGGAAGAAAATCCAGTACATTTGTGGTAAATAAAGGTCGACAGGATCGATCATGCTTCCAGTGTGGCGAAGTTGGTCATTTCAAGCGAGATTGCAAAAATGGCGCCAATCAAGCGTCGGGTAATGGCGGACAAACGACAAGCAGTAGAGGCTGGTGGAGAGAAACGCGAGGTCGACAAGAAGCCGGAAGAGGAAGCTACGTCAGAGGACGTGGCCACTCACGTGGACAGCGCGGAACGCATGGAACAAGTGCACAGCGGTTCAACCGACAAGGACAGAAGAACGAAGAGCGAAACAGTGCTTCTTGGCTTACAACAGTAGCTCTTGGTAAGGATATGTCAGTTATTGCACAAAATACTGAAATAGGTAATGTAAATAATTGTATTGAAATAAAATGGCTTTTAGATAGTGGTTGTACAGACCACATTATTAATGATGAAAAATTATTTGATAAATGTAAATTACTTAAAGATCCCATTAATGTTTATTTAGGAGATAATAGGGTTGTAAAAGCTACTAAAATTGGAAATGTTTTAAGTTACTTTGATGCTTTTGGTAAAAAGAGTTTAGTAGATATGCAAAATGTTTTCTATGTTAAAGATATGAAATCAAATTTGATAAGTTATAGCAAAATAACAGAAAATAATAAGATTATTTCTCTAGGTAATATTTCAAAAGTTTTTGATAAACTTGGTAATATAACAGCAGTTGCTTTAAAAAATAATGGCTTATATATTATGAAAAGTAAATTAAAATCAGTTGAATTGCATGTAAATGTTGCAAATAAAGATATGAATAATATGAATCAAAAGGAAAAATGGCATCGTTTATTAGGTCATGTAAATTTTAAATATTTGAATATTTTATCTAAAGATCAGCTGTTGAATGGAATTCCTAATGAGTTTGAATCTGAATTTATGAAATGTAAGATTTGTATTGAAAGTAAAATGCATAATATTCCGTTTGTAAACAGTAGAAAAAAAGCTAAAGATATTTTAGAGATTGTACATACTGATGTTTGTGGGCCTTTTCGAACTACTGGGTTTAAAGGTGAAAATTATTTTGTTTCTTTCATTGATGATTATAGTAAGATTTCTAAAGTATATGCTATAAAATCAAAAGCAGAAGTATGTGATTGTTTGAATGAATATACGAATGAAAGTGAAAATTTGACTGGAAAGAAAATAAAGATTTTAAGATGTGATAATGGGAAAGAATATTTGAACAGTAAAGTCTACAGATTTGCAAAAGAAAGGGGTATAGTAATTGATAATTGTCCTACATATGTACATGAATTGAATGGGACTGCAGAACGGTTTAATCGAACTATAATGGATATGTCAAGATGTTTGTTGGCTGAAGCAGATATTCATAAAAAATATTGGCCTGAAATAGTTTGTGCTGCGGTTTATTTGAAAAATCGTACTTTATCTGATACAATTGAAAAGAAAACTCCATATGAAATATTTTTTGGACAGAAACCTGATGTTTCTAATTTGCGTTTGTATGGAAGTAAAGTTTTTGTACGAAGACCAGAACAGAAGAGAATCTCTAAATGGGATAAGAAAGCTGATATGGGAATTTTAATTGGTTATAGTAATGTTGGTTATCGTGTATTATTAAATGGCAGAGTCATTGTTGCTAGACACGTGGATATTGTTGAAGAAAACGTTAAGTGTATAGGTTTAGACTTTAACGAATCAGATAATGATAATAATGAAGAGTGTTACCCTGATAAAATTGATGAAAGCTCTGAAAATGACTCAATAGATGAAACTTTTGAAAGTACAAATGAAAGTATGGATGATAGTGTGAATAAAAATGAACCTGAGTTACCTAGATCTCACAGAGCCAAAAATCCTCCAAAGAAATTTGATGACTACTATGTATATAATAGTAGTATTTTTGTAAATATGTGTAGAACTGATATACCACATACATTTGAGGAGGCGATAAATTCTAATGAAAGTAAGTATTGGAAAACAGCTATGGACAAAGAAATTGATAGTTTAAATAAAAGTAAAACTTGGAAATTGGTTAAAAATGATACAAACAAAAATATTCTGGATGTTAAATGGGTTTATACTAAAAAGTCTGATAATACTTATAAAGCTAGATTGGTTGTACGAGGTTTTCAACAAACTGATGAAATTGATGATATTTATTCACCTGTGGCTAAAATGCAAACATTAAAGATTTTATTGTCATATTGTTGTCAAATGGGCCTAGTAATTGAACAAATGGATGTTGAAACAGCCTTTTTAAATGGTAAAGTAATTTCTGAAGTTTATATTAAACAACCTAAGGGTTACGAAGATGGAACAAGTAAAGTTTGTAAATTAGTTAAAGCTTTATATGGTTTAAAAGAAAGTCCAAGGGCATGGTATGAGTGCCTAGATACATTTTTGATAAATTTAGGTTTTGAAAGAAGTAATATTGATCCTTGTTTGTACGTTTATAAAATTGGAAATGATATTATTTACTTATTAATTTATGTCGATGATTTATTGATTTGTGGTAGAAATTTAAATGAAATTAAAAGGATTAAAATTTTATTATCAGAAAAATTTAAAATGAAAGATATTGGTGAAATTAAAGAATATCTTGGTATTACTGTTGATTATGATTCTAGTAAACATGAAATGAGATTGGATCAAAATAAATATATTGAATTATTAAGAAAAAAATATAATTTAGAAAAAGGTAAACTGTATAATACACCTATGGAAGTAAATTTAAAAATTGATAAATCTGATCATTGTGAAAGAAATATTAAATATAAAAATTTAATTGGTGCACTATTATACATAAGTTCGGCAACAAGGCCTGATATAAGTTTCAGCGTAAATTATCTGAGTAGATTTCAAAATTGCTATAATGAAACGCACTTTAAATATGCTGTACGAATTTTGAAATATTTATGCTTAACTAAAGATTTAAAATTGTTTTATAACAGAAATGAAAAAGTAAGTATTATTGATTGTTATGTGGATGCCGATTGGGCAGGTGATCATTTAGATAGAAAGTCTACAACTGGTTTTGTAATAAGATTGTTTGGTAATGTAATTTATTGGAAATCTAGAAAACAAAAAAGCGTTACAAAAGCTTCAACTTTTGCAGAGTATGTAGCATTGTCAGAAGCAGTAAGTGAATTGATATTTGTAAAAGAATTGTTGAAAATATTTGATATTGAAATAATAAAGCCAATTGATGTTTATGAAGATAACACTGGTACAATTAGTATAGCTAATTATGGCAATTTTACAAAAAATTCTAAGCATGTTGAAATTCATTATCATTATGTAAATGATTATGTTAAAGCAAATGTTATAAATGTGGTTAAAGTAGATTCTGATGATAATATTGCAGATATTTTTACGAAGTCCTTGGGCCAAGATAAATTTGAAAAATTTCGAAGTATGTTAAATTTGAATTAATGTAAATACAATGTAAATGTAAGGAGGCGTGTTGAGAATGTAATACATTTATATTGTATACACAGATATATTGGTGTAAGAGTAAGCGGAACGCACCCATAGTGTCATGGGTTGACATGACAGACAATAATAGTAATGTCAATGAGTATCATGTAGTTGTAGGTAGTAGTAAGAAGTATGGTGGCTTAAGTTAGGTTAGTTAATTAGTATGTATGTTATAGGAAATAAAGCCTTTTATAATAGTAGTAAAGTACGACTATTTATTTTCCAAATCCACACCTTAACAGTAGTGTGTGTTATTAGATTAGGATGTAAGTACTCCAAAGAACTCAGAATGTCTGACGGCTGTCTGTTGCTTATTAGGCTTTAATTTGACATTAGAATTAAAAAAAAATTATTTAATTACTGACAAGTTCTTGTCACAACATTTAGAACACTAAATTATACTACATTTTTCTGTCCCTATTTGTGAACAAAATATTGCAACTATCTTGGTTTATTTTTAGTTCCAGCTGATTTACAGCTAGATTGAAAATCTGATTTTTCCAATCTTGGTTCATTCATCAATCCAATCATCAGGTTTTTGAACAGGTAAATTTTCTGTCACATCTGGTATTGATTTAGTGGTGGAATTCTCTAATGTGTTATTTGGACTTTCATCTTCATCATTATCATGATTCATTAATATAACAATTCAATAGTAAACTTCGTATATAGTACAGAGCTCCTGGTAAAGCAGTTTTTCATTTAGTGATGTCTAAATATTTGGTTTTCAATGCTAGATTCACCAACTTCTATATAACTCATTGTATCTTTCAACTTAACCATTTCCTTCATGGTTATATGGTGTTGTTCTACTTGAAATATTCCTTTCCTTTCCATTCCTTAATGAGTGTAGATAATTAATAAATTCTTGTGAAGTAAAGCTAGTTCTCCTTGTCAGATTTTATATATGCCAGCATTCTATATGAATAAAATAGTGATTTAATCTGTGATTGGTTTGAATTGCTTTCCTACCAGATAATGTCTGCATTTTTTTAATACTTCAACGCATTTGCATCTTTTCATTCTGAATCTGTGAGAGTATGTGTGAAAAAAGCAATTGGTTTTCCCCATTGATTGCTTCGCTTATGTAATTATAGACTAAATTTATTACAAGCATGTACTTATCTTTGTCTTCTAGAGATTTATCTTTAGATTCATTGCTTTCTAAAAAAATCTTGAATGTTATATACAAATGTTTGAATTCTTTGCGAATTATGAGAATAAAATTGTAGTAAAAGGTCTTTTGCAGAATTAGGCTTCTATTTACATAAAACTTGACATACTAAGACAAAACAGTTATTTAAATACTGACCAGTTCTTGCCACAACATTAAGAAAACTAAATTATAGTACACTTGGCTTGTATTATTAATATTTCTTGTAACACTAACATTTCTTGTAATATTTTTATAAATAAAGATTTTATTCTATATTTTATTCTTTAATTTTTTTTAACCACTTTAGCATTTTAATGTAATGTAAAATAAATATAGTCTCAACATAACAAGAAAACCCAAAAAGTATACGAAAAATATTTATTATCGTATAGGATAAGGATTTTTCTTGTTATTTTAGGATTATATCGATTTTCCTTTACTTTAAAATGAGTTCACAATCCTAGGTAATACTAAACTTTTGGATTTCGCGCCATATATTTATAGTTAGGCGCCCGGTCACTAGGTGATGCGCCAATCATTGTTTTACTTATACGCATCGAGCAAAAAGATAAAAGAGGGAATCTAATCGTTATGAAAAGGAGACCAAAAAAGTGGCCTCTGATGGCGGACATATCCGGAAATGCAAAGGCGCTAAATTTAAATTTTCCAACACTTGTTAACAATAGCTGTAAAATATTTTTCAGACAAGAAAGTTTTAATTAAATAATAACGATAATAGTCTAAAAAGTGACACAATTGGTAAAAAACTTCAATATAAATAAAATTTCATGTGACAGTTGGGACAAACCATCGAGCAAAAAGATAAAAGAGGGAATCTAATCCTTATGAAAAGGAGACCAAAAAAGTGGCCTCTGATGGCGGACATATCCGGAAATGCAAAGGCGCTAAATTTAAATTTTCCAACACTTATTAACAAATAGCTATAAAATATTTTTCAGACGAGAAAGTTTTAATTAAATATTAACTATAATAGTATAAAAAGTGACACAATTGGTAAAAAACTTCAATATAAATAAAATTTCATGTGACAGTTGGGACAAACAATAACATAACCAAACTAAATTTGACTTCTCGAACAAGGAAAGACTATCTTTCCTTGTTTAAAGTGGCCTCTCAAGATAGCACTTCCTGTCTAACAATATTTATGCCCCCACTACCTTTACATTCCCTCTTTTATCTTTTTGCTCGATGGGACAAACAATTAATAACATAACCAAACTAAATTTGACTTCTTAAACAAGGAAAGAGACTGTCTTTCCTTGTTTAAAGTGGCCTCTCAAGATAGCACTTCCTGTCTCACAATATTTGTGTCCCCACTACCTTTACATTCCCTCTTTTATCTTTTTGCTCGATGCTTATACGTCATTGGTTTTACTCGTCAACACGGAAGTTTCAATGCTAGGTGGTAGCACAGAATAATAAACAAACAGAATACCCACTCTCCACGGAAAATTAAGTAGATTAAGTACGCGCATCTCCTCCGCGCAGACGTTCCGCCATGTTTTAGGAGGATTTTAAAGAAATTAGTGTTGTTTATGTGGTGTGCATGGAAAAATTAACCAGGTTTATTTGACTTACGGCAATCATAGATATACTATACAATTATATTAACATTGTTAAATATAATAACATAAATATAATATAATTAAACATAAATATAAACAATTACATAACCACACAAATCATATGTCTGTGTCCTCCTAAAACATGGCGAGCGTGCTGAAAAAAGGAGCGCCTATTAGGAGTATAATATTCCATGATCTACGCATGTCCTCAAAATGTCAAAGAATATGTTGGCGCGAATTCATCATTCATCTGTAAACAACATATTTTTGTAAAGTAAGTAACGTGTAACGTTGACGACGACTAAAATATTTCTTGTTCTTATCTTGTACTTGGCATCTAATATTATAAAATGCCAGTATTTTGTTTTGAATGCGGGAAAACTTTTTCCTTTCAATACAATCTGAATAAACATTCCAGAACTGTACATAATAAGGAACCTGAGAATATTGAATATATGTGTGATACAAAGTATTCTTGTGTTGATTGTAATGTTAACTTTATATTTAATAATGACTTAAGAAAACATTTGGTTGATAATCATAATTTCGAGAATGTTGTGGAAGAATTATATTTTTTTTTTTAGATTTCACTCAATGGCTTTTGGAAGTACAAACTCTGAATAAAGTTCAGTATGTCAAATCTACTGGGAAAAGATCTGTAAACAAATTTGAAAAACAATATTATGAGTGTAGGCGTTCGCATAGAAAGAGAGAAGAAAAGCATGATTTAAAAATGAAGCGAAAAAGAAAATTGAAATCACAGGGATCTTGTAAATTGGAAAAATCATGTGTAAGCCAAATTATTTTAAAAAGAAATGAGGAATCGGATGAGTGTTTTATTACATATTACAAGTCACATTATTTACATCGTGAAGATATAAAAAATTTACAGATTACAAAGGGAGATAAGGATATAATTGCTTCTAAACTTATTTTAGGAGTTCCTGCGAAAGTGTAAGTAACATTGATAAATAAATGTACCATCTACAGTCTTTTTTATTGTCAAGGAATCATCAACAAAATAATATGTATCCAGGTATATTTGCTTTGCTTAGTATTTTTATTTGTATTCTACATTTAATGTTTTTTTGTATAAATTAAAATATTTTTTAGGATATTATCTTCTACCCGAGATATGATACATGAAGATCTTAAAAGAGTTGATCTTCTTACGAATAAGGACAAGGACATTAACAATATTAAGATGTCTTATAAAGTTAGCGTGAAAGACGGCTACTTGCATCATGATGATGCAACCAGTGTGGATATTTGGGTTGCAGAATGCAAAAAAAAATGAAAATAATCCAGTTATATTTTATAAGCCTCAAGGACAAGAAAGTATAGGTTTTGAAAATGATGATTTTTGTTTAATAATTATGAACGATGTTCAGAGAAAAACTTTATTGGGTTTTGGAAATAATTTAGTAACAATAGATGGTACTCATGGCTTAAATAGTTATGATTTTGAACTCACGACTTTGCTTGTCTTTGATGAGAATAAAAGAGGTTTTGCTGTAGCCTTTATGTTTTCAAATAAAAAAAACAGCTATTTATGTCAAATTTTTTCCGGGAATAAAAAAAATAACAGGTAAAATTACTTCTAAGGTTTTCATGTCAGATATAACTGAGACTTATTTTAATGCCTGGTGCTTTCTTATGGCATCCGTAGAAAAAAGACTGTTGTGCTCATGGCACGTAGACAGAGCATGGTAGTGAAATTTATTAAAAATAATTAATAAAGAGAAAAGGTCTTGGGTCTACAAAACCCTGAAATATTTTCAAAATTTACTAAACGTAGATATTTTTAATCTAAAATTCAATGAATTTGTTTAAACTCTTTTACAAGATACTGATACAAAAGTTTTTGGAAAACATATCCAAACACATTACTTACCCATTACTAAGCAATGGGCATATTACCACCGAATTGGTTGTGTAAATACAAATATGCACTTGGAAAGTTTTCATAAAACAATTAAATATCATTATTTAGAAGGAAAAAAAAATAAAAAGATTAGACAAAACTATTAACCAATTAATGCTCTTTATACGTGATAAAACTGTTGAGAGAATAATTTATTTAAAGAAAGGTAAAAATGTATCTAAACAGAGAAAAGTAACAATATACCAGAAATAGAAACAGACACTTCAGAATTATCATTACAATTGGGTACCACTAACAATAGCAGTCATAATATTAAAGAAAAAATTAATAACAACTGACTACAAATCATGGAAAGAATTGAAAAGGACAAGTTAAGCCAAGAACAACGAGTTAATGTTGAAACACTCTAATACAGTGATTGCTTTAGCCTCTGTAAAACCAATCAATATTTTTGAAACAAGCAAGGATAGTTTAATTAAATGAACCTGCTAAGAAAAAATTATTAAACAAAAATCATTCTGTTCAACAAAAAAAAAAGAAGTGTCTTAAAAAGAATTTCTACTCAAAGGCTTCTACAAGCAAAAATGTTATTATAAATGAATTTGTACATAATGAATTAATTATTTCAAAGGATTGTAAATATGATCATGAATATATTTAATTTTATAATCCAGTGTACCATTCAATTACTATAACTTAACCTAATCTCAAATGAAATATAAAATGTTTATTATGATATATTTTATATAAAACTTGCTATTTTTTAACGGATAATAAAACAAAAGTTTACCTTTTAAAATTTCAAATAAGACCGCCTTTCAAAATTCATACGCATGCGCAATGAATGGAATATTGTACGCCAGGATCCGTATTCTGCAACTCGTGAGAGTGCTCGTGCACGACAACTCATCGATGTGAATACTCTCTCGGTCATCGCTCACATGGTGCTAAAAAACCCTATTCACTATGATTCAGCGAGTCTACTACATTTTACCCAGCGTTGCCAAAGCGAACGAGTAACTTTGACCTATTATTTAGTTCAAATGTACCTACTGTAGGCCTAGCCACAACCATTTTCACGATAAAACGAAATGAAGAAGCAAAGTTTTTGCTGTTAGGTTAGTTGTATCTGATTGTATCACTTGTTTTGTCAATTCTCGTTCTCGTTATTTATAAACTATTATATTATTATACTTTTAACTTTTAGTTATATTAAGCGTCTATATTCTTTGGTTATATATTAGTTATATATTTTTAGTTATATTTTATACTTTTAAGAACTTTTAGTTATATTATATTAGTTATATTTGTTCTTTGGCGAACTTGTAAAAATGGCGTTAGTTCATCGCAAAGATATATAAAGCTGTCTTTATTGAGACGGAAGGTTTAATAAAATTCACCTCAGCCTCAGATAACATTAAAAAAGGGTCTTCCCGTTGGAAATAGAGACGTGGTATATTATTTTCAGCTTGTTCTTCCGCCTCTTCAACATCGGCGATTAACATTAACATTATTATATTGTTATCATCCATTATGAAAACAATATATAAAAACCAAATACAAATAGGAGTCAACAACCTTTTTAAAATTTCAATAACCTTTCATATAAACTGTACCTATTGTATACAATCAGAGATATGATACAATATACAATATTCTTCGTTTTATTGGCCTTCTGTCACTTATAATTTCTACGGCGCATGTCCACTCTCTTAAAATTTCGCAATTCTCTTAGTTTTACCCAGTAGAGTAGGAGAGTACTCGCATAGGAGTATATGAGCGTTCTCTTACATTTTCGTGAATACGGATTTTACAATTTCAGGTGAGTGACTTGCGCATTAAAGCAAAATTGTGAGAGAGAACCCCTACACGACCACTCACTTAAGTTAGTGGATAGGGCTCCAGTTAGGCGCTCCTCTGAAAAACTTCAAAGGCGGCATCTGAGAGTGGCCCTTCTGATTGTTTATTATTCTGTGGTGGTAGTGTGCTATGATAACTTTGGGTAAACAAATCATTTTGTCATTTGATCTCTAAGCTATAAAACGTTTAATATAAATCATTTAACACGTGTGTTTTGCCAAAGTAAAAGTTGAAGTACGTTCTTCAAAGTTTATTTGTTTGAGATTCGAGTTTATACATAAGGTATTTGACTCCCAAACCTGAATAAAAATAAAATTAAATGTTTGTTTTTCTACAGTATGTCTGAAACACGGGAAGTAAAATTTACATTATCTTAATTATTTATATGGCTACAAGATCGGCAGAGATCTTTAGTTGAGGCTGAGGCAGTTTTTGGAGCTGGCCACGTTATATTTTTCTAAATTACGTTTTCTTCTAATAACTTCATGACACCGTTGAAGCAATTTAGCTGATGGAACAACATTTTTCTTTAGTTTTCTCAATTTAGTTTCAGGTGTTACTATAAAGTAAATTAGGTATAAATATATTAAAATATAAATAATATTTTAATCAACAGTTGGAAAGTATTCATTGTCAGTAAAATATAAACTGCACAGTCATGTATATACGGTTATAGGTTTGCCAATTCGCAAAATGCATTGATAAACTTTTCTCGTATACTCGTTCAGCGGAAACTTGTGTATGGAATTTTTTTGTGAATTATAATAGGATGAACATTGGGGAACACTGCAATAGTTTTTTGAAGTCGAAGTCATTGTTAATTACAAATTACAATATAAACTGGTCGCTAATATGTATATGTTACGAGCAATGTCCGAAATTGGACAATCCTAGCATTGTACGGAAAATCTTGTCCACTTCTAGCATTGTACCCCCTTACTGTACAATCTCCGAAATAGACATAATCGTCGGACTTTGTATAAACGAATTGCTGTACAATGTTCGAATTTCAATAAGTCGATAAGTAGCAATGCGTCAAAGTTTCGAAGAATATGACAGATATCGATTATTTTTATGATTATTCCCCATTTGATATTGGGGATATAAATCCTAAATTAATCTATTAGTTAGTTGCTGGAACTTGAAATATATTAATTAAAATTTAATTAAACATCATTTATAAACTTAAAAATAATGTTTAATAAAATTAATTAATATTATATCGTATGCTCTTTCGCGATTTATTAAAACGACATGACAACACTGCCAAATACAAAACTTTCCTTCATTTCTTTAACGGAACTTTTTATATACCTACTTTTATCTATCACTCTATTGCAGAACAATTTCTTCGTAGTATTTATATTTTAGTTTGAGACAGCATTTTATAACGATGTCTATTCGAAAAAGTACAACTTTGTATGTAAATAGAAAATAAAAAATATCAAATAATTACCAAGAAATGTTCAATTTTTGATTTGACGTGTCGCTTGTCAATAATAATCGATTCGAATCGATAAGCGTCTCGATAATCATTTTTAAATTTGATCATTTCGGACATTGTACAGTTTGGGGGTACAATGCTAGAAGTGGACAATAATTTCCGTACAATGTTAGGATTGCCCAATTTCGGGCTTTGCTCGTAACATATACAAAATAATGACAATTTCAAGGTTTTCCCAAAGTGGATGCTTTTGAAATCTACCACCAGGCGTCGCCCTATAAAGGAAGAAGAAGAAGAAGAAAATATATTTGGTTAGGTTAGAGTGTACTAAATTGCGTACCAAATATTTTAGTGTGTAAATAGTAAAGTGGTTAAATTTTTGGACTTCTTCAATATTGGTGCAATGAACATAACCTCCTTGATATGTTTGACATTAAATGTAAGCTTAATATACGTCAGTGTTGCCATATACTCAAATATTTCCCACTCTCACATATAAAGTTAGGCAAGATTTATATTATATGAAATGAAAATGTAAAATTGAAAAATACATATATAATTAAACAAAAATGTGAAATATATATATATATATATATATATATATATATATATATATAATATATATATATATTATATCATCATCATCATCATCATCATCATCATTATCAGCGTATTGTACCAATTATGGTGCAGCCTCCCTTACATAGTCGTTCTTCATGTCTGCCCACGACTGTCTAATATTCGCTTTTCTGTGCCATGTTGTACCGGCTTGTTTCCTTATGTCATATATATATATATATATATAATATATATATATATATATATATATATATATATATAATATATATATATATATATATATATATATATAATATATATATATATATATATATATATATATATATATTATATATATATATATATATATATATATATATAATATATATATATATATATATATATATATATATATATATATATATATATATATATATATATATATATAATTAAAAGCATTAAAGTTATACCTATAAATATTATAAAATAAAATTATATGTTACATTTAAAATACTTATACCTATAAATACTTACATTTAAAATAGTAGTAAAATAGAACTTAGTTTCCTAGTGGATTTTAAAAATTAATAGTTTAGAAACTTTAAAAACTACAGACTAAAGTAAAGTTAAATGGAAATAAAAAAAAGTTCAAGAAAAGAACCTAAAGAAGAAAGATACCTAAATACAAATGTGAAGCATTTTACTTCTGTATAAGTTTTTTAAAGCATATATAATTTCGTCAAAGTATCTTTCTATTTTATACACTCCTATACTTTATACAAAAAAAGTGGCAACACTGTGTCACACAAACATATAGCTGGATGCCAGGTTATGTTCATTGCACCAATATTGAAGAAGTCCAAATTTTTAAGTGTCCAAATAAAAAAGTCAAAAGTTCATTAGTCAATAACAACAGTAAGTTTAATGAAATTTACTTTCTGATATAACATACATACTGTTTGTTTCAGTTTAGGGTATATTACTTATTTATTTAATTAATACAGGAGATAGCCCCATTAACAATTTAAATATCAATTTAACCCAATATACAATATCACAGTTAGGATTCAAAACTTGAAACTACTGAAATTACAACAAATTAAAAAAATCTTAAATACTAAAAAACAAACAATGTATAATAAGTTAAAAATTCAACAATACCAATATACATATCACAAAGCAAGAGATATTTTTAACCTAGTTAAAGTTGTATTGAAAATATCAAAATCGAGATTGTTTATTAGCCCAATGTATCTACCCAATGGGTTGTGAATACATACTATAAGTTGTTATGTGGAAAGGAATATTGAAAACAATCAATAAATTCATGTTATGATCATATATAAATATAGCTCCTGCCATAACATCCAGATGTTGTTACATTCAGCTCTTAGAGGGGAAAATCGAATATAGTCATCATCAGAACAATTATTAACATAAATATATTGAGCATGTTTTTGAAGTTATACTTCTATATGCACGTTTGACGTTGGAAATTTGTATCGGAGTGAATCGCCAAAATCATTACATATGTAAGATATAGCTAAGAGAGAGACAGAAGAAATACTTTCTCTCTAGAGAATAAAAATATTCCTTTTGTAAATATATTTAATATTTATTAATATTATTATTATTTTATATTAATTCAGTAGATATATACATTTCTATGATTCTACAACTTCTATGATTCGTAATAACCATTCCATTTTTGGAATACGATAAATAAATAAACACAAACACAAAATACAACCAAAAAATTGATATCTTAAATAATGTTCTTGTCAAATAATGACATTGATTAGCCACCTTATTATTTAAGGTTAGTGGTTGAATGAGTTGAAGCGCAGTATTTAGAACCAGAAGTCACAAGTTCGATTCCAATGAGGAAATAATTTTTTTTAATTATTATGTTCTGATTTTTGTCACTTTGGTTTTAAAAATCAAAGAATGGAGAAATCATAATATCTTTTTTAATATTGTTTAGCTAATTTTATACATTATTTAATTTTCCAAACTATTTTATTTATCATTGAATATTTAGTATGAGTAGTCATGGGCGTAGAGATGAAAGGGACAAATATAATGATTGTTATTTTAAATTTGTTTTATGTATGTACAGTTGCGGTCACGGAATAGTTTACAGGTTCACGTATCTAGGAGCCCATTTTTTAAATTTTTACTTCGTTTAAACGTACCTTTTACGTCAAAGTGACGTTGCCAGTGGTGTACTAGCTAGAATAGGTAGATTAAAATTAAAATATCAAAATATTTTACAAAATGAAAAATATAGAAAACAGTTTTTTGAATAAAATGGATTATGATCTTAATAACGAAAATAAAGAAGTCTTTTTTTTTAATATGCATTTTATTTTAAATCTATTTTATATTAAATAACGATAAACAATGATAAATAATAATTAATATTTGGTGGAAGCGCCATTCTTGTCAATACAATTTTGCAGTCTTCTGTTCATAGATAGCACCAATCCCCTCATGTTATAGTTAACAAGCTCTTCCCATGCCTGCTCAATTGCTTCCCATAATTCAATTCTATTCCGTGGTCTAAGGTTTCTTTCATTTAGTTTCTTTGTTAACTCTGCCCACACATTTTCGACGGGGTTAAAGTCTGCACTACGGGAAGGCCACGGAAGAACATTAACATCAGTTTCTTCTAGCCATTCTCGAACAATTCTACTCGTATGCACCAGGCAATTGTCATGTTGGAAGATAAAGTCGTTGTTGGGGAATCTCTGGATCACCGATGGCAACATTGTGTGCTCAATAATATGTTTGTAATATAATCCTGTTAACTTCTCCTCTACATGATAACAAACGCCCGGGCCTTCGGCACTTATCCATCCCCATACGTTGACAGAGAATCCTCCACTATTTCTTAAATGATGCGTATACTGTTCATCATACCTATGATTTCTCGGCCTATAAACTCTTATTCGACCATTATTATACGACTGAAATCTCATCCTGTTGATCTGTGGAAATCTTCTGCCCTCCTGAACCGCCCAACCGTGCTATAGAGTGAAAATTATCCCATCTTTGTTTAATCTTCCATATGCACATATGACTCACGTTCAAATCAGCAGCAACTTGCCTTAGTGACCAACCTTCTTCGAGTTTGGCAATTGCTCTTGCTTTTTGCGCATAATTCAAATGTATTCTAACCATTTTGGAAGAGTTTAATATACTTTTATTTTATTGTTGAACACTCGCGAAAGCATTGACGTTTTGAAATTTTTTGACTTTGACATTTATCAAATCCGTACGACACTGCAATTTTACAGTATTACAATATAAAAAGTAAGGTGTAAACTATTCCGTGACCGCAACTGTACCTATATATTTATATGTATGAAGATAAACCTCAAAAAAGGTCGATTTTATTTTTAAATTATGATTTTTTGGCATATATATGATACTACTGACATCCATCTCAAAATAAAGAGTGTTTCTTTCACAGAGCAGCAATTTAACACTTTGCATACGGAGTGAGACAATATGTGTCTCACACTTGATTTGATCCTTGGACAGCGTGGCACAAATGATGCACCACATGGTATACTTTCATTTAGATGTGGTGTATTACAAAATGGTTCATGCAACTGTGCTATTTAAGCAGGAATGCAAAAAGAGCCGTCCTAGTGAGAAGCTGATATGCGCCGGACATTTGTTTTGATTTTAGAACCTATTTTTGGTAAGGTGAATAAAAAAATGTAAATAGTAAAAATTCTGTTTTAGTGGAAAGCTATAATAAGCATATGAAACATCGGAACATTAGTAAATTATAACAAAACATGTAAAATTACGAAAAAAATATTATGTCTTGTCCATCTTATGTTCCTGAAAAAAAAAAACAAGGAATACAATAATTCTTTTTACACCCATTGCATTGCCAAACTGATCGGGAACAAGTATTCGCTGCAGTGTTCCTGTCATTTAATTATGTTAAGGCTTTATAAAATACAACACAACGGTTTCGTTTATGGTGTACCAAAACGTGTTCTAGTTGTACTATATCATCTGCTTTTTTGTTCTCCATGTGGTCCACACGATGTTTACTGAATAATAACCTTGCAGCTAACGGCCCTCTGTATTCCGTTATTTGAATTGTTTTCTGTGTTACCTCCTTATATATTAGAAAGGAATTTACTAATGCACATCCAAAAATCAGTTCAATTGCTAATTTTCGGTGCCACTTATTACCTCGTCTAAGGCAATGAGAGTAAGACTTAAGTGGATCTGATAAATCAATGTAGCTCTTGCACCTGTTGTAACTAACGACAGCAGTTGGTTTCTCTACTTTACCGCGTGTCTGTTCTTTATTTAAGTGGTGTCTGCTTGATGTTTTGTCGTTACCATAGTCACGTTACATTTGTCTTTCCACTTTAGCATTACTATACCAGTAGAACTTTCTTCAGCAACAATTTCATTTTTTTTTTTTAATTTAGTATTAACTACTTTGGGAGAATTGAGTGACTCAAGGACTGCCACATTTGTCAGCATAGCCGTCCATGGAATTTTTAGTATATGTCTGTGCAGCCACATTTCAAAGGCCTCCAGATGATTAATGGTGGATATTTTTAATGTCCATGCTTCGACACCGTATAAGAGGACTGACCAAATATAGCATTTAACCATGCGCTTTCGAAGTTGAAGTTGCAAGTTATCATTACAAAAGAATGACCTCATTTTTAAAAATGTCGTGCAGGCTATCTCGATTCTACATTTTATCTCTTGATCTGGATCTAGTTGTTCAGTAATATGGCAACCAAGATAATTAAAACTGATATATGACCATCAACATATAATCATGCATCTTGATGTGCTAAACAGCTAAATACTAAACACCTGCCTATACCCACGTATAGTTCATAATGTGTACAGTTTTAGGCCAAATTTGTGCCGTTTGTTCTTTATATATT
This sequence comes from Diabrotica balteata, assembly GCA_918026665.1. NCBI lineage: Eukaryota > Metazoa > Arthropoda > Insecta > Coleoptera > Chrysomelidae > Diabrotica > Diabrotica balteata. The sequence continues at coordinate 79,643,073 of OU898281.1, read as the reverse complement.
GCCTAAATTTTAGGCGTCCTCTAAACGTCATAAGTGTCTCATCTATGCATACTTCTTCACATGGCACCATTACTGGACTATTGTCGCTAAAGTGCTACATCTTTAATAGCTCTTCAAAACGATCTCGAGACATTATACTTTTTATCGAATTTGTATACAAAATGTCGTTACTCTAGTATGCTTTTATTCGAGGATATTTGACTAATTCATCCACATAACAATGCCAAAAAATTTTTCCATTTCAGAAGTATTTGTGGGAACCCACTTCTTTTTGTGTTTACTCTTATTTGATGGTGTAGTATAATTTTGTAAAACCTGCTGTGCATATAATTTGGTTTGTTCAACTATATAATTTATTATGTCGTCAGTAAGGAAGATCTTGAAACAATCATATGGTTCTTGATCTATATAATTCTCGTAATACGAATATTTTATTCCGTTGTTTTCTACACTGTAATCGAATGATTTCAGCGATGTTCCATCAACTTCCCTCAACTGAAATTGCTCGCTATGACACACTTCTTCAGTAATTGTGGCCATATCAATTACTTCTTGTATAGTTACATCAATAATATTTGTTTGTTGTTCAACAGTCCTTGTTCCTTGGATTGAAATAGTTTCATATAAACCAGATTCCAAATCCATCTACAAAAAGTTTACCTGTTTATTGTTGACAAAATAAAAATAAAGTTCAATAACTTACGGTTGCAGAAACCACATTAGAAGTACCTTCGCCAGATTTTTCATCATTTTTCTTGACACGCTTTTTGGGAACTGACTCCTCACAACCATCAGAAGAATACTCATTGGAAGATTCAGGTTCATATTCTTCTAACAAATAAACATCGGCAAATTCGCTTTTATTGTCCTCATCAGACATAATCTCATCCCAAATGGCTTGCAGACGGCTCTGTTCTTTTTCATAATCTCCCGTATTGCAATAAATGGCACGATAAAAACACTCCGTCAGCAACAACTAAGACTACTTCTAACTATAAAATGTCACACTGAGAGTGCAGTACGGGTAAGATACGGCAATGCTTTTCTTATGGAGAATAAACGCGCAGGGTTGTCGGTTTTCTCCAGCTGTTGATTGCTCATTGTCTCACAGGACCAGCTTGGATAAAATGCATCTGCCGGCAGTACGAGTAAAATATTTTATATCATGTATACGTATACCGTAGAATAAAAAGACATTGATGAGTTATTGACAACGAAAACTATGAATTTTGCATATAAAACGTCAACATGAGATATACAATTGAATCATATTCATAAGACTAACATTTGAACACCTCTTTACAAGAACAACATACAATAACTGTAGTTTTAATGTTTTACATAAAATAGAAAAAACCTACATAATTTCTAGGAAAGAATTTGGAAACTTGGAAATGATATTATTTATAGATATTATATATAATATTCAAAGAAATTGGCGCAATTATGTCACTCATGTTGTTGAGAAAACGGAAACTGAGATGTGGACTGCGGACAACCTGCAAGATGACGTAGACCAATTTATAGTACATGCGAACACAGGGGAGAGTAGCGAAAGCGAATCCGGCATCTCGGATGTAGAGGACGACTTTATTATAATTAATTGAATATCTGTGAGTAACCTTGTAGCGTTTTTTATTTAAAGTGTATAGAAAAGATTTCTGTGTTACGCTCCTGTTGTTTTTACCAAAGAAAACAATCGAAATGATATTTCAAGTTTTTTTGACGAGATTTTTAAATGCGTATTAACGCTGGAAATATGTTTTTATCTCTGTGTTGCAATGTTAGGTAAAATAACAAGTTTTTTGTCGCCAAAGAGGTATTATGTTAAAACGCAATAAACCATGAATTCCCCTAATATTAAAGTTGTTTTTCGTTATTAAACGAGGATCAAAAAAAAAAGAATATTTGTTTGTTTAGGCAATAAAGGAACATTTAAAAGTTGTTTTTTTGTCGATAAGAGGAGGGAATATTTGTTTTGGTTTTAAGTGGGTCGGCGACAGGCTGCAAGACGGAAGGGAAATTTTTGGCTAGATTCTTGTAAAATGTAACGAAGCAAAAGGAGTCGAGATTTAAGTTCCAAGCGGGGCAGACATGTGAGAATGGAGTAAAAGATTTGAGAGGAAGTGATGAATAATTGCTCGAAGGGAAAGGTTGTTTTAATTGTGATGTTGTAAGCCGGCATTCATTCGCCAAAAATGGTGGAATTTTCACTCTAAGTAATATGTCGTTTCTGAAAGAGTGACCAGTAACCACTGTTTCTATTTTGGCTGAAGATTTATGATGTTTGAGCAGCGAACAAGTTTAGTTCCTGCTTGTTTTTCGTTTTTTGAGAAATCCAGTTCCTTTCCGAGATGCCTTTTACCCCACGAGAATAATATTGGAGCAGTTTTGATTTGGATGTGCCAGTTTCAGCTTCCAATAAAGCTTTCCGTTGATGTGTAGTTAGGTACCCCGCAGAAATTAGCCAGTTGTTCAAAAGTTTAAGTTAACATGTGTGAACTGAGGTAACATTTACGTTATTAATTTTTAAAGTAAAAATAGACATTTTATTTTAAAAAGACAAAATTCTTTTATAAATTATTTTTTAAATTATTTACTAGGAACCGTTTCGAAGAGTTTTGTAACCTTTTGTAAACAGATATGTAATTTTTTTTTCATTTGTATTTGACAGCTAATTTTATTTAATATGCCTTTGTATAAGCTGTATTTTGAAAACTGTTTGGTGAGACAAAAATAAATGTTTAATTTGTTTCTCTGATCTATTTTGAGTTTTATTTGAAAAAGATATTTTTTTCTATATTTTTGATGTTATACAATTATTTCCCTAGTTACAACTAGTGGTTGTAATAGGTATAATTGGGCACCTCAAGTGGCGCCCTATATTAAATTTCTTGAGGTGTTTCCGTTTATTTTCATTCTGTTTGTCCCAAGAGATTTGTATAAGTACCCCTTTATTTTTTTTGTAGTTGCCCCAATCTAACCCCCAATATCTTCAACTTATCCACGACCCAGCTCTCCAACAACCAACTGAGTGTCGTATGCACTTGTTTCGATTATTTTGTTTGCCCAATCTTGTCCCCCATATTCTTACCCTGTGGTAAGCAAAATAGTCGTTACAACCTCGAGTATTTTACACTGTATAACCAATAAAATGCATTTACCAGTCCAATCAGAGTATGGGCTTTTCGGATATTGGGCTGGGTGCACGGAAATCGAGTTCCGGAGGTTCCACCCTGTATATTTATAGCTATCAAGAAATATAATTTAAAATATATTTGTTAGTTTAATAAATATAATATAATGTTAAATAACTTACATCTAAACCTTATACCTGCTCATCTGGTCAAGTGTGGACAAGGAAAACCATTATCCCATATGGAATAACACAAGGTTTCGCTGAAAACTACCATGTTGCTATGCCAAGGAACTAGGTAAACTTATGTTGTGTGTAAAAAATGCGAGACTGCATTATGTTTTAACAAGGACAAAAACTGCACTTCAGATTTCCACAAAAAAAAATTTCATAGTAGGTGTTAAAATTTCGCAGTGATTCAAGTGCGCAACTTGTTTTTTTATAGCTATCAAGAAATGTAATTTAAAATACATTTGTTAGTTTAATAAAGTATACAGTTTTATAATAAAATTCTCGCTAAAAACTTAAGGTCTTTTTATTCAAATTCATGTCTCTTATTTGGCTACTTGAAGGCAATTATTTTATCAATATATTATTTTATAATAAATAACAGAGCCCGGCGTAGAGATCTGGGTACGGTTCTGTGACTACCACTTGGTCCTGTTTGTATCGCCAAGCACAAGGCGTGAAATCCGGCAATTGTGCATTCCTATATTAGCCGTACTGCACTCTCGGTGTGACATTTTCTATAGACACAGAATACAAACGATCTGCAAATTCAGTCACCCCACCACTGTTCCAAGAACCATGAATATGCATTTGGCGCGAAATATAGCGTGTGGTACGCGTAACAAACCACGCCGGCTGGAATAAACAAATTAATCCTTGTCCGGCGTGAAACAAACGTTGTGCCACAAAGTATATTTTAAAAAAACTTATGATATATCGAAAATCAAACAAGAAAAATTACTGTGGCATGTTCATTAGATCAAAATGAATCTAGATACACAAAACAAAAACGCCGGCTGGGGATATATTGTTTTTTGAACAGCCGTACGCAACGTGTTAATAAGATTTTCACAATTTAGTAGGGATTTTGAAACGGTGCCACAAAGAATAAAAAAATCCAGGGACCTAATGATTTATACAAGTGCTTCCAAATAATATATAATTTCTTTATGGTCCCATTTAAAAGTATCTTACAAAATGTCGCCAAGGCGCTATTAATAAAACTGAGGCTTAGTTCAGTTACCTAAAAATTTAGTAATTTAAGTTTTAAGGTTCAGAAAAGAGTTGTTTGGGTGGGACTTATTTATTTTTTTTTCCACGTTAGCATATTGAATAAATTCATTCATTTTCGCTAGAATATATGTTGAATGCGTTGTAATTATGTCCAAAATTTATGAGAACAACTATATACTAAAATTTTTGACACTTTTAATATTTTTATATTTTTGAGACTTTAAGGACTTAATAGTTATTGTCCGTCTGTTTTCTGCCTTTATGTGATATAACTATAAAGGAAAAATCTAAAAACTTGATACTTGCTACATAGCTTGGTCCAAGCCACGGGCGCCGACTCCATAAGGCCTGGGTGGGCTCAAGCCCCCTCAAAAATAATTTAGGGGGGGCGTAGCCCCCCCTAAATTTCGAAGGAGTAAAGAGTATATAAAGCATCGGAAACAGATTTTTGATTGCCGCAGAATGTGCTGAAAAGAACAATCTCATGGAAATGAACGAGAGAATTAACCTCCGCCAATGTAAGTTCGCGATAATTCGGAATACTGAAGTTCTGTTAAGTTGTCATCCATTTTATTTTAATGACATTGACATTTAATACTTCAGAAATTTGCATTTCAGTATTTCTTTAATTTACTTTAAATAAACCTAATTCACATCATATTAATCTTTCTATTAATTTAAATCCTTAGAAGGTAATTAAATACATGTACTAAGGTTTTAAATGCCTATTCATGTAATTTTAAACCATATTTACTTTATTATCAAATTGGACATGATGATATAAGCAGAATGATATTGGCAAACTTAGTTTATTAGTAAATGTGTTCTAACACGTGTTTGCAAGTAATTAATACTTAGTAAAAGCATTATAAAAATAAAAACCGCAACTTGTAGCTCTACCTGTCGCCACTCCACCAGTTAGCAAGTTATAAATAGATTGCCTACGTGACTTTTTCCAAGGTCACTGCGTTGAAGTTGTGGCCGCCTGGCTGGCCGTGGAGTGGTGGTAGGAGGGATGAGTTACAGATACCCCTAGCGCGCTCTTTGTAAACAAAACAAACGTACTGTCTACCGCCTCGGTTGTCTTGTCGGCTCTGGCTCTTGCAATCAGTTCCGTTGTTCCGTTTGCACGGTCACAAGCAGTTAGTTTACGTCGTGTTTCTATATGTTGATGTGAATGATGTGATTGATAGTAAGCAGTGAGTAGTGTTTGAGTGTGAATTATTGTAAAGTGATACAATATGGATAAGTTTGTATTTAAAAAGGCGCGTGTTGATAGGATCACAACTCCACTCCCAGCACTAGAATCATCTGTTCCGGTATCTGGAACGTCTGCCAGCAGTAACAGCTTAAATTTGAGCAGCAGCAGCAACCATAATATCATCGGTAAGGGTAAGGGAAGATCCTTTCAAAAGTCATGGTTAACCAAATATTCTTGGTTAGAATATGAAAAACAAACTGACAAAGCATTTTGTAAAGTTTGCAAAGAGGCAGAAGCGAAAGGCCTTATAAAGTTTACTTTAAAGAAAGAAGATGCGTTTACTTCTGCGGCTTTTCAAACTGGAAAAGGGCCTTGGAAAAATTTCGCACTCATGAAACTACAAATGTCCACAAGGAGGGTATTCTTAAATTGTCAACTGCTTCAAACTCAACCGTAGCTGCCCAGTTAAATGAACACATGAATAATGATATGAAAAAAGCCCGTTTAGCGTTAACTGCTATTTTCACAACTTTAAAATTCCTATGCCGACAAGGTCTAGCAATTAGAGGACATGAGGATATAAACTCAAATTTTTTGCAACTCTTGGAACTTAGGAAAGAAGACGTCCCAGAACTAAAAGACTGGCTAAATCGTTCGGTTATAAGTGGACATCCCACGATATTCTAAATGAAATAATTGACTTGCTAGGTCAGTCTGTTTTGCGCTCGGTCTTAGTTAACGTGAAGAAATGTGGGCACTTTTCCATAATGGTGGACGAAACTAGTGATGTTTCAATTCACGAACAGGTATCATTTTGTATCAGGACAGTAAATGATGATTTGACCATCAATGAAGATTTTATTGGACTATATGAAACCCCAAACACTGAATCCCAAACTCTGTTCAGTATTGTCAAGGACATCCTCTTACGTTTGGATTTGTCTATGGAAAAATTGAGAGGACAGTGTTACGATGGCGCTTCCAATATGAGTGGAAAATTCAACGGACTGCAACAGTTAATTTTAAACGTGCAGGATCAGGCCATTTACGTTCACTGTACTGCCCACAGCCTCAATTTAGCAGTTGAAGACAGTCTTCGGTGCCTGACTTGTATGAGAGACATAATGAACCTTGCAAAGGATATAATTAATAATGTTAGAGAATCCCCTAAAAGGATGGAAATATTCAGATGTGTAAGCAGTGCCAATGCTACCAGTCTAAGTGATAAAGTAGGACTTCGACCGCTTTGCCCAACACGATGGACAATGAGAGCATCAAGTGTGCAACAAATCTTGAAAAATTATGAAAGTATTCTGGAGTTGTTTGAAACCATCTCTTCCTCGAATAAGAACGACGCAGGTTATAAATGTGCAGGTTTTTTGGAATCTATGCTGAAATTCAAGACTTACTTGTTTTTACAGCTTTATTGCTATGTAATGAACCCAGTGGAAGAGGTAAATCGTAAAGTTCAATCACCTGATTTGAGCGTAACTGATTTAGAAGATATGTTCATTAACCTAGCCTGTATTTTGGAAGAAAAGCGTGGAGGATTTGAAGACTTCTGGAAGTTTTGTTTACAAGTAAAGCCACCATCAGTAGGTGAACCGGAACTAGCACGGAAATGCCGCGTTCCTCAACGCTACGAAAACAAGGAGGCTGGACCACCCCACACATTCAACACACCAGCTGAATATTTTAAAGTCGTATACATCGAAATTTGTGAAACTGTCAAGTCTTGTGTTACCAGTAGATTCGACTCAACAGGACTGTTGAAAGTGATTGCAGTGGAGAGGGAGTGTCTTTCGGTTCTAAAGAAAGGACAACAAAGTGATATGACACGTTCTAAAGAGCTTTTTTCAAAATGATCTGGACACTGACAGGTTACTCTTACATTTGTCAATGCTGGGTGACATTTCGAAACAAAAGAATGTGCAACTTGATACATTAAACGACGTTAAAAAGTTCTTTGTACTAGAACCTAGTGTAAAGGAAATGTTACCGGAACTTGTGAAATGCTTGAAGCTGCTTCAAGTTGTGCCGGTGACGTCAGCAACTAACGAACGTTCGTTTAGTGCCCTACGGCGTCTCAAAACGTACCTTAGAGCTACCATGGGACAGAAGAGACTCAACAACTTAGCAATTACTCATGCCCATCAAGATATTTTGGATGAAATAGACATTCGTCCAGTCATCAACGAGTTCATTAAAAGAAATCATGTTAGAAGATCCTGTTTTGCACTCTTCTAAGGATAGACTGCAATTTTCCGCCATTTCCGGTAAACCCTCAACTTCGATGTTATCCTAATTTCAATTTACATGTTATTTTATGATTTTTAATGACAGTTTTTTTTTTTGCAACTGCTTATATTTTAGTTTGGTAAAACTGCCGATGTACGTTCAAATGCGGAAAAAGATGAAAATGTCCAAAACTATCTAAGAACTTTATGTACCTACTTTTAGAACAAAAAATCTCAAGAATACCAAAAATGATCTTTTCCATTATTGTATACCACCCCATATATACATCGCGCCCTAAAAAAGTATTTGGACTCCGTTATTCTATAATAATTTATGTTTAAAAAATCAAGAACATCTAAATCATTTGTATGCCTAGTTTTTAGTTTCATTTTCTACGGGAAATTCGACTTTTCCGACAAATAAAACTTCACCTTCTTAAAGTACGTATGTTTTTAGACAGTTTTGGAAATGTTTATTTTTCCTTATATGACCGTACATTGGCAGTTTACCAAACTAAAAAATAAGCAGTTGTTAGTTAGTTTATTTTGTTATTCAGGCTACAATAATTTCATTTAATACTAATTATATGATTTCAATACAAGTTACAATAATTTGATGTAAATTGCAACTTATGTTACCTTTATCTAAAATAAATAGCTTTTGAACCCTTTTATGTTAGTTTTGTTACCTATTTTTTCTTTCATACTTGATATTTGCCAAAAAGGAATACAAACTAACAATAAAATGTAGCTTATATAGAATCTAACTTTGAATTCAAAGAAAATTATTCGTTTAAAAGGATAAGTAAAGTAAGAATATTTTTCAACAATAAAAAAATTTACAGACGATGGACATATTTATTAAAAGTAAACGTAAAGTTAATTGGTTTACTGGTAATAATAACCGTTGTTATTATGAAAGAAAAACTTTAACAATAACAATGTGCCATCTGCACTTAAAAATTTTTAAACAATCAATCAAAACACAAGCTTTCAAATAATGCTATACGCTCAACAAAAAGTCGATTTTTGCTTTTTTATGAATTTTTTTAGTCAACATTTAAACAAATGTTATTGTATACCACCCGTTTTACGTCGCGCGCCGCGGCGGTTAGGTTAGGTTCAAGTTATCATATCTTAGTGATTAAGGGATAAGGATATAATAACCTGAAACTAACCTAATCGCCGCGGCGCGATGTACGTAATAGAAATAATTGGTAGTATACGTATAACGGAAAAGATCCAGATTTTGCTCTCTAGCTTACTAATCTTTGGCATGTATAAAGATCTAGTCTAAAAATGTTTTCATACACCCCCCCACCGAGGAGATTAAGCCCCCCCAAAGTTTTTGGCAAGTCGGCGCCCATGGTCCAAGCTAGAACCCTATTGAATTTCTTCTTATTATTATTCTTTATAAGCAATTCTGCTTGTTCATTGGCAAAATAATACATCTATGGAAGGTTGTCAATCCGTCTTTTGCCCAGCCGTCTGATACTTCTGGTGACTTACCTCTTGCTATTTTGACGACACGGATCTCCCTCATTCTACTTATGGGGTTATTCCATTAATTTTTTTCTATTTATTGTCTATTCGCTTATACACTGTAAGGTACATTTTCTTCTAATGTCTTCGCTTCTCTTTTGATCTCTCAGCGTATTTCCTGTAACTCTTCTCAGTACTCTCACTCTCATCTCTGCTGTTTCCAGTAGCCCTTGTGTTGTAGCTGTGTCGGGTCTTGCTTCTGAGGCATAATATGTCATTATTGGTCTTACACTTACTTTATAAATTCTCGACTTTATTTCAATTTTAATGTGTCTGTTTCGCCATATAGTGTTATTAATTCATCCTGTAAGTCTATTTGCTTTTTGTACTTGATTTCTCACTTCTTTGTCCAAGACTTTTCTGTGTCCATAGCTGCACAATGTAGCTGCACATTAGTAATAATGGTATTTGTGGACCAGTCTTTTTCGACTATCTTTATCTTGGGCTATCAATATTGCGTCGTCTGCGTAACAGAGTATTTTTACTTCTTCGTTTCCCATTCTTTATCTTCTTTTCTTATTACGCTGCCTATTTCTATAGGTTCTGAACTTGTCCATCTATTCTGACTTCCATTTTGTTGTTTTGGTAGATGTTTTCAATAGTTTTTAAGATATTTATGTAAACTTCTCTATTATACAGAATATGGATTAAATCTTTGAGTCTTACTCTGTCAATTACTTTCTTTACATCACTCAGACATAGAAATGCTAGTCTATTATGCTCAAGTGATTTCTCAGTAATTTGCTTTATGACGAATATTGCATCTGTACACGATGTATTTTAGGTAAATTTTTTGAAGTTATACTGAACACTATATAAGGACCAACTTTCCCTATATCCTAGTTTTCTTTGCCAGTAAAATGAAATCCCAACTGATTTCCCAACTTTTTATTAACCAACAACAAAATACGTCTACGTTCCGTTACATTACATTCGCCAATACTACAACTATAATTTTCTCTTTCTACTTCCGGACTCCCCTTGTACATTGCAACTCGGACGAGTCCATTTGTCTTACCGCTTGCAACTATACACCGTTGCAAGACTGACCAAAAAATCTCTTTTTATTATACAAATTTTAAAAGTCCCAAACATATACTTCTATACGCTCGTTCGACGTTGGAAATTTGTACGGGAGTGAATCTGCAAAATCATTACATATGTAAGATATAGGTAAGAGAAAGACATAAGATACATTTTCTCTCTTTTTCTCTCGAGAATAACAATGTTCCTTTTGTAAATATATTTAATATTTATTAATATTATTATTCTTTTTATTAATATTATTATCATGGTAAATTAAACATGTGCGTAAGTAAGTTATGTATATTGTCATTTTTAAATACTTATGAATATTGCATTTTAATTTGTATTGTATTATTATATTGAATTATGTTGCAGTGTATTGTATTGTATTTTTATATTAATAACAAAGTAAACAATGAATTTTACTGTAGAGTATGAGTAAAACAATTTGTTTGCATTCAACTCCTTTCAGACATATATGAAAATAAAAATATACATTTTCATCAAAATATTGATTCAATCCTTCATTTACTATACTCCTATTACAGGTCAAATGTTGTGTATATAGAGCAAACGATGCACCATATATCTATATACCTAATTCTGTTTCTCTTTCTGCTCTCTCTTACCTATAGCATCACATATGTAATGATTGTGCAGATTGACTGCCATATAAATTTGTAACGGCGAACGCGTGTAGTCCCACTGGACTGCCACACCTGTTTTTTGTTTTCATCTTTCTTCTTTCTCATTATTTTTTATTTTAGTCATTATTTTTTTTACATCTTTAAAGAGAAGAAGGAAAATCTGCATACAGGCACCTGTGATACTCACACAGGTGGTGTTGGGTTCCTTACTTTATACTTTACTTACTTTATCGTGTCCGGACATGTCATTTATAATATTTCAGTCCAGTATCCGGCTACGTCGGTTCCATCTTTGTTGGCGAGCCACAAATCTTCAAGGGTACATTGATGAGGATAGTTTCTGCATGTAAGAGGATGTTTCATATTCTGTGGTTCTCCACAGTCACAGTTCACATGAATGGTCTATTTTTCCCCATTTTACCATGGTTGATTTTACTGTAGCGACCCCCGTTCTTATCCTATTCATAGTTTTCCACGTTTTAAAGTCTAGGGACTGGCGGGTCCATTAAACCTGGGGAAGAGGAAAATACTAGGTGGTTCATCCTACACTATTTCAAGGAAGCTTTTCCTAGATTTTAGTCGCTTTCGTGTTGTTCGAGCTTTTTATAGGACATGCTGCTCGTCCGCGATCTGTTTAATTTTTTCTATGTGCTCTGCAACGCCTCTGCGTGTTGAGGGTTCTGCAAAACCCGCTGCTTTATACAGATCTGAAAGTGGCGTTGGTGTCATGCACCCCGTTACTATCCTGCATGTCTCATTTAGCGTAGTATTAACTTGTTTGGTGTGTGCAGATCTGCCCCAAACGGGGCACGCATATTCAGCAGTTGAGAAACACAGTGCCTGGGCCGTTGTTCTTAAAACGCCAGGACGTGCGCCCCATTTACTTTCCGTTAGCTTTCTGAGTATGCTGTTCCTAGTTGTTACTTTCCCTCTCGTTTTTATGCAATGTTGTCTGTAGGTGAGCGACCGGACCAGAATTACTCCAAGATATATAGGTTGGTTTGTGTGTTCTAATGTATTACCATTCCACACAATTTGGAGTTTTCACTTGGCTTCCTTTGCGCGAATGTGGAAAGCGCAGACTTGGGTTTTAGAGGGATTGGGTCTCGGAAAATTCTGCAGGTAGTACGCTTTCATTGTTTTTAAGGCAGTTTCGAGTTTCTCCTCCACTTCTTCAAAATTATTTCCTTGAGCATGTTTGTGTATATATGGAAGAGCATTGGTGCTAAAACACTTCCCTGTGGGAGGCCGTTTTTTTGAACTCTCCGCCTACTTACTTTACCCTCCAGCATAACGTAAAAACGTCTTTGCAGTAAGGAATATACGACTTTTCCCAGATGGTGGTCATTGAGAGTGTCGTATAATTTGTGGAGCAATGTTTTGTGCCTTACTGTGTAATAGGCTGCTGTCAGATCTACAAAAGCAGCCCCTGTTATAAGTTTTTCTTGGACACTTTTTCTTTCTAGGACTGGACCGGTGCAAAATTTCCCGGGTCTGAATCCTCCTTGTTGTGGTATGAGGTGCTTGTCGATATTTTTTTTTTTATTCTGGCGAGTATGAGTCTCTCGTATAGTTTAAAAAAGTGACACAACAGCGAAATAGGTCTGTAGCTACTGGGGTTTTCTGGGTCCTTTCTTGGTTTTAACAAGGCTATTATTTTAGATTTCCTCCATGCTTTTGGAATTTTGCAGATTTTACAGCACATGTTATAAAATTGCAAGATCCAGTTTTTTGCTCCTTGGCCTAGATGCTTTATTTGTTCACTGCATACATCATCCACACCTACAGCTTTTCCGTTTTTTAACCTATTCATACCGTCGTGGAGTTCTTTTAGTGTAAAAGGAGTTCCTAGGTGGTTTGTTTCCGAATCCAATCTTCTCCTAGTGTTTGGGTCCTTATATCGGTTAGTAGTTCTTCCATTCGTAAGGAGCTGAGCAGAAACTTGGTTTGCTGTAACCTTGCAAGATGGTTTATGTTCTTTTTTCCAGGGTCTCAATCCACTTTTCCTGTCTGGCTTGACTTAGCTGTTGGAGTAATACTGCTCCGCAGTCAACCGTTTTTTGGCTAAAAGGATCAGTGGAATAGAGGGTTTCTAATGTTCTCATTAGTTCTTTGGACTCGCTGGACATCCCGGGAACACATTGTTGTCTACATCCTCTAGGGATAGTTTTTCTAGACACATATTTGAGTACCTCTACAAATTTTTCGTAGTTCTCTACTTTTGGTTCAAGACGTAACAGCTCAGAATCTAGCATGTCTGCATACTTTTGCCAGTTTGCCTTTTTGAAGTTAAATCTCCTTCTGAACGGAATAGCTTGTGGTCTGACAATTGAAAAGATATTTATACCAATTGGTCTATGCTGAGTTTTTGGTAAGGAACCATATACTACTTTGGTATATCGGTCTTTGAGATTGTTACTTGAAAAACAGATATCCGGGTTATATCCTCTTTTCCAAACTTTTCTCTGAAAAGATGGTGGAAGTTTAGGATCATGGATTAACGTGAGCCACTCGTTTCGGCCCATGCTTCTCTGCGTCTCCATTTGCGTCAGAATCTGCATAGCCTCAGAGTAAACCGTGACTGTTAAAGTCTTCCAGTACAAGCTGATTGGGTTGTGATTGAAAGTTCATTGGGGTGAAAATATAAAAGGCTGTTTTGGGGGCTTGTATACCGAGGTTATTGTGCATTTTCCGATCTTATTGGTTATTATCTCTATACCGTGTACATTTGTTGTTTCCACAGATGACGGGGACTATGGTTTGAGTTCTCACAAATACCGCGCTCCCATGCTTATTGTGTGGTATCTCCGCAATCAGTTTCATACCAGAGACTTTCGGTCTCGCTGCAGTTAGGTCTCTGTGGGTTTCCTGGATGCACAATACCTCATATTTCGTGTTCTTGTAGAATTCTGATAAGATGTCTTGTTTGGCTGTAGTGATGCTCTCGATATTTATGCTCGTTACTGTCAGTGTTGGCTCTGAGAAGAACCGTTGGGGCTTGATGTTTGCCATCTGATTTGGTTTGGTCCGGTGTTGGAAGGATTAGCCGTCTAGTAGTAGACGTTTCCAGGGGACGCCGTCTGTAGTGTTTACTTTGCAGTCGATGTTTCACTATTGATCTCGTGGAGGCTCCTTCCTTGTCCCCCGTTGGGTTCCTAATACCCTAACAAAGTTGTGCCAGAATGAGATGCCTGAGGGAGTTAGACCTTTGACACTTCGTCCCGTCTCCACTCCGAGACCTTCGGCATGCAGCTAAAAACTTCTCCTCTGTTACTCCAGACATCAGGATGGAAGGGCTGATTAAGGCAAAACATCTCTCCTGATACTCTGCTATCAACCGATTCTCATTCTTTCTCCCATACATTCAGCAGGGAAACTACACCCACACGAACCACCAAAGACTTTCAACCCCTTGCCTTAGCGAGGCTGCCATCTCTCTAGCGTCGTCTTTCTCTCATTCATCCTATTTCGGCCTGCGATAGTTCGAACTCCACTGAGATGCTACTGTTGATTGAGAGCGAGAGCGTAACGGCTGAGGTCCCGCAGGGCTTTGTCCTGGGTCCGACTCTGTGGAACCTGGCATATGACGGGGTCTTCAACTGCGATTATGGGGAAGGTGTTACCCCTTCGCATTTGCGGACGACCTTGCTATGCTGGTGGCGGCACAGGGCAGGGAGGAACTCTTGCTTCGGATTACTCATGCGTGTGTGTAGTTGAAGATTGGATGAGCGAGCTTGATCTTTCTCTCGCGGAGGATAAGACAGAGGCTGTAGTACTAAAAGGCTACAGAAAGAGTGACAGGGTTGTATTTGAGTGCTTGGTAGTGAGAGTGACGCCCAAAAAGTACGTCAAGTATTTGGGAACTACTCTCCACCAGTTACTTTCCAATGGCGGAGGTGGGAGGATAATGCCTGATACCGGTGGACCCAAATCCGAAAGTAGAAGGGCGCTTCATGGTGTTGTGCAGTCTGTCTTCCTCTACGCGTCCCCATTCTGGTATGAGCCGGTAGAAATACCAACTTACAAGAGGCTCATGGTACACGTGGATAGGACTAGTCTGCTGGGGGTAGCATGTGTCTACAGGACTGTGTCAGCTGTCGCTCTGTGGGTAATCACCGGCTGTGCTCCTTTACATGTACTGGCAGGTGAAAGGGCCAGGATTCATAGTGGTAGGGTGCGGACCATTGGAGAGCGAGAAATGACTGAGATAAGATTGGCCGAGAGATTAGAGATTAAAATCAGTCTTCTAAAATCAGCAGAGAACCACTTAGGAAAAGTTAAAGTTCTATATTTCTTCAATGGTACAAAGTAATTCCTATAGAAAGAACTTATAGAATATTTTTTTAGTAACACCAATATCATTAACTATACATACCTGCCAGTCTATGGAGGCAAGGAAGTTGTTTAGTGCTACGTAATTGTCCTTCCGAAAATCATAAAACAACTCATCATAAACCAAATTATTTTTATTTGTTTCTTTCACATCGAGGTTTGAGCAACATTCATAGCTCACATGATAGATGCTAGGATCTACAAGGGGATCGCTTGCTTTTAAGATATTTAACTGTCTCACATTAGAAAAAACTGAATCTAAAAAAACGTTACGATTATTGGGAATATTATTATGTTGATACAATTTAAAAAAATCAATTTACAAAGACTTAAGGAATATTCACCTGCAGGACAATGCACTATCACACCAAATTCATCATTCACCTATGATGCGTTGGGAAGATTACAATCATCAAAAACATAGATATACTGTGCTGAATATTGCAATCACCAAAAACATAGATATACTGTGCTGAATATTGCAATCACCAAAAACATAGATATACTGTGCTGAATATTGCAGACCAACATTTTCCACAGTTTGACAATGTCAGTTGTATACTTCACGAGGTAATTGTGGAGGTATGTAGATATCACTGATCAAAAACTTGACTTGATTAAGTTGACATAAAATTTTATATAATATATATATATATATATATATATATATATATATATATATATATATATATATATCTTTGCTTAACCCGATCTTTACTAATAATACTACTAACGGTTTGTGATCTTAGCTTGTTATTAACTAACACTAGAACACCGTCGCCATTTAACGTTGCATTGGTTCTCTGGGATCTATCACCCTGCACCATTAAACAGGGGAGTCAAACAGGGAGATACTTTATCACCCAAACTGTTCACCTTAGTTTCGGAGGACGTTTTTAAAAACCTAAATTGGAAATATAAGGGAATAAACATCAATTGCCGCTACCTCAGTAATCTACGATTTGCAGATGACATAATCCTGATAGCTACTGACCTACAAGAAATGCTTTTAGAACTACATACCGAATCTTCTAAAATAGGACTGAAAATTAATTTAAACAAAACAAAAGTCATGCACTCCGAAGACACCGTGACAATAATAAACGATAAAGTTATAGAAAAAGTTGAAGAATATATATACTTAGGACAAAAAATAATCCTAAATAGGGAAATTCAAACTGAAGAAATAAAAAGAAGAAGAAAGTTGGCTTGGGCAGCATTCGGTAAACTGAACTATATACTCAGAAATCAACAAATTCAATTACATCTTAGATCTAAAGTTTTTGATGCATGCATTATTCCGATATTATTATACTTAGAGTCACTCAACACTCGATGGAAAGAGCAATGCTAGGTATATCACTTACGGACAAGAAAACAAACACATGGATAAGACAGAAAACCAAAGTCACCGATGTGGTGCAAAAATCATTAAAGTTGAAATGGGAATACGCTGGACATGTAGCTAGGAGATATCTAAACAAATGGCACAGATCAATTTTAATCTGGAGACCATACCAACACAAAAGACCCAGAGGCAGACCTCCTATGAGATGGACAGATGATCTGAAAAGGACTGCCGGGAAAAATTGGCTACAAGTAGCGTACAATAAAAAACAATGGAAAGGAAGACTTGAACAGGCTTATGTTCAGATGTGGGCGTGAATGGCTAGACGAAGAAGAAGAAGAATAATATAATCTTTTCTTTGAGACTGGTGATTTCTTCTTCCAGCTTGGCAAATCTTCGCACAAACATAGAAACACTCTTAAATGCATCAAGACAGGTAGCATAAAAGTATTAGATGTTTCTGCAAAATAATTGCTTATATCTAGGATGTGGATACGCCAGAGCATTTTTCTGCAATGTATATCTTTGAACGGCAACTGTCACATGCTATTATTTGCTTTGCATCGGAATCGAGATCTTGGGAACAAGCTCTACAATTATTGTTCATTTTAACCCCAAAATTATATCTTAAAATATGTCAGCAGTACTCGGTATTTTGCGGTGTATTATTTATGAAATATAAAAAGCACTAGCCGAATTAACTTAGAGCTGAATTAACTTGTTTTCGAAAATGTTGTGCGCTGTATATATTCCATAGACATATAATACAGGATATACTGATCGTTGCAATACCAGATCGCAATACCCCTGGTGCAACAGAAAACTGGCGCAAAGCAGTCCCTGCACATCTTCCTAATTTGCCAGGTTTATCGACCACGTGACCTAAATGACCAATTAGACGGTCACGTGGCCATAAACATGGCCCACTAGAGAGAGATGAAGGGACTGCTTTGCATCAGTTTTTCTATTTATTATTATTAGTACTTATATATATTTTGTACTTTATTACTTATTATATTTCTATGATATATTCAGGTGTAGTTTTTTGCCCCAGATTCATATATATCGAAGCTAGTTGGTTCAACAAACAGTGTTTTTACACTTAAGGTTTTTGATTAAAATAGTAAGCACAACCTATTATATAACAAAATTGCGGACCCAAAAAGTTACACCCAAAACTATAACAATGTTTTTCTCGTACGCTGCTTGTGGTGCTCAAGTCTATGATACAAAAACCTCTTTAAATTTTTATTGGATCGCGTGACTGTTATTTGCAAGATAAACACCAGGTTGGAAAGTTTTTTTTGCGCTTTTCCAGAGAACTACTGTATTTTCACAATAAGGTACAGAAGAAGAATGAAGGAATAAAGGAGAAGGAGAAACAGAAGAAATACTTAATGATACAAATTAAAACAATTACTTCAAAATACCTTGTCTTCTTCTTCTTCCTCTTCCTCTTTATAAGCAATTCTGCTTGTTCATTGGCGGAATAATACCTCTATGGAAGGTTGTCACTCCAGCTTTTGCGCGGCCGTCCGATACTTCTTCTGCTGATTGGTGACATATCTCGTGCTTTTTTGACGACACGTGTCTCTCTCATTTTGCGTATGTAGTTATTCCAGTCGTTTTTTTCTATTTAGTGTCCATTCGTTTATACACCGTATGTTACATTTTCTTCTAATTTCTACGCTTCTCTTTCGATCTCTCAGCGTATTTCCTGTAATCTCTGCCGTTTACAGTAGCCTTTGCGTCGTGACTGTGTCAGGTCTTGTTTCTGAGGCATATGTCATTATTGATCTTACACTGGCTTTATAGTTTCAGTTTTAACGTGTCTGTTTCGACATATAGTGTTATTAAGGCATCCTGCCAGTATATTTGCTTTTAGTACTTGATCTCTCACTTCTTTGTCCAGGTGTCCATATTTGGACAGTGTAATTCCAAGGTATTTTATTTCCATTACTTGTTCAATACTTATGCCATCAATTTCTATTTTACATCTGGTTGGTTCTTTGCTGATTACTTTTTGTTTGAGATCTCAGCAAACTCAGCAGAAATCTCAGCAGTCTTTGCAGGCTATCTTCATATTGGGCTATCAATATTGCGTCGTCTGCGTAACAGAGTATTTTTACTTCTTTGTTCTCCATTTTGTATTCTCTTCCTTTGTTAACGCTTTTGATGATTTCATATATATATATATATATATATATATATATATATATATATATATATATATATATATTGTTATGATGTGTTGTTGTTGTATGAGCAATGAGTAAATTTGAATGATATATGTAAGTATAGGGTTTTTATCGCGGTTCTCAAAGAATTAGTTTGTAAGTACTTTTTTAAATTATCTTTATTATAACTATTATGAAACAAACCTATCTATCTAATATAAGCAATATCAATTTAAAACAATCTATCTAAAATTTGAAATTCTTACAATTATTAAATTATTAACAAAATTTGGTACCTTCTTTCACTGAACGCCTAAAGTTTTTCCAAAATTAAAGTTATTATCACCACTTGATATTTTCTTACTCAGCCAACTGGTTATCCAACTATTTTAATATGTTCCTTCTTAATTATCTCCACTCACCATATAAATTTAAATCCTTGTAATTTCCATATAATGTACTTTCAAATATACTGGATCTTGTGGTTGTATTATTGAATAATTCATTTAACTTAATCAATCTCTTCTTCTAGCTAATAATCTCTTCATTACCTCATAAATTCTTGTTAATTATTCTTTGTAATTAATAATCACATGTAATTGACTTAATAATCCTTGAATTGTTATAACTAACTCCTCAATAATAATCTTCTTGTAACTAAATTCTTGAATTATAACTTTACTGACTCACTTTACTAACTGTAACTAAATAACTAACTGACTTCTAACTGATCATACTGATAACTGAACTGGTTCAAATTACATGGCTTTTTATATGTTTTTCATTGTTTCCAGAATACTCTAGCAATAAATAATGTTCGAATCATTCTATTTGTTCTATCTGAAAATTATGGAATTCTTTTTTTGTCTGTTATGTACTATGCATACAGTCCCATTGACATTTCCAGAACTTTCCATTTACAATTTACTCGACTTTAGGCTCTCCAGATCAGAACTACACTATTATATGTAACTTAAACATTTATATGAAATATATTTTTACTATTCTACATCCACAATTATATTCTAAATTAACATTACAAAAATAAATAACTTTTTGACTTTGACACTACAGTGTATGTTTGGTTGCATATGCGGATGGCTGACTAAACATATTAAATATTAAATAAAATAAAATAAAAAAAACTTCTTAAACTTAATTCTTATGGTAAATTCTTAAAAAATACCCTCATATAATTATTTTTTAATAATATTATCTAGTATATAACTTACAAATTATGGCTCTAACCACTATTTACATTAATTAACATTGTATATCTGATTGTATATATTTCTATGTTAATTTATTGCATTTCTGCACTCACTACAATATATACATATATATATATATATATATATATATATATATATATATATATATATATATATATATATATTTATATATATATATATATATTTATATATATACATATATTCGAGATAAGAAAACAAGGAAAGTCTTGGAATGAGGTGAAGGCCTTAGCGCAAAATAGAACCCGATGGCGCGTTTTCACTGAAGCTCTATGCTCCACTTAGGAGTTCAAGAACCTTATATATATATATATATATATATATATATATATATATATATATATATCTGTTCAAAACGTCTTGCGTCGTTGTCCGATGCCTAATTTCCACGAATTTCTATCATTCCATTGTTCTTCGGCCAGGTCTCGGGAGCTCATTGCCTTTGTTATTCTCTCCTTCCATGTTCTTATTGGTCTTCCTCGTTTCTTACGATTTGGTGGTATCTATTTCATGGCGATTTTTGGTAGTCTTGTTTCTGGCATTCTTTGAACATGGCCATACCATATAAGTTGTTTCCTTTCTATGTCTGTCGCCAGTGATCCATCTACCCCCATCCGATTCCTTATTTCATCGTTTCTAATTCTGTCTGCCCTGGATATTCGAAGTGATCGTCTAAATACATCCATTTCTGTTGCTTCGAGTTTTCTTTTATTGCTTTCTGTTAGTCTCCATGTCTCTGTACCATAGGTTAAGCTGGTTTTTATGAGAGATTCATATATATTGTATTTTCGTCTTTTACCAATTTCTGAGTTCCAAAGAACTCCGTTAAGACATCCAATTGTTCTACGGGCCTGGGTTATTCGTTTTCTAATTTCCCTATTGTCTGTGCCTGTGGTGTCGAAATCAATTCCTAGGTAGGTATATTCAGTGCAGAATGCAATTTCGGTTGTATCCATCTGAATGTTGGATAGTTCTGCGCCTATTGGGAGATATTTTGCTTTTTGTGTATTGAGTTCTAAACCCCACTTTTTGTATTCTTCCTGTAGTTTTCTGGCCATATATGTCAGGTCTTCTTTATCGTTGGATACAAGGACTTGATCGTTGCAAACTGTACGGTATATAGGCAAGTTTCTCCCAGGTCAATGCCCATTCCACTTTGCACTTTCTCTTCCACTGATACAGTGTGGGGGAAGCAGCTAGAAAATTACTCACACTTTTTAAAAATTTATTGGACTATCCAGGGAGTACAAAATAGTATAACAGAGTATAAGGGCCAGATTCCTCGCCTTGGCTGATATTAAAGTTTATGGATTTAAATTAAAATTCAATCTTCCCAATGCGTCATAGGACAATGATGATTTTAATGTGATGGTGAATTGTCTTGCAGGTTATTATTGTGAATATTGCTCAAGCCTTTGGCTTTTTAAAATTGTATCAACATAGTAATATTCCCAATAATCCTAATGTATTTTGGATTAATTTTTTTTAATCCTTTATAAAAAGTATGTAATAAAATACCGAAACGGGCTATATCGCAATGACATTACAGAACGTGTTCGTAATGTGAATTCCATCATCAGCGTTACCTGAAAGTATATAATCACTGTAATTAAAAAGAACGTAAAATTTTAAATGTTGACTAAGGTTAATGCAAAATGTGGTTAATACTTCGAAGTATACATTCTATGACCACTAAAATTTATGGGTGAAAACCCGTTTTCACCTTATAATACGGATAATACTGTCATAATAATTTTGACTATTGTTTATTTTAACTAATTCACTAAAAATTGTACAATGGGAACTCACTCTATAAAATATTGCGGTTACCATAACGTCCAAATAAATTAAAATCAAACAAAAATGTCATAGATAGATGTCAAGTAGATATGTTATCGAAATCTAAATTTTTACTCTTATAGTTGTAAGTATTGAAATATTCACTTTGTTTAACACATAATAATTATTATAATAAATTTACAGTTATATCCTGAAAAAGTCACAAAATCGTGACGAAATATTGAGACATAGAACAAATAGAGTTTTATTTCTACAGACCAATTATATAACCACAACTATAAATCAATATATATATATATATATATATATATATATATATATATATATATATATATATATATATATATATTTATCAAATTATTCTCGACCGTACTGTGTTTAATATTATTTGTAGTTTCAGCAATTGGTCTATATGAAATAAAACTCTATTTGTTATTTCTCAATATTTCGTCACGATTTTGTGACTTCTTCAGGAGAAAACTGTAAATTTATTATAATTATTATATGTAAATAAAATGAATATTTCAATACTTACAACTTAAGATTAAAAATTTAAATTTTGAAAACATATCCATTTTAAAAAAATGACATTTTTTGATTTTAATTTATTTGGGAGTTATGGTAACCGCAATATTTTATAGAGTGAATTCCCATATATATATATATATATATATATATATATATATATATATATATATATATATATATATATATATATATATATATATATATATATATATATATTGTTATGATATGTAAAATCGAGAAAAATATTGGTTTGATTAAAATATTTCAAAGTTCAAAAACATTAAAATAATTCAGATAAGTAGGATAATAACCATCAAACATTTCGAAGAAGGAAAGTTTTTAAATTTTTGGATTACCTGTATTAAACAAAATGTAAGTTCTGCATAAATTATTTTCTTTGTTATAATATACGTGAGTGACCCGCATAATTTTAAGTGAAATCCAAAGACAATTGAACCGGGTTTTCCTAATATATTAATGCAGTGATTAAGGACAATAGAATAGATTTTAGAAAGAGGTTTTTGTTAGTTTTTAAGAATTGTAGAAAAATATTATTTGTAAATAAGTTTTAGGAAATTTTATAATTATAGGTAAAAATTTGTTTGTTATCGAAATGAAAAAATGGGGGAATTGTGACGAGCTTTGATTGGCGGAGATTGAAAAAGGTGGGATAGATATGTAGGAATGAAAGTTTAGCTAGATTTTTGAGAGAGAAAAGATAATGAGTTGGTTTCCAAGGGTGCAAGGCGAACGGCCGTTTTTTCTCGGGTAGTTTCCCAGAGGTAGGAAGCAGTAGCAGTGAAAGTTTGTGAGTTTTCGTGTAGTTAGTGTATCTGACAGAAGCTGATCCAGTAAAAGATTGGTCATATTTTTCTACTTATATTCCAAGAGTCACTGTTCAGGCCAACGAGAGATTCAGTTTATTGAGAGAAGAAGAAGCTAGCATAATTTGAACGATTCGTGCATTTGAAGGAGATCATTAAGGACGATAAACTTGCAATAATTTGTTGTAAGATTGCTGATTATTATCTCATATAATGATATCTCATATAATGATTTGAAAATCATTATATGAGATTTTGTTTATTGAAAACATTTGAGTGTGAATTATTTCATTATTTTTATTTAAATATATAGTATTATATCATATGTGTTTTTTATTATTCCGGTATTCTTTGGACCTTACCTTTTACATGTAATAGCATAGATATTGAAGCACGAATTTAACCCTGAGATAAGAGAATTAAAAAGTGTGATAGAGTCATAATCATATCATTTAAATAATTTTAATTAATTAATTAATTAATTAGCTAATTAATTGCTTGGCGCACCAAGACTTTAAATATCACAATAATATATATATATATATATATATATATATATATATATATATATATATATATATATAAAACATTATTGATCTTACCGTAACTTAGAATTGTAGAGTTAGAATGTTAAAAACTTAGCTAGTAACAACATAGTGGTGTTTTTTGTTACTATGTGCTAAAAAAAGTTTTTTTTAAACGTTGGAAATGTATGGCAGCTTTGAACTTAAAATGCAAAGGTTTACCCAAGGTTAATCGAAAAACCCAATGTAACTTTTAATTACAGGAAATAATTCTTTAAATTGTCGGCAATTACTAAATTTTTGATTGTTAGAAAATTTAAATGTGAGGTTCTGTTTTATCAGAACGCATGTGCTGACAATTCAAGTAGTACTTTTAAATCTTTATGTCTTTAAGTTTCATTGGTAAAACCGAATGAAGTTAAATCCCAGTATAGGGAAATATTATTTTAGATTTTCTTAATTGAAAATTTTTATATTGTTCATGTATTATTATAATAGTATCTTATTGAGATGTATATAAGAAAAGCAAGGGAATGTTATCTTTTTTAGTTAATGAAAAATAATTATTAAAGTAGGTTGGTTGTTAATAGATCAGTCAAGTTAGTTATCTGTGATGTTGCATTGTTCTTGGTATCTGATTTACGTAAGAAGTGGTATATATCGCTTAGCTTGGGCAAACAAATGCCAGAAACTTTACTGTAGAACAGTAATATATATATATATATATATATATATATATATATATATATAATATATATATATATATATATCAATGGGAAAATGTCAAGATGGCAGCTTTGATGTCATTAATGATGCAGATGAACAAGACAATGGAAGAGAATATGAAAAAAATGGAACAGAAATTGGAAGAGAATTATAGAAAATTAGAAAAGAAAATAGAAGAAAATAATAATAAAATTGTAAAACAAATAGATAAAAAACTTGAAGCTGCAGAGAAAAAAGTAGCAAATGAAATAAAAAATATACAGCATGACTACAAGAAAAGGATATAAAATGAGAGAACAGAAGTAAATAGGATTATTCAAGATAATAGATATTCTAGATATACAACAGAAAATAGAGTTGCAGAAATGTAACTTAGAAGTTAAAATTAACGAAGACAGGAGAAAGACAGAAGAAAAATTAGATGATATGCAACAAAATATCCAAATAAATAGTAATCAAATAAGAAATGTACAACAGAGAATAGATGATATTTCACAAATGAGAGACATAGGGAGACCTTACGTAAATTTAACAAATGACACTGGGATTAAATTCTCTGGTAATATAAAAAATTTGCATCCTAGAGTATACATAAATAGTTTAAAACATAAATTAAGATTAGTGAATAATATTAATGATATTAAAGATTATATTAGAATGACACTAAGTGGCAATGCGGCAACCTGGTTTGCCAGTATTGAAAATTATTTGGATAATTTTTAAACATTTGAAAATAACTTTTTAAATTATTATTGGGGTGAATTAGAGCAAGCTAAAGTTAGGGAAGTTCTATATTTTGGAAAGTATAATCACAATTTAAGATCAAATATGGTAGATTATGCATTAAAACTGATAACGGTTGCAAAATATTTAGAACCACCACTTAGAGAGGATGAAACAGTCTTAAATGTATCTAGACATTTTAATGCCGATGTTGTGCAAACAGTAACTGTACAAAATATTGAAACAATCGATAGTTTTATACAAACGGTAGATAGAATACAAAGAGGTAATATGAAAAGTAATAATGATAACAATGATAGGATGAACACTAATAATAATAGAAAAACAATAATAACTTTCAGTATAATAAGAATAATAATTAACAATATAGACAATCATATAATAATAATAAATATGGTAGTAATTTGCAAAATTTTAATAACAATAACAATAATCAAAATCGACAAAATGTTAATAACAATACTAGTTATTATAGACAAAATTTTAATAACAATACTAATTATAATAGACAAGATTTTAACAATAGGAGAAATACAGAACGACCTAATTACAACAGACAGGTAAATTATGTACGAAGGAATAGAAGCTGTGAAGATAGTGAACGAAATAGTACAAGGCAAGAAAATATGAGTAGAAGTCATAGTAGTGAACGATACAGGACATTAGATCCAAGTGGTCAGACTCAATCTGACAATTTTAACAATCCAAATTTTGTTCAGTAAACTTTCTGAATTACAAGTTGGGCCATTGCCATTATGAAAAACCTTCTGAATTTATTTCTTTAGATGAAGATAAAATTATTGAATCTATTAATTTAATTTATATAAATGCTATGGCCAAAAATAAAATGATTAAGGTTATGATAGATACTGGTTCAGAAAGTATTTTAGTCTCGGAAAATTTTATTTTTAATACATTAAAACTATCAGATATAATAAAGATTCCAAAAATTAAAATTGTTGGTGCAAATAATAAGACGTTGGGTGAAATTGATAAACTAGCCAATTTTAAAATTAATATCCTTAATAAAGAAATTAATATGCAAGGATTTGTTGTCAAGGTTTTATGTGTTGATATATTAATGGGAAATGACGAATTGGAAAAGAAGAAAGTAAAGATAGATTTTGAAGAAACAATGGCAACTTTGGAAGTAGTGAATAATTAAGGAATGGAAATTTCAAGCAGATGGATGCCTACGAGGTGAAGTGCGTAAAATTGGAAGCAAGGAATAATGATTACATAATGAAAAATAATGTTATTCGTAAAGAAGAAGATATGATAAATGTTTTAAGTTGCACTGAACAATATAAATCAATAGTTGATTCAATACTGCAGCAACACAAGGGACTTGTCAATAAAGAAAATAGAATTGCACAAAATTATATCCATAGTATAAAAGTTAGAGAAGAAAAAGATTTTAAAACAAAATCATACACAATACCTTGTAAATACAGAGAAGAAGTAAACAGTACGATTAATAATATGTTAGAAGATGGAATCATTGAGAAGGCAGATACACGTTTCATAAATCCTATAGTGGTAGTACGTAAAAGATCAGGTGAAATCAGGCTATGTTTGGATACAAGGAATATTAACAAGATCACTGAAAAGCAATTTGAAGCACCAATGAGTATAGATGGAATACTAGGAAGAATTACAGGAATGTCATTTTTTACTAAAATTGATTTACAGCATAGTTTTTGGTTAATACCTCTAGAAAGGAAAAGTTGACAGTATACAGGATTTCAGATAGATGGAGTAGTACATCAATTCAAAGTAGTACCATTTGGACTTCAATCATCTTGCAGTTCTCTATGCAGATGTCTTCATGATATTTTGGATCAATATGAACAATTTGTAATTCACTACATTGATGATATATTAATTTTTTCTAAAACGGCTGAAGAGCATGAGAAACACCTAAAAATAATAATTATTATAAAAGGATGATACCAGATCTAAGTATAAAAGAAATTCCATTACTTGAAATGCTGAGAAAATGTGTAGAATGGAAATGGGATCAGAGGAGAGAACTAGCATTCCAAGCAATCAAAAACATTTTTCTGTCAAATTTAAAAATATACCATCCTGACTACACAAAGCCATTCATATTAAGAACAGATGCCCCAATAGAGAGATTATCAGGGGTATTATTACAAATACACGATGGGGTCGAATACCCAATACAATTTATTTCAAGAATTACAAAGCCACATGAAAAAGGTTACTCAATTTCAGAATTAGAACTAGCAAGGATCATAGACTGTGTCACAAAATTAAAATTTTATTTGTTGGGTAATGAATTTACCATAGAAACAGATCATCAAGCTTTAACATATATAATAATTGATGGATTCGACCGTTACTTGATGGAAATTCATTTTATGTAACAATAAAACACTGAAAACTTTGTTTTCAAACTTCCACAAAATTTATTTTAACTCTTCACTAAAATTGATCTGATCTCTTATGATTTCTTCTTTAGAATATAATCCAGTGCTTTCTACTAACTGATTTAATCCAATGTTTATTGTTCGCTGTACTTTTTGTGATGTATTTTCTAACCTTGAAAAAGCATCTGCCACTATGTTGGATTTTCCAGAAATGTATTTGATTTCAAAACTGTATTCACTCAGTATTAGGCTCCAACTGTGTACTCGACTGGTTCCATATTTGTTATTTAATATAGATGTTAAATGTAACAATAAAACACTGAAAACTTTGTTTTTAAACTTCCACAACATTTATTATAACTCTTATCACTACAGCTGTTTCGGCTGATTGCCTTTCTCAAGTGATATATTTTTATCTTGCGTTTACAATTTATAGTCTCTAATGAAATAGGTTGAGGAGGGGAGAACTGTTTGTCTCAAGTTGGTCATTCAGAATTATATCTGTGTTTTTTAATTTGCTGATTTCTATAGATTCTAACAAATATATCTTAAGGCCTTTATTTTGAATGTGAAGAATTTTAAATTTGTCATTAACAGAATGATTATAATCTAGCAGGTGAAGTGCGTATGTGGAATCTGTTTTTCTGAATATGAAAAACTAAATACAGTTTCCATGGATTTCATCTCAAATTTAGTTCCCAGTCCAACAGGAAATAAGCATATACTAGTGATAGTTGATTTATATACAAAATTTATTAAACTATATCCATGATTAAAAACAAATGTTAAATGACCATTTAGAAATTGCATAATAGATAAAGCTACATATTTTAACAAACAAAAATTTCGGGCATTTTGTGAGAAAATAGGGATCAACATTCATTTTACAAGTATCAGACATCCTCAAGCAAATCCTATAGAAAAATGTGTTAAAGGAGTTATAAAATATTTAAGAATAGTATGCCAGGATCAACATGTGACATGGCAGCAACATATTGAACAAGTAGAATATTTTTTAAATAATATACATAATTTAAAAACAGAGGAAGTACCAGAATATTTAATGTTTGGTCATATAGGAAACAGAAAATGGATTAGTGAATATAAGCAAGATATGTTAGAATAACTACTGCAGAGTGTGAACAGGAGAATTATGAGGAAGCTGAAAAATATATCAGAAGACAAAATCGAACAATTAAAAACCAATCACATTTCAAAAAGGAGATACAGTTTTAATTCGTTCACTTAGAAAGGGAAATTTGAGAGAAAACCGTTGTAAGAAATTACAACCAATGTTTGAAGGTTCATACAGAATCGAAAATCATAATGGACTGAACAGTTATATGTTGATAGATGCAGATAATTAACTTACATTGATATTTCATATTAATGATATTTTCAAATATCATGAAGAGATTGAATAATGTTTTCTATACTTTTAACACTGATAGCAGTAAATAATAACACTACAAACAGTTCACTATATGAAAACACTGATACAACCATTTCATTAGACAGACTTGATTTGTTAAGAAGGACAGATGGTGGATTTCATTGTAGTGCTACAATTTATCAATTTGACATCATGCTTTTGGTATTTCTGAGCAGGTGTTGATTTTGTCCTTTGTTTGTGCCCTGAAAACCATAGTTTGGGGTTAGGTATAAATTGATTGTGTAAATGTCTTTCTAAAAATAATATGAAAAGTGTAAACCTTAACATTCATATTGATGTAGCCTTTTGAACAGAAAGAAGAAAAATGAAATGGTTTCCTAAATATTGTCTATAAATAAACACCAAACAATATAGACGCTTAGATTATCTATTTTCTTTGTAAACACAATAGCTTCCAATTGACATGACAGTTGACATAGACAGGGAACATAGGTGTACTTAATAGAACAATTAAAGATAAAAAGTTAAATTATCTAATTATTTAATTATTATACTTACGAATGTGTATGGATAAGAAAATAAATATTTAAAAAAATAATAAATGAATTATTTCTTTTAAAATTAATTATGGGGTATTGAGATAATATTAAATATAGGAGAAACGAAGGTAATCTAAATTGAACTTAAGTAGTGATTAAAGAAATAATTTATAAGTTATATACTAGAGAATATTATAAAAAGTATTTATATGAGGGTATTCTTAAGAAATTAGCATAATTGTTTATTATTTATTATTATCCCGGTTTTTTATAGCGTTCTTCGCCTTCCGGTTCCCAGTTTCCAGCTACGTCGGTCATTCCATTCGCCAGGGTGAAGGTTTCTTTCCGAAAGTGCCTTCTGAATGCCGCCCAGCCAAGATTGTTTTGGCCTTCCTCTCTTCCTTATTTCCCTTGGCGTCCATTTTAAAATTTTGTTTGGCCGCCTGTCGTCATCCATTCTTTCTACATGACCATACCAGATCAGTTGTCTCCTTTGAATTTCGTCAATGATGGTTGACTTGACTCCCTTTATATTTCTGATATGGTCATTTTGTATTCTATCAAGCCTTGATTTTCTAGCTGATCTTCTCCAGAAGTCCATTTCCAATGCAAGTAGGCGTCGCTCAAGGGATTTAGTAAGTTGCCATGTTTCGCATCCATAGAGCACTATACTTTTAAAGATGGAGTTAAAGAGGAGATGCTTTCTTTAGGCATCCAATCACCCTTTTTCCTTTCACGATTCTTTGCTCTATCTCTTTTTCGGTGCGCCCACTCTTGTTGATTGTTGTTCCCAAATATATATAGTCATCACAGTTCTTGATTGTTTCATGTTCGTTGACCATTAGATCTTCTACTTTATTCCCGATGCATAAGTATTGCGTTTTGTTTCTATTTACAGAGAGGCCCCATTCTTCATATGTTTTAAACAACCGTCTCGTCATGAATTCTAAATCTTCCTTGTCTGCTGCCACTACTACTTGATCGTCCGCAAAATGTAGAGTGTATAATGTTGTATCGTTGTCAAGTTGGATCTCCATTCCTGAACAAGATCTTCTCCCGTGTTTTAGTGCTTCATTTAAATAGATCTTAAATAGTATTAGAGAGAGGCAGCATCCTTGTCGTAAGCCTTTTGTTACTGGAAATTCTTCTGATAAGGTGTTGTTTAGTTTGATTTTTGATGATGCTTTTTTGTATAATTGTTTGACTGCGGCGATGATCGTGCTATTTAATGAAGATCGTTCAAGAGACTACCACAACTTTCTCACAGGAATCGTGTCATAAGCTTTTGTGAGATCCACAAATAAAAGATGTATTTCCTGGTTTCTTGCAACTTTCTTTTCATTCAGTTGTGTTAGGGTAAATATGTGGTCTACGCAAGATCTTCCAGCTCTAAATCCTGCTTGCTGTTCAATTTCATGAGGTTCGTATTCTTTCTCAATCATGTTTTTTAAGATTTTACCAAACAGCCTGCTAAAGGTACTGGTGACAGAGATACATCTGTAGTTTCCGCAAATATATTTTGGACCTTTTTTTGTGAATTGGAGTAATCCATGCTTCTTTCCAACTATTCGGGATTTCTTCCCCATTTAAGTATCTTGTGAATAGCATTTTAATATAGCTTATTAGTTTTGGTGTTCCGTTTTTTAGAAGTTCTCCTGGTATGTTCTCCGGTCTGGATGCTTTGTTATTCTTCATCGATTTAAGCGCTTGTTGTATTTGTTCTTCTTCCACGTTGACATATTCACCTTGTACTCGTATTCGTTGAGGTGAGTCAGTATTATAAATATCTCTGTCTTCATTCAGTTCCCTTGCGTAATGATCTTTCCATGCATCTATCTGGATGGGCTGTATTCGACTTCTATTTGATGTGTCGGTTTTCAGGGTTTTTATTAATTTCCATGCCGCTGATAATCGCGCTCCTCCGATGTAACAGTCAACTTCTTTACATTTTGCATCCCATGTTTCATTTTTGTTGTTCCTTGTCATATCTTTAAATATTCTTTGTTGTTCTTTGTATATTTCTTTATCTTCCAAGATTCTTAGTGTTCAGCCATCTTTTGTACGCTTTCTGTTTCTTATTTCTTTGCTCTTCAAGCTGTGTATTCCAAGTGATTTTTCCCGCTGATCTGTGGACTGTTCTGGTTTCTTCGCCTAGAGCTTCTTGGGCTGCGTGGTGAATACAGTCAGTTATATGTTCGTATAATTGGTTGGTTTCAGCAGTTAGGTATTCCTCGAGTAGTTTTTCTTTTAATCTATTTTGGTATAAGATTTTAGTGCTATATTCTTGTAGGCTTCTGACATTATATCTCTTCAGATTTATATCAGTTTCTTTTGGAGTGTTGATGCTTTCAACAGGTCGGTTAAATGGAATCAGAGTCTTAACCGCAACCAAATAATGGTCAGATCCACATTCCTTACCCCTGTAAGCCCTAGTGTCCTGAATGTTTAATTTAGTGTTTTGTTTTGTAATGACATAGTCGATAATAGATTTTATGTTTCTAGTGTCTTGGTGCCAAGTGTATTTATGTATATCTCTATATTTGAAATAACCGTTCCATATTCTTAGCTGGTGTTGTTGGCATAATTCAATTAGTCGTCTACCATTATCATTTTCAGCCTCTTCACCATATCTTCCGATTACAGGATCTTTCTCCCTTTTTCCTACTCTCGAGTTAAAATCCCCCAGAAGTATTATTTCTCTCTGGTTTCCCACTTTCATAAGGGTTTCGTTTAGTAGGTCATAAAATTTATCTTTTTCTGTTAGATTTGCGTCATAGTTTACACCATATATTCCTATAATTGTTAATTTATGTCCTTTTATCGTAATATTTACTGAGGCTAGTCTCTCATTTATTGTTTCCCAGCTAGTAAGACCTTTCTGATTAGCATAATAATAAGTTAAAAAGTTTTTTTTAATAATTATCATCTTATAAATGTATTTAGGTGCTCCATGTGCATAGGCAACCAAATATACACTGTATTGTGACATTTGTAAATAGGAGTGAATTTGAACAGAAAGTAGACATTTAAAATGATAATTACGGATTTAAAATAGTGTTATGTATTAATTTAAGGAGTTTAATTTACATATAAGTTTACATTCTGATCTAAAAAGCCTAAATTTCCATAAAATTCTCCATAGAAAAGTTAAGAATTATCTGGAACTGAAATAAGACGTCAATAGAAGGAAGTTAACCTTATTTGCGTAGTAGAATATTCGAGTACATTCATATATCTAGAAATAGAACAATTCGAATATGATTTCTTTCAAGAATATTCTTGAATATTGAAATGATATAAATACTCGGTGGTTTGGAGAATAGAGAACACTTGGACAGTTAGACAGTTAGTTAGTGAATTAATTAAGAAGTTAGTCAGTCAGTCGTACAAGCAGTATACAGTGGAGAGTATGCAAGACAGTAGTCAGTAATCAGTGATTTAGTATGAAAGTTTTAATAGTATTGGAAAGTATATTACATGAAGAATAAAAAATAGTATTAAGAGAGTATTAGTTGGAGAATAAAATTATAATATCTATATAGTGATTGGAGATTATAAGAAATTAAAATTATAATATTTAATTATTAAAATTATAATGTTATGGTGATTGCGAGATTGGAAGAAAAAAAAATAAGATTATAAGAAAGAAGATTATTAAAAAGAAGAATAAACAAGAAAGAAGAATATTTTGCCCATTTATAAATGCTATTAAGAAGAAAAATAATTTAAACTGCTGGAAGCTGATAATTAAAACATTGTGGTGTATTCGGAAAATGCAATTTCACAAAAACAAGGATAACCGAGGCTGATAAAGAAGATATTGAGTGGTGATTAAACCCTTTATTTTGGAAAACAGTTTCATTTAGGCATTCAGTGACAGAAAGGTACCAAATTTTGTTAATATAATTTAATTATTGTAATAATTTCAATTTTAAGGTAGGTTGTACTAAATTTATATTGTCTATATTAGATATATATGTGTGTTCATAATAATTATAATAAAGATAATTTAATAAAGTACTTACAAACTAATTCTTTGAGAACAGCGATAAAAACCCTATACTTATATATGTTATTTTAAAACACTCATTGCTCATACACAAGCAACACATCATAATATATATATATATATATATATATATATATATATATATATATATATATATATAAACCTAGAAGAGCTAAGATTAATAGTATTAGAGGAATTAATACTAACCTCAACAGTCTTCCGGGTTGAACCGCGTCGATTATCATTGCGCCGAGCTTTCGACATCCCCTTCGATTACTTCATCAGGGCTTTCGAGGTCTCAGTTCCCCGTGCCCCTGGAGACTACTACACTGATCACTAATCAATCCATTACTGGTGCTGGGAATAGAGGACGGGTCATTTATACCGTCGATGGTGACGTGTCTTGGGTGGGGGCCAGCGTGAGGTTTAGCGCGTTGTTTGACACGAACATTTTTGACAGTAGGATTTTTATTGACGGGTGGAGCGGACGGTATTTTCTTTATGAGAGGTCTCCAAGTCGAAGGTAACCGTATGCCGTCATCTCTTTTATTGACACAATTTGCTCTTTTTTTAATTTCTATGACTCGGATAATTCTTGGTTTATAGAAGCGGGTGTTGT
The DNA here is from genome assembly GCA_918026665.1 of Diabrotica balteata. Classification (NCBI taxonomy): domain Eukaryota; kingdom Metazoa; phylum Arthropoda; class Insecta; order Coleoptera; family Chrysomelidae; genus Diabrotica; species Diabrotica balteata. Next base: position 79,608,836 of record OU898281.1, on the reverse strand, counting down.
TTATCCTGTATAGGATCGGGAGCAGTGTGCACAAGTGATTTTCGCGGTAACCGTTTTGGATGAGGGCTCGTTTTAAACTAGAGAGCTCTCAGCTGGTCTTCTTGCGTATGGAAGGCGTATTGATCTTGTGACAAGTATATTAGTGACTGAATTAATTTTGTGAAGTGGAATGATGAGAGATGGCATGCAACTAACGATTGGTATAGGTGAGTTTTCGATAAACAGAGTGATGAAAACCTTGAGATTCGTTTTTCTTTATGATAACGTCGAGAAACGGTTAGGATGAATCAGTTGCCACCTCCATCGTGAACTGAATACTAGGATATATACCATTCAGATGGATTTGAAAAGACGTCAAAGCATCCCTGCCATGGGGCCAAATGACGAGTATATCGTCAACATATCGTAGCCAACGTGTGGGTTTGAGGATTGATGTAGATAGTGTTTGGGTCTCGAAGTCATCCATAAAGATATTGGCAATTACTAAAGATAGTCGGGAGCCTATTGGGTCGCCATTTATTTGTCTGCAGAATTGATTTTGAAATATGAAATAAGTGTTGTACGTACATAGTTTAATGAGAGATATGTGGTCTTGCTGGTTACTGTATTTAGTTTTCAGACTATTTAAGAGTTTTGTGTATAGGAATGTTTGGAAAGAGTGAATCGATTTTAAAACTTACTAAATTGTCTGACGATGAGATAGGGTATTGTTTGAGAAGTTCCATAAAATGAAAAGAATTTTTGATGATTTTTCAATTTTGGCAAGCATTTTCAGCGAGTGGTTGTAGAGTTTTGGCCAATGGTTGTTTTATGTCAACTGGAAGAGAGGTTTTAGTGATAATGGCTTTTGTTGTTTTCTCCAGATAGGTTGTTGGATTATTTGGAATTTATGTGTAGTCTGGAGTATTGGTGAGATTTAAGAGTTTATTAATATAAGAAGTGTTTAGGATGACAGTGGCATTGCCTTTATCGGCGGGAAGAATGACTAGATTTGGATTTAACTGAAGTTCTTTCAGGGTATTTTTTTCTCGAATTGGCTAATATTCGGAGTAGGAGGCTTTGAGTTTCGAGGAACTAATTTTGATTGATAACAAAAATTTCTAAAAATTATTATGAAAACTAGAAAATGAAATAGCAGTTAAATAGCTTAAATATAAAATATAATAACCGCTTTACATACGCCACCATATACAGTAACAAAATCACCAAAAAGAAAATATCTACAAATAGCATTTGTTTAGAATTTTTTAACAGTTTTCAATATAATTATTATCATCATCTTCTGTATTAACATCTTGGCAGATGTGTTTTGGTTCATCATTGAGTTTTAGCAGTTCGGACAGTCTGATTAATGATATTTCTCCACTGGTCGAGGTCATATGTTACGTGTACTGTATCGGTATACTGCTTGTTGAGAAACTTTTTCGTAATGTCTGTGATCTGCCACCTTGCCGTTGACTCTGGGGCCTTCTTTGGACCGCCAACCGCTCCATTCCGTGATCACTTCGAATGGATATGACCAAAGAGCTTTAAAATTCTAGAGTAAACAGTACTAGAGAGACGGGTTTAATTACATCTAGAACCGAGATATTCGTACGGCGAGTCATCCATGAAATTCGAAGCAGTCGTCTCCATGTTCACATTTCGAAAACGTCTATGCGTCGTCTATTTGATTCTTTAACTGAATAATTTGAAATAAGTTAAACCTTTTTTGGTGCTGCACGTTTTTTATTTGAGGTATAATACCCACTGTCCTACTAGTAGTAAGATTGTTTAGTAAAATTGTTATTGTTACATATTGCTATAAGTACATTTAAGATTACTTACCACTTTGAAGCACATCGACATAGTCTATGGGAACAAGAGGTGTCATATTATAAGTATTACTTGAAACTATTAATAAATGTACAGGTAACTCTTCTCAAAATTATTACATCATGCTTGTATAACAACTCCTTATCTTCTTATTTCGAACTGGAAAAGCAATGGAGAGAGTCAGATACTTCTGATGTTAAAGTAACTAAACCTGCATGTCTTTCCAGCTGGTGGGCCTCTTTTTGTCCTACAATTATACTATGTTACATATATAGATTTACATCTTTCAAATACTTCTGTGCTGTCTTAATCATCTTACACAAACTCCAGCACTACATCAGGCTTTGGCTTTTTCATAGGGCCATCAGCTGTAGCCAGGATGCTGTGACGCAATGCTGTTGTTTCTCTGCATTGTCTTTGATAAAAAATTGTAATGGTCAATACTTAAGCATTTGCTTAAATAAATAAAAGTATTCTACCTTTGCTTTAATTTGTTCCACAATTTGCCTAGTTTTTCGAAGTCCTTGGTGTATTTACCTCAGGCTGGCAGTTGTATGTACTTGTAATGTACTCTCAAATTTTCTTCTTTTTTTTCATTATGTGTATTTTTTATTTTCTACCATATTATTATCTGTTACCAGCTAGCTTAAAAGTACAATATTTTCTTTAGTTGAAGACTCTGCATATTTAGTAAAATTTCTGCTCACGTAAAAATCACATGAAAAGGGTACTCCTGTTAAGATAGACAAAATGCCCTAACTACCAGAATTCAATTTTTTTCTTTATGTTTTTTTTACGTTCTATGTTTAAAATCGGTGGTTGGGTATCGTTCTCGTTTAATAAGTTTGTCCCAACCACCGATGTCCTGTTTCAAAAACAAACGGAATACCAAAAAGAGCTAAGCACAAGACTAAAATCAATAGAGACCCTGAAACAAATGGATATAAACGGACTAGCCAAGAAAATAAAAGTACCTGTATCAACATCGGCTAAGAAAATATGCTCAAATACGAAAACAGCCAAAACATCTAAACTCCAACCTAATACAATTAAACTACTCCAAGAAAGACGAAAGAGAACAGATCGAACTTCGGACAGCTTTAAAAGTTTAAACAAAAACGTGAAGAAAGAAATCAGGAACGATCATAGAAACCATAATAACAATCTAATAAAAAATATAATACAAGATAACTGCAACATGAAAGTACTCAAAGCAAAAAACTCAAGCGGCACAACAAAAATCATAGAAATAAAAAATGAGAAAAACGTCACCGTCAGAGACAGAAAGGAAATAAGCGAGGCCATTGCAAAAATTCTACACTAAATTATACTCGGTAAATACACAACCACAACAACGACGTACTCATCGAACAATAATTAACACCGGCTCAGAAGAAATACCGGACATAACCGACTATGAAATAAGAATGGCCCTAAATCAACTTAAAACGAATAAATGTCCGGGAGAGGATAAGATTACAGTTGAAATGTTAAAAATTGGTGGCAGAAAAATGGAGCAGGTATTAAATGTTTTATTTAATAAAGTAATTGATGAAGGAAAGATGCCTCAAGAATGGTACAACTCCGAGGTCATTTTACTATTCAAGAAAGGAGACAAAGCAAACATCGAGAATTACTGACCAATATCCTTGCTATCACATCTGTATAAATTACTAACTAAAATCATAACCAACTGCCTAACACATAAACTCGATTTCTATCAACCTATCGAGCAGGCTGGATTCAGAAAACATTTTAATACCATTGACCACTTGCACACCGTAAGAACACTGATAGAAAAATGCACCGAGTATAATGTTCCAATTCATATGGAGTTCGTCAATTTCCATAAAGCATTCGATTCCATCAAATTATGGGCAGTGCTTGCATCTCTAGAAAATGCACGCATAGATTCAAGATACACTAACATAATTAGAAACATATATGAAAATGCCACCATGCATATAAAGCTGGACGAAAGCACAAAAACTAATCCCATAAGACTACAACGGGGAGTAAGACAAGGAGACACTATCTCTCCCAAACTATTTACCCTTGCTCTAGAAGATATTTTTAAGAAACTGGAATGGAACAATAAGGTTATCAACGTCGACGGATCATACTTAAACCACTTGAGATTCGCAGATGACATAGTTTTAATAGCCGATAATATCAAAAAAACTAAATGATATGTTACAAAAATTAAATGCAGTTTCAGGAGCGGTAGGCTTAAAAATGAACTACAGCAAAACAAAAGTACTGAGCCGAGACCAGACAAATATAACAATACAAAATCATACCATAGAAAATGTTGAACATTATGTATATCTAGGTCATGTTATCAAACTAAGAAAACCAAATCAAGATGCTGAAATTAAAAGAAGATCACAACCGGCATGGGGCGCTTTCCGCAAACTAGCACATATCTTGAAACACACCTCCATTCCTACAAATTTAAAGAAAAAGGTGTATAACACATGCATACTACCAGTTTGTACCTACGGCTTGGAGACAGTAGCCTTACCAAAAAATCTGCTAAAAAATTAGAAACAACGCAAAGAGCAATGGAACGAATCATGCTTGGAATATCACTAAGAGACAAGATTAGAAACACCGAGATAAGACGTAGAACGAAGATTAGGGATATTGTGGGAGAAATTACAAAAATGAAATGGTGCTGGGCAGGTCACGTAGCCCGATATAATGACAACAGGTGGACACGGAGAATTCTAGAATGGAGACCAAGGACGACAACAAGAAGCATCAAGCAAGAAGAGGGGAAGACCTCAAAAAAGATGAGTAGATTACATAATAGCAGTGGCAGGCAAACAGTGGATTAGATTGGCGCAAGATAGAGAAAGATGGAAGCAATTGGGAAAGACCTACATTCAGGAGTGGATGGATATAGGTTGACAAATAAGAAGAAGAAGATGTCTAAAATATAAGTCTCAGCGCAATTTTATCCCGCCAACTCCCTCCCCTGAAAAACTTCAATCTTATCTTTTGTTTTTATTTTTTTTTTAGGTGGCATGCAATTAATTTAATAATTTTATGCATCAATTATATTCATAAGTGTTGAATGCTTTCAAGTGGAGGCTTTCAGAAAACTTCTCCTTTTTATAGACCCGTAGGTTGAACGTACATAACCTAAAAATGCATTTTTGTTTTTCGAAAAAAGCATAAAGTTTTTTTTTGGAGGTGGCTGCAAGTCAATTCTTTTTATTTTCTGTATTTGGTTAAAAGCTATATGATTTTTTTCAGATTTTCCGTATGCTTCGCCATCTTAAAAAATTAAAAAAACTTTTTTTTATTGGTTTTGGGCGATTTTCTCCATTTTATAGACTTCAAAATATGTTAAATCAAGGTTTTTTAATAGGTTGTATGTATTTTAAATGACATTTTTACTATATTCAAAAATTGGGTAAACACCTTTAAACTCAACAAATATTATGTTTCTTACGATTTATAAGGGTTTTGACGGGGTTAAACATATTTTTTGACACCATCGACACAACCTGAATCAATTTTCTCGTTTTTTGTGATTAAAAAATAAGACTCAGCGCAATTTGTTTATTTTTATAGACCCGTAGATTGAGTGTACATAACCTAAAAATTCATTTTTTGGAAGATGGCGCACCATACGGAAAAATCTGAAAAAAAAAATCGAGAATTATTTTTTGATCAAATACACAAACTAAAAATTGGACCTGCAGCCATCTCGAAAATAAAAATCTACGCTTTCTTTTTAAATTGCATTTTTAGGTTACACTCAACGGGTTTATAAAAATGGAAAAATTGCGTTGAGTCTTGGTTTTTAATCACATAAAAAGTAAAAATATGAGAGAATTGATTCGACTTGTGTCGATCTCAAAAAATATGATTACCCCCGCCAAAACCGTAAAAACATGGTTTTTGGGGGGTTTAAAGGAATTTCGCCCAATTTTTGAATGTGCTAACGACTTCATTTAATTTAAATTGTATGTAACCTATAAAAAAACTTGATTTGATATATTTTGAAGTCTATAAAATGGAGAAAATACCCCAAACCCACTAAAAAACAGTATTTCTGATTTTTAAAGTTAACGCACTATACTGAAAAATCTGAAAAAATTTGATATAATTTGATCAAATACACAAAATAAAAACAAATGCATTTTTAGGTTATGTACACTCAACGGTCAACCCGGTCAACCACGGGTCTATAAAAATAGATAAATTGCGCCGAGTCTTATTTTCAATCACATAAAAAGAAAAAGTAAAAATATGAGAAAATTAATTCAGGTTGTGTCGATGTCAAAAAATGTGTTTAACTCCATCCTGTTTAAATCCCTAAAAACCGTAGAAAGGGTACCAATTTTAGGGGTTTAAAGGTGTTTACCCAATTTTTGAAAGTAGTAAAGACCTCATTTAGTTTAAAATATATATAACCTATTAAAAACCCGTAAAAAAGTTTCTTGGATTTTTGAAGATAGCGAACCATATAAAAAAATCTGAAAAAATCGGAAATATAGCTTTTCATCAAATACACAAAATAAAAAAATTGACCTGCAGCTACCTTAAAAAAAAGTTATACGCTTTTTTTTCGAAAAGAATGCATTTTTAGGTTATGTACGCTCAACCTACGGGTCTATAAAAATAGATAAGTTTTGTTAAAGCCCTATCTATGCGTGTTAGTTTTTTGATATTTTTAAATTAATTGCATACCTAAAAAAAATCTTTATTCGCTCGAATGTACATTTATTTTTTATAATATTTTACATAACTTAAAATAATTCATTAAAAAATAAAAAAAATTAATACACAACATACTTGCTTTTCAACAAAGCTAAATTTGGCGCTAAAAATATTTAAATAAAAGTTCAATGACAATTATAATAATTGACAGAACCTTCTTTTTATTCGATATCATTCATCACTTAAAATCCTTAATTTTTCGTGCTTGAGATCACTCTTTTACGAGAATAGCTAAAGTATCCTTTATAAAACACGTCAGATTTGAGCATGACCTTGACGTAAGTTCGACTTGGCGGTGTACGTAAGCACGAGCGTGAGTACATACACTAATAATCTGTTGTACTATGAATCGTTCGTTGTTATTTTTTTCAGTCTTTGTCAATCGAAGAGAGAACTTAAATAGTTGCATTTAATTCAACATTTGGAGATCGAAATTAAAAAATTAATTAATACAAAATATTTCTACTTTTGGTCCTCAAATATTAATCTTTGGCAATTTCCCATGTGTAATGGAAATAACTATTTAATGGAGTTTTCCATTTATATCACATTTTTTTTAATGATCCCGATTACAATTTTATTTATTACCTAATTATAATTATTTGTTTTAGTAATTTTCAAAACGATGTTCCGACCGAAAAGATCGGTAAAGAAAATAGCAATAATCGAAAGTGATGAAAGCAGTGAAGATGAATTACCAATTAAGAAATCCAAGGTATCTCCTCACAAAAATGTTGATCACCCCGTAACAGATAAACAAAATAGCAATAATCCCTCTTCCAGTGAAAGTGATATTGAAAACTATCTCCAACCCATTGACAAACTAGATTTATCTTCAGATTTTTTTAATCTCAGGAAAGACGGCAATAATGATGAATTTACCAAAATTGAAAAAAGTATTTTTGAAAGGGTAGGTACATCGAGGTTGTCAGATTCAGACTCCGACTTAGATGATTTACAAGCTTCAACAAGTAAACTATACACGCAAGAAACAACTGAACTTCAAAAACTAAATTTTAAACAGTTAGAAGACTTTAAGAAAAATATCGAGGAAGCTAAATTAATTGTTGAAAAATATAATGCTAAAAAGAAGATTGAAGAAAAAAACGTTGACATATCAAATATTCTAGCCTCAGGTGAATTTAAACAGTTAATTTTGGAAAATATAAGGGAAGACGATTTCCATTCAAGTGATTTTGAAACCACAGATGGGGAAGACTGGGAAGAAGTTAAATTAAAAAATCAGGAGGAAAAATCGTTGATACCTAAAAAAGAGATTGAAATAAGAATAGGCGCTATGCCGGAACATTGTAGAAATAAGAAAGGTACTGATTTAATTGCTGCCATGAAAAGAAGGCTTAACAGAATGCGTAAAGAAAATCAAATTTATGTTCATAAAGTGCATTTATTATGCTGGATTGCTCACGGAAATTTTGTTAACTCGGTAATATCTAGTTCAGATATTTTAAGTATAGCGTTATCTTTATTACCATCTGACAAATGTTATCCTTCTGATCGCGTAGATCTAAGTTATCTTGAACAAATTGTTCAGTGGTACAAAAGAACAATAAAACTAAAAGAAAAGTGTCCTGTGCAACAGCTGACTTTAAAAAAAAGTTTAAATCTACAGATGATGAAGAAGGAATCATATGACAAGAAAATGTATGTTTTAATTTTCATTGCAATTTTAAGATCATTGGGAATACAATGCCGAATGGTACTCTCATTACAAGTTGAACCTTTACGTCCCCCTTCTAATGAATTACATTCTTTATCTACGAAAGAATCCACCAACAAGTTATCAAATAGCAAAACAGGTCATTTGAATAAGCCTCATAATAAAACCAATATCAAATCAGAAGACAGAATCAAACAGATCAACAGTGAAATGGATGTTAAACTTAAAAATGGCAAAGCAGGGATTCAGAAAGGCAGTAAAATTGAAAAATTATGTAAAGAGACGGCTACTAAAGACACTAGTCAGAAAAAAGACCAAGACGGGAATAAAGAACCTCCAGAGGGTAGTAGAAATTCGTTTTCTGGGAAAAATAAAACACCATCGAAGGTAGCACAAATATTAAACAGTAAACAAAAATACGTAATAGATCCAAAGACTAATAAAATGAAACAGAAAGTTGGAGAAATTAAAATAAATAATAGAAAAGATACCAAAAATAACACAAAGGATAATAATGCACGAACTTTATCAAAAATGTCAAATAAGGAGACAGTACAGGCAATTAAAAAAAATAAATCTAGTAAAAATAGTAACAAAATATCTTTAAAGGTAGAAAAGAAAGCTCGGTCTAAAAGTTCAGTTACTGAGAATAAAGAATCCCTAGAAACAAAAATAACTCAGCCTATACCTACAACTTTAGTTTCAAATATGCGCTCAATGACAAGGAGTAGATTAGGCACAAAAAAAAATATTCCACAGTTGGATGGAGCTAACGACGAAATCTCAAAAACAGTATCGAATACTCGGCAACCTAATTTACGAAACCTGAAAAATAAATTCAATGCGGAGATCGATTTAGTCAAGGACTCCACTAGGCGTTTAAAAATAAATAATGATGGTGATTCAGAAAATGAATTCGAAAGTTCGTTGAAGAAATCTCCAATCAAGAAGCCCAATTTTGCAAACTTAAGTCAGCCACCAACAACGTCAAAACTCAGTAATCCGTTCGATGTTAAAAATGATATAATAAATTTAATAAAAGGCAGAATACGTGAACAAAAGCATACGGATAGAAATAAAATGACGAAAAAAAGAAAATCACAAAATTATGACAGCAGTTCAGATAGTGACTACATGCCAACGTCCATTAAAAAGAAACATCACGACAGCGATAGCGATATCGAATATTTTGTTCCTAAACCCAAAATAAAAAAGAGAGTAAAGGTGAAGAGAGTAGCACCTGGTCAACCGATACTATCAGATAGTGGCGAAGAAAGCAAAAACAAAAAAGGGAATGATATTTGGCTTGAAGTATATTTGGAAAACGAAGAAAAGTGGATAACAGCAGATGTTATTCGAGGTCAAGTGCACTGTGTAAATGAACTGTATGTAAGTACGATTGTATTTTATAAATCTGATAGGATATAAGTTCTTTCTTTGTAGACCAGTGTATCTGTTTTGGGATACGTAAATCGTATATGATCGTATATGATTGTGAAGACAAAAAGTTTTGCAATTACTTTTGCTACAGGAAATAATTTTGTTCTGAAGCTATTTTCTTGTGGCATTGTATATTAATTACTATTTAAACTGGGATAAACCACAATTAAAGATAAAATACGTTTATTGACGTTTCAATTTCCAATTCGGAAATCGTTCTCAAAATACAAACAGTTAATTAAACAAATTTTGTTTAATTTAATAATGCAATTTCATTTAAATCGTCTACTTTAAAATGCATAATGTATGCTGAATTGTCAATATAAATGAGTCAGATTAAATTAAATTATTAGAAGAATTTTTTTCACTATGTAACAAAAAACAAAATTTGTTTAATTTACTGTTTGTATTTTGAGAACGATTTCCGAATTGAAATTGAAACGTCAATAAACGTATTTTTATCTTTAATTGTGGTTTATTCCCAGTTATAAATAGTAATTAGGAAATAATTTATTGCAAATTGAAAAAATAATTATTATTGCAAAATTAGCAAAAACCAATAAAAAAGGGTAAAAAATTCATGTGTTCAGCAATCTTTGTCAGATATTTAAAAGCAACATGGAACCCTTAAAATTTACCAAAAAATATTTTCAAAATAAGACAATGAAATCGGTTATATAGGAGAGCCTAGTGACTTTTTTTAACAACTGCAGTTTTTAAGCTAATAAACAAATATAATAACTTTTTCAATTTTCTATTACAATAAATATTTATAAAATGCTTAGATTCGAATAGATTTTACAGTAGTATCTTCTAGAAATATTTAATTTCTTATTTTTGTATTTAACACAAAAAAAATCCGGTAGCGTTTCTAGAACCAATTAATATCTTTAAATTATTACAAAATTAACCTCTGATGAGCTATCCAAGGTATGCGCAACATTTTTCTCCAATACCACATCCCAAAGTATGTGAAGAGTCCAAGTCTCCGTATAAGTGTATTAACAGTCTCATCTTGATTTTTTGAGAGATAGATTAGTATTTCCAAACTTTAGTTAAGCGACTTTAGCTAAGCGCATTTTTTACCATACCAATGCCTCGTCCAACTTGTGCTTCCCAGCTACCATCGTTAGTTATACTAGATCTGAGATAGTTAAAGCTTAGCGTTAAATCTGTCTACTACCATTATTTTCCTCTTTCGTCTTTATTATTTTTAAGGCCAACTTTAATGCTTTCGCATTCAACTCTTCGCATGAGATTTAGCATTTCTTGTTTACTTGCTGCTATAGGTTTAGTGTCATCAGCAAATCTTAAATTGGAGATTTTTCTACCAGTCTCCGCTACTCCATCGACCCATCCTTCTAAAGCCTTCCTCATATGTTCAATATAAATATTGAATATGTTTGGCAACAAAACGCATCCCTGTTTAACCCCCTCTCTGCTCTGAACTGGCTTGAGAACTTCGGTTATAGTCATATTGCTGCCATATTAGACTGGTACAAATTTTTAAGTGTTACTAGATGTATCAGTGCACCCATATGTACTAAAATGGACCAAATATTATTTATCCAACCTCGCAGTCGAACACCTTCATGTAGTCCACAAAGCTTATTATCAAAGGCGCTTGATATTCTCTCGACTTTTCAATGAGTTGACACAGGTTTCAGATTTGCTCACGTATACCTTTTTCCTTTTAAAAACCCCGCTCATTCAAGCGGTATTTAATAATGTGGGTAAGTTTTTATTCTGTTTTTGATGATATGCAACAAGATTTTACTGGCATGTGTTATTAGTGACAATGTGCGATAGTTTTCATATCTGATAGTGGCTCCTTTTTTGTGTAATGGAATATAAATTGAGGTAAACCAATCAGATGGTCATTTTCCCGAATTCCAAATATCGATACAGATAGAATAACCAACATGTATCCTCTGTCAACTAGTGATTACAGCTTTTCTCCTGATATTGTGTCAATGCCTGGGGATTTATTTCTCTTTGTCAATTTAATGGGATATTTTACTTCAGAGAGCAAGATAGTAGGTTCTCTAGGGTAGTCGAAGGCCATAGATATGCATATAAATCGCTACAATAGTTTTACCACGTTTCCAGTATTTCGTCAGTATCGGTCTTTACATTACCTTCCTTATCCATCATAGACCACGTTTGAGATTTAAACTCTCTCGTAAGAAGTCTGACCTTTTAAAGTATATCTCTCAGTTCGTTCCGACAAGTCTTCCATTTGTCTGCATATTTGAAAGGTGTAATACGTTAAGGTGGTATGTCACAATGTTAAAATTTATATACTTTTTAGGTACAGTTATCGTCACTATTTCAAAATAAATCTTCAAGTTATGATTATGTACGTAAACTGTAAACTTTCTATTTCAATATCTAGTTAACATTTCCAAAAACTGCAGTATTTTTTTCATAACTGTACTTAAATGAATCCATGTCACAACTTACGTGGTGACGTGCCTAAAAATTGGTATTGTGAAATAATTATTGAACTTAGGTGCAAAATAACTACGTTAAATGATTAACTATCCAAAAACCTTTATTTTAAGCAAATTTTTGTTAACCATACTGCCGTAATTTTAAATTAACTGTACCTAAAGATAAAATTACAATTAAAAGCTGCAAACTAGGGGTTTTTGTTGATGTTACTGTAATAAGTTGGCCTTTTGATAGTGAGAAATTAGTTCAGCTACCACTTAACAGATGAAAAAATAAGTTCACGTGTCATTTAATAGAAGGCAGCAGTGATGTATTAAATAGCGATAGATGCGCGTTTGTCGAATTTAAGAAAAATTTGCAAAACATTGAAAACTAGTTTTGTGGTTATTCCAATTGTCTATGAGTTATGCAGTAACCATAGTAACGAATCACGTGGTTTTGTTAGCAAGGCGGCCCCTCCCAGTAGTTAATATTGTGGCTTCGTTTGACTTTCTATGTTCAATCATGATTGTATATACCATTTTTTTCCTTGGCACCCTGACGTTATTATAATCGTGGTTGAAAGTCAAACTATGGTCAGTAAAGTTTATTGCGGGATTATACTGGTTTCTACATAAACATAAAAACAATTCGTTTTATTAAATTTTTAACAAATTTAATTTTCATAGACAAAACAATATTATGTAATGATCGATTAAATTTTGTAGATTAATTATTTCCGGAAGAAAATATGATTATTAATATTTACGTGAATATTTACTTGGGTCATAATTAGAAATGAGATGAAAATCTGAAATTTTCTGAGGAAAACACTTCCCCTGTTGACATTCGATATGAAAAAATTGTTATTACCTATATATAATATAATATTATAATAATTATTAAAATATATTATTAATAATTAATGTTATATACATATTTTAGATTCTTATAAATACTGTTTTTATACATAAATAGTCGATCCAATTACCATAATCCCTTTTTGATCATTATTTAGCTGTTTTTCAAACAATTGCAAATTTCTTTTCAGTTTGGAA